>OU342940.1:21124796-21649301 GCA_910592295.1 Andrena haemorrhoa
AGATGTCGGGATGCCAGTTATTGAATTCAGGAGACGATAGAAACACTTTATTAGAAAACACACATGTACTATAATTAAAGTAAATCGTATTCCTCTCGGGCAGGAGTACTGATAACGATCGAACTTGAGCCCCACTTCGCGCAGACCGATTACACGGAGGGTAGTCGAGTCACACACTGCACAAATGATACAGGGTAATTCTGGAGCAACGCCCGTCAAGAAGATGCGGCCTGGTACCCCGTGGCGAGGACAGACCTTCGCAGTGCCTCGCCCGATTTTTATGGCTTTTTCCGGAAAAAGGTATGAATCTTGGGCCGAACGTAGCGAAGTGAGGTCGAGCCCCCGCAGTGGAGGGTGAAATATCCATTACAGCGTATTAAGAAATTATTTTCTTCGTCGTGTCGAAAGGGAAGTGAGGCCAATGGATTCCGGGCGTTCTCCCGATTAAAATCATACCAAACATTATGCAAATCGGACTACTAAAAAATGTATGTATACCTAATCATAATTTTTTTGGAGATGGGGCCCTGGGGGTGCGTTCTGGACAAGGGCCCAGGCGGCAACTGCTCATCAGCCGCCCTGTTAAATCCGCCACTAGTGGTGCGTCCTCCCTCCACTGCGGTAGACTATTTCCTGGTAGCTCTGCTGCGCAGATCGGTCGGAGATCGATAGGGGCGTAGGTCTTCTCTTAAGGCACATTCAGACACTAATGCAAGAGTCATGAAACACTGATGTATGCATCACGACTATAGGTTTCATGAATCTTGCATCTTGCTCATCAGCTAGGCGCGTGAAGTGAACGTTAACCGGGCTACACGATCTTCGTGATTCCGAAAGCGTCGTCGAAACAATGTGACTTGGCGCTGACCGGGCCTCGTTCGACAAATCGTTCGAATAATTTTTTTTGCTTAATATCCTAACCTATACTTGATGAAGTCGTCTTTAAGACGCATTTACGACATCAGCAAAACGTCTTTAAGATGCCTTTTGGACGTATTTAACTTTACTTTCGGACATTTGGAAAACGTCCTGAGAATGTTGGCACAACACATCCTAAGGACGTCCCACTTTGTAAATAGGACCTTCCTACGACATTTAAAGCACTTAACGAGGACGTACAGGGGACATGTGGACCTTTGCGGGACAATCTCCGAATATACAGGACGTCCGCTCCGGATCTTCTTGGGACGTACCTACATAAGATGTCTTTGTGGTATTTGGGGATGCATTGTAATATAGCTGTGTATACAAGTCTCGTATGGCGTCCTAATCTATAAGCGCATGTATGCACATATATAGATGTTTTAAGTTTATCTTTGTACGTAGCTGACGATCCAAATAAATAGAATAGTATGATAATCGACTCTTTCATTCTGAACCCTGACACACGTGACCGTGTCACAGATAGAGAGTCGACTGGTGACAAACCGACGGAAGATACGTCACATCTTTATTGCACAATACAAAAATAGGAATAAGAAGGAAAGAGAAAGAAAGAAAAAGAAGAAAATAGCGCAAAGGCGAGGTTCAGTCGTAAGACTGCTTCGCAACCTAACCTTAATCATCTGTAAAACCTACAAGACGGTTGTTCTTAGAACATCGGTAATTTAGTCCTTCTAAACATTCACTAGACTTACGAGACGAATGATCTCGGAATGTAGTCTTGCAAAACAATCACAAGACTTACAAAATGGATGTTTCTGGAACATCCGAAAGTTAGTCCCTTCGAACATCTAATAAGATTTACGAGATGGAAGGACATTTTTAGAACATTCGAAATTTAAGTCTGGAGAATATCCGTAGGACTTTCGAGACGGACGTTGCTAGAACATCCGAAATTTAAGTGTTATGAACATCGTTCAAAATGGACGTAGCACGGTCGGATATAAACTGAACATGAAACGGACGTCCTGTGGATGTACGGTGCTATCTGGGTAAGTGACCCATAGCTGGTCAAACATACTTGTCAAACATAGTGTTTACACAAAAATTTCGACAGCGATCGGATGTGCTTGATGGTTTGCGCCAATGATTAGAGAATTATTAAATGTGTTTGATGTTTGATTTTACACTTTCAGTCTTGAAGCTTGCACAATCATGCTGACTGAGTATGTCGTTTGGCAAGATTGAATTAATTTAGAACGTGTCGTAGCCAGCAGCGACATGGAAAGAAAAAATGTTGTACTCTGCGGACAAAGACGTAGCCAGTTATTTCTGAGTTTGCGGCGCTTTTTATGTTATCTTTTCATTCAGATCCTATTGTTGTTTATTTTAGTTGAAAACTTTTTACCATTTATGAATGCTAAAATTATCGCAATACACGCACTTTCGTCAAGATGACGCTAACACTATCATTACGATTGTAACACTTTTACTAAACCTTAAGTTTGTGGCCATTTTGTATTTGTAACGTATGGGTAACAGTCAAGTATGATTGACAAGTTCTTTTAACTCGAACTCATAAACAAATACTTTGCGCTGTCAAATTTTCATACCGCTACCAACAATTCTTGCGCTATTATACTGTCAATAAAATTCTGTAATTTTAAAAAACCTATCCTCCTTCCAAAAACCGTAAAAGAACTATTCTTTTGTAAGTGAATAGCAACTATTAATTATTGGATGACGAGATTCTAATTTTTATATATCTTTTTTAGTATCAGTTTTATATATCTTCCTAAAATCTGATTCAGAATTTAAATTGCTTTAAATTTTTCCTTAAAATGGGGGTAAACTAATAAGGTTATGTGTGATAAAAGTTGGAAGCAAAAGAAAAACAATTTAATTGAATTTAACGTATATTCTGAAAAAATGTCATTTTCGACGCTCTTACAAAAGTTAGGCTAATATGGTCCCCTAACAAAAATCGTACAAAATAATTATTTGGCAACATCAGAGCTAAAAAATAAATGATTAAAGAATATTTTATTATTTATATACAAAAGTCGCACACATATTCCACTTTTTCGCACGATGTGCACTTGCTACGTGCCCATAATTCGCATCTGACGCATTTAATCCATATTTCGCCACGTTGATCCATGGCATAACGCCCGCCACGAAACATGCATATTGCGTCGATGTTATCAGAAGCTTCATAAGGAATTTCGATGTCTGAAGTATCAGAGTTTTGGGGCTCATTACCCGGGGGCCATATTACCCTCCATTATGGGGGGCAATATATCAACACGCATAGTTTTGGAAACTTT
Source organism: Andrena haemorrhoa (assembly GCA_910592295.1). Classification (NCBI taxonomy): domain Eukaryota; kingdom Metazoa; phylum Arthropoda; class Insecta; order Hymenoptera; family Andrenidae; genus Andrena; species Andrena haemorrhoa. Next base: position 21,128,006 of record OU342940.1, read on the forward strand.
AAGATTATATTTGAAAATATCAAAGATTACGTGACCTTACTTATAAATATAAGTACTTTTTATCAAATATATCCCGACACACAACACTTTAACTTTCTTAACCTACAAGAAATACTTCATTTTGGTGACGACGAAAAACTTTCATTTGCAGGTTATGTTATTTATGCTTATTATTAGCGACAACTATGCTCCACGTAGTGTCATATGTTTTCTCTGTAAGTATATATCTTAGTAGGTGCAGTGGATAATGCTATTAGTCGCTAGATATTTTTATTTATAGTATGAAAATCACGAAGGGGTCGAATTACCAGCAGGGGCCATAATACCACCTTTTCCTCTAAGTTTTACATGCGTATAAATTGTAGTTAATATGGAAAATAACATATTACTAACTGCGTGTTACCTATAATCCACTTTGGTTAGTTAACAAATACATTAATTAATGACTTATACAGGATTGATTTTTGCGAAAGAAAAAGAACTGATAATTGCGAATATTAGGCCCCGCGGAAAATTCTTGAGTTGTTCTATATGTAAATAAATATATGTATTGTCTACGATATTCCTAGATTCTTTGCTAATTTTGCGCATGTTTCCACGCAGATTATTATCGTTGTTCACACCCGTTGGTCTTCCTACATGTGGGTCATCTTCAAGAGTTTTAACTCTGCATCGAAATTTCGTAAACCAAAATTGTGCTTTACGATCACTAACAGCATCTTCCCCAAATGCTAGACGTATACTTCGTCTGTTGCTTTTCGTCCGAGTTTAAACTCGTAAAGCAAAGCAGAGCGGATCATCACTTCCATGCACACAATATTTCAACTAACTCAAATAATGCAGCTCATCTTGAAGGTACAAAAATGACGAGTCTGTTGATATAAGGGGTTTGCTAACGTGGGATAAAAAAACGACAGAACTTTCCGTGGAACCTGATAGTTTCGTACGAATATTTTTATAAATATATTTGCGCGGGGTGTAAAAAGTAATGGTCACTACTTTCAGTGGTGAATCTACACGTATGGATCGGTGGACATTTTCAAAAAAAAATTCCGCAAAATTGTGTGAAATTTGGAAACTAATGTTAAAGTTTCATTTTACATCAACGTGATCTGCTCAATGAGAAGGAAAGAAGTTCAAAAACAGTGTGACGCAAAAATTCGAATGTGTAGCTGTAGAGCCACTGAACAATCATAGTACATACATATATAAAGTTCATCAAAAATTTATTACCGAAACTTGAATTGTTGTTACTTATTCAGTGTACGATTTCACTTATTGTTAGTTTTAATTCAAGAATCGCATTGAAAGGTACCAAATTATTCTTTACATATATCTCTTACTGTGTAAGAGTGACTTCACCGGTACGAAATAAAAAACTTCCATGGTCATTAAAAAAAAGTGAACGATGTTGTTTCCCGGGGTATGCAAGCCGATTTGGAGGCCAAACTGAATTTACATTAAATTGTACAAAAACATGTTAAAACTGACTTCACTAGGCCGAACTATAGCTCTTTTCTAAATAAAGGTAGAGCTACATTGACATGTGGAACTGTTACACGGGTCGGTGGTCTATTTTTGCTGTGATTATTTTTTCAATAATTGAACGGCTATAACTGTAAATTGCAACTGTACTCCTTTGTAAATAAAATATGTTTTCTTTCACATAGATTGATTTTTCCTTCGCGATCTTGCACATCAAATTATTGGGATATGGTTATCAAGAACTGTAATCCTAGTAGGGTAGTAAACATTGTTGTGACCGCGTCTAATGTTTTTGTTCCATTATAAAGTGATTGTGTAGAACGGTGAAAAACTTATTTGTTTCTTAATTATTTATTATACGGCCACCTTTACATCGGCGGTTGTACCACTTCGTAATTCGTGTGATGGCCGTGGCATCGTCGTCGAAAGCCTGCTGAATTTTCCGCATGGATTCCACTTACATAGATGTAGTTAAGCTTTTGACAAAATTTTATGCAATACCGCTGCTCAAGTCGATTTGTCATTTCGCGGCAAATGCAAATGCGACGGGCGTTCACTACAATGACTCACTCACAGGCTGACTGTCAGTGACTGGAGGAGACCTCCCGTGCTTCACTTGTTTTCGCGGAAAAAATGAAGGTCCCGATAATCTTTGAACAGACCTCGTATTAAACACCAATGTGGGCACTGTCGGTTCTGAAAGATGTTTCAGAAGAAAGTAAACACATGGCAGTAGCTTCTACAGTTCATTTTGAGTGTATAATTTTAGGATATACTTCCGAAAGGGACCGGTGGCCGATCGAGATGAGGTTTGGGGAGAGGGGTGGGAAAGGGGTGTGGACCCTAAATCTAAAATTGTAGCTTCGGGTATTTATTAGTTTCCGAAATTTTAATAAAATATTGTTCATTTTTTGGGGAAATTTTTTTTGGACGTTGGTGCAGGCCTCCCTACCCGGGAGCCCTTCCGTCCCCCCCTTTTCCACTTTTGAAATTTTGTAAGCACAGTCCCATTTTCAGCATCGCCAAACTCACATCGGTTCGCTACCATGCTTTACGCGCCCCCCGCACCAATCTAGCCCCAACCAATACTAATACCCGGTACAAGTTGGAAAGTGGAATGCGTTGTGTCGGTATAAGTCAACAGAAATATTGTTAAGAGGGGGGACCGTGGTATAGTGATTAAAAAAAATCGGTAAGGTGTACCCTTTTATGCACAATTACCTCTGTATCTTTTGAACGCATTAATTGCCGAAGCTAAAATTTTATATTTGGGATCCGTCCACACGCCTCGTAATACCCACCAAGTTATATTTCGATCGGCCACCGGTTAGGCAGTCCTGAACAGCTAAATGCCCGCCGGGCAAAAATTTTCAGGCGCGTGCGGAAAGAGCATCGTAAAGCGCTAAGCCACGCCTTCGTGAGCAACAATGCCGTGGTGGGGAGTGTTCGTGAGTGAAGTGTGCCGCTGAACGTCAGTAACCCACCTTACAGTTTACACGCATACTACAGCAGCTATTGGCCACAGGGTGGGGGAACTGCTCACGGCGTCGCTCTTCGCTTTGCTCACGAGCAATCGAGAGCGCTCTTGCCCGCTACAGCCTAGCTGTGCAGGCCTGGGTTAGGGCTAGACCAGTGCGGGGAGCGCGCAAAGCACGGCAGTGAACCGATGTGAGTCCGGCGATGCCAAACACGAGACCGTGGTTACAAAATTTCAAAAATAAAAAATAGGGGGACGGAAGGGCTCCCGGGCAGGGAGGCCTGCACCAATGTCCAAAAAAAATTTCCATTAAAAATTGACCATTTTTTATTAATATTTCCAAAAACGGATAAATACCCGAAGCTAATTTTAGATTTAGGGTTCACATCCCCTCCCCATCCCTCCCCCCAAACCTCATCTCGATCGGCCACCGGTCCCTTTCGGAAGTACAGCCTAATTTTATATCAACTTGAATACATATGTTCAATTCATCGTAATTACTGGTAGAAATGTTTTAAGGTGTTCTTGAACTACTACTTATCTAATATGAAACAATATATTTTTTTAAATTTTAAAATTGAAAATAATACTCGCTGTGTTATTATCAAATGTACCCTTCGGATTCAAAGTACACATGTGGTTTCAGATGGATGAAACACTGCTTTATAATGGTAGAATAGTTACTTTATACATTGCCCAGTAGTTTTAAAGAAGGTAGATGAAAAGAAATGGTTCTGTACAGTTCAAATCAAAACGTTCCCCATAAGCCCATTAGATTTCTTCGTCGTAACCAGGCCTGAATTAAGATTTTTGGGGCCCGGGGCTATCAAACCTTCGAGGGCCCCCCGTGGTTGAACAGCTGGGGAGGCGTAAAAAAAGGTATTGTACAATTAACTTTTGGTTAAAATGTTTTTTCTTATCTTTAATTTCGCAAATTCTTGAAAATCGCTGATTTCGGGAATATCCGCGATTTTCGACCTAAAGGTAGGATTTCCAAGCCACGATCCGCCGCGGCGGCGGATCGCGGAGGCGAATCGTGGCCAACAGGTCCGCCGCGCGGCGAGCGGACCTCAGGCACCGCGTTGAGGGTCCCATTTGGGTTCGAGCACTTGAAAAGGTCTATTCTAACGGTCGGCATACCTGTTTCAGAAAAACCAGATTGTTTATTCTTTATCGTATGTATATGGAAATGACACCGTTGGCTTCCTTACGTTTTTCCAATGACAATCATACCAAATATCATGTAAATCGGACTATTTTTAACGAAATTAGTTTGAAATCACGTAAATCAATTTTTCTTCTTATTTCCTTCATTCTGGTCCGAATTGCATCGTTCTTGGTGTTAGTTTCATCGGTGAAACATAAGGAATCGATTGGCGTTATTTTCGCAAAGGTCTGATGAGAAATGCGGAAATCCTGGACATTTCTCACTTATTAATGGTATTTCAACCCCGGGTCGAAAGCCATAAAATTCGGTGAGGTACCACGGGGGGTTGACCTCGCCACGTGGTGCCAGCCGACATCTCTTTGGCAGGCGTCGCTGCAGAATAATGAGAATATTTTGAGCGTGCGTACAATCTTTTCTATACTTTTTAAAATCTTTATTTCTGGCGTCTTGGGTCCCTTCTCCCAATTAGCCGATTGGAAGATTGTCCAAATATTGTATAATATCGTAGGAATGTATGTGAAGAGTACCTATTTATTTAGTATATTGGTACCGGGATAACATGGATACAGGTTTACAAATATTTCTACACTAATCTAACCCAAACCAAACTAATATCCGGGACAAGTTGGAAACTGGAATGCGTTGCGTCGAAATAAATCAACCCGAGTTTTACACAAATATCTCGGAAAAGAAGGTTGAGCGGCGGTCACATGTACATAGAATATAAAGGAGAAAGGATGGGGAAGAATATATATAACTACCTTAGTTTGCTTTTAGTTAAATTTTGAAATTTATTGAAATTTATTCGTTGCTAAGTGGAAATATTTCTGCCATTATGTTAAAAAACGCGATTATGCGATTATTAAAATCGAATTTTCGTCGAAATTGGAACTCCGCTATGTATCCGGAATAATGATATTCACGTGTTCCATAACGTGGAACGTTTGCTCGTGTTTCCCACCATACACGCTCGATATTTTGAGTGTGTGCCCCTGTATCCGGATCAACAAAGTTGATTTTATGATTCACTCTTAAGTGTCTGTAGCCTTCTTCATTTAAGCAATTGTAAGATTTCCAACAGTCCGACATGATTGTTGTTCCTGGTTTAATCCATTTTTTTGTAACGGAAAGTAGAGTTTCGCAAGTTCGATTTGGTACTGGTTAAATGAAAACTTGCTTACTATCTCGTTCAATTCCTCCAAAGACCCACTGTCCAGTAACAAGACGGCCCTTGTTGTATTTACGCTTGCCAATCTTAGCTTCGTCAATTTCGACGACTTTGTTTTCGCCTCCCATTTGAACCGAAGATTTTTCGACCCATAATTCACACAACTCTCTGCAAAAGCTTGCCCAATCAACTGCTGTGTGTGAAGAAATACCTAATTCTTGTATCAAAAATGTTTGTCTGGGTGGCCGAAGCATTATATGGTATGTAATAAACCGACAAATATTTTGAATTGGCATGTGTATATTTTCAAACCAGGTATTGTGAAGTGAACTAATTCTTGACATACACTGTTGTTTTACGCGTTTTTTGTTTCTGTTCAATCTATAGAAGGTGTTATAACACGCAAACACTAATGTTTCACTATTAAACGTCATTTCCGTTTTGCATTTCGCGCAATTCATCCTTCCATGAATTACTTTTTGTTCAATTAAAAACTCCAGCAAATTGTTATAATCATTGCAGATACTTAAAAATTCGTACAATTTCATTTTAAACACTCTCGGTACTGAACCAACACTCTTGATACAGAAAACTAAAGTGATACGTCTTTCACGTCGTGATGTGTGTACAACAATACAGAATAAACAGTCGAACGTCGAGCCCAGGGCTCGGCTACGGCTAGTGCATACAAGTAGGTACATACGATGTATGTAGGTATGGGCAGAATGCAACCGATAGTTTTTGGCAAATATCTCGGCAACGAAGGTCGAGCGGCGGTAACATGTATAGGAAAAAGTTGTTCAGAATCGTGTCCCCGACAACATATCCAAGAATAATTGAAATCGGTGAGGAAACACCTGATCTGCATAATTACCGATCTTTTCAGATAAACTTTCTCTGACACATTAAACATGCTCCCCTTTTCAAGACATTAAGGAGCATGAAATTTCGTCAACTTTGACAGCCTATATCTCAGTAACTAATCAATATATTTAAGAAATTCAAGCGGCATTTGATGCACTGATGTATATACAACAAATGTGCTATAATAGCAAAAAGCTGCTATATACTGCGAAAATTGAGTTTTGATCAGCTTTTGGCGATTTGGGACCACTGTGCGCCGAGTCCAAGCCGAGTGTGGAGTTGTTAAGGTGCGTCTCCACCAGCGTTCGCGAACTGTTCACGAACAGTATGGGAATTGAATTTCCTAGGAATTGTCTGTTCGCGAACTGTTCGCTGGTGAGGACCCACCTTTACAACTTACGTTGCCAACCACAGCAAAGAATGGGGGTAACTGCAAGGCTGCAGGCTCGTATCCCGCACACTGCGTACCATCATAGGCACGGACACTGTTGCAGTTTACACACCCATGCTGTAGTTAACAATGTAACAGTTCCGCGCTTGTTTATTACACGGGTCCGAGAACCTAAGGCGGTCTTCAACTTCCAACTGGCCAGGCCTGGTGTAAAGACCTCAGGTCTCGTTACTTTAGCAAGCAACCAGCTAGGAGCTCCGAAATTATGTAATTGGGGTGACAAAATTCAGATTTATGTGTATATAGGGTAAATGTGCCTTAGTTCGGCCCCTATCCAGTAGTCAGCCTTTTCGGAAATAAATTGCTTAGAAATAAGAAATTAGGAATAAAATCTCTCCTTCGAATGTGGGAAGTTTCATGCCTCTAGCGGTAAAAATATTAACTGTAGAAAGCTTTATTGTGTTGGCGATTGGACGGTTGACGACTGGTGAGTCAATTTGAATTAATATAGTACTATAGGCGACATTTGGAAATAGTGTATATCAACAATAATACCAAGTTTTTTATGTTCAACTTTTGAGTACGCAATTAATAACATTCGAATGAACTTTTCGTGAAATTATAATTGTATTTAAATTTAGGTTAGTAAGCATTTTTTTAAATGGCCAACTATTGGCATTCAAAATATAAAGAAAACCAATAATCAGCCGCCCCGGCTGACTACTGGATATTGTTAAGAAATCGCCAATTTCAACCGTATTTACCCAACAAATAAAGCCAACTTTCCTAAATCATCCGCTTTTATTGTTTTCCGCCAAAATTAATATAAAACCAGTGGTCAGCCGTCTAAACCACAAAACGGCTGACGACTAGACAATTGGTCTAGTAGTCGGCCGTTATAATTTAAATAATTAGAACTTTCAGAAACAAATATTTTTAAATTTTGAGTTCACACATCATGAATTTTGAACCACTTAACATTCGATTAATACATATTAAAATACACTTGTCCCTTTTATACTTATTTTTAGTTATTTAAGGGATATGGCGCTGCCTAAAAGAAGTATTCACCAATATTCGGAAAATGCGATTCAAAACGCGATGAAAGCAATTCGCGATGGTGTCGCTATTAGGAAATCGAGTAGAATTTACGGAGTACCCCGCGGTACTCTTCAGGATAGAATCCATGGACGGGTCAAGGAAGGTCCTCGACAGATGGGACCAAAATCATTTTTAACCAAAAGCGAAGAAGAGGAAATTGTAAGGTGGTTAATAGACCTTGCAAAATGTGGATTCCCACGGAAGAAAGAGGAGTTATTAGATAGTGTGCAAAAAATTGTATTAGATTCAAAACGTAGGACATATTTTAAAAATGGCCGCCCAGGGGAGAAATGGTATAAGCTTTTTTTAAATCGGCACCCTGAAATAGCACTTCGTGAACCTGAAGGAGTAACTAAAGGAAGAAGTTGTATTACAGAAGAATATATCAGAAAATGGTATTCAAATTTGCATGACTATCTTCAAGAAATAGATGCGGAAGATGTTATCACCGACCCGACTAGGATTCTTAATGGGGATGAAACAGGGTTCGCATTGTGTCCCAAAAGCGGCAAAATTCTAGCTCCAAAAGGTTGGAAAAATATCTATGAAGTTAAGGAAAGTGGTGAAAAAGAAACATTAACTGTATTGATGGTATTTTCTGCAAATGGAGGCATTATCCCTCCAATGGTTGTTTACCCGTACATACGACTACCAAATGTTGTTATTCAGAATATGCCAGAAAAATGGTTTTTAGGTAGATCAGAAACAGGTTGCGACATATTTTTCGAATATATCGCAAATAATGTAAATGTTTGGATCGATGAACAAAATATTACGCGACCCGTTATTTTATTCATTGATGGGCACAAATCTCATTTAACTAAAGAAATTAGCGAATTTTGTCACAGTAATAAAATAATATTATATGCTCTTCCGCCTAATACAACTCATATTATGCAGCCTGCGGACGTGAGTGTATTTAAACTGCTTAAATCCAAGTGGAAACACACTGTCAGACAGTGGTTAAATAAGGAAGACAATTCAAACTCTAGCGTAACAAAAATAAATTTTGCACCGTTATTACAAGATGTCGTGAAGGATCCGACACTGATAAGTTCCATAAAAAATGGATTCCGAAAATGTGGTCTGTTTCCGTTTGATCCGAACTTATTAGATTATTCTAAATGCATAAAAAATTACCACGAGAAATTGTTAGACAATAGCAATGTCACCCACATTTCGAATGAAAAGTTGAAAATAACGATCGAAGTGTTGTCAGCTATGAAACCACAGCTGGATAAAAATGCAAATATAAATGAAATATTATCAAAATTAAACGGCATACAAACCGAATCGGAAGGAACTGAAACTATTTCTACATATCACATAGAGGAAGATGGTATATTAAAAGAAACTGAGTCGCCAAATTTCGATAAACCTGATGCGATAAATTTAGATTCGACAGAATTTATATATCTTGATGATCTGGACAATAACAATGTTTCACTGTTAGATGTAAGTGATGCGTTGATACACCCTGAATCCGTAGAACGCGAAATATTGGAGATACCTGAAGCCAAAGAAAAAAGTGAAAACGAAAAAGAAAACAAGGATTTAAATCGTAGTAATAAAGTTAAGATCATAAGTGATATAATAATTAAGGCCGGAAAGGAAAATGAAGGGAAGGAAAAGACTGATAGTATAATAGACAACAAAAAATCTCCTTTTATGCAGCATTTATTTTTTCCAAATCCAATTAATAAAGCAAAGAAAAGAAAAAATACTGCTACTCAAAATATGCCAGCTGCAATATCTTCCGAAACATATCGTGCTTTTTTACAGCAATAAGAAGATCAGAAACAGGAAAAAGAGCTGCAAAAAGCAGAAAGAAGAAAAAAAGATGTGTTGGTAATACTCGTAAAGTAGCAAAAACGAACAAAAATGAAAGGAAATTAACTAAAAAGGTTATAGATACTGAAAGCAAGCAAAGGTGCGGAATGTGCAATACCGAATTGTATAGTGATGCCGAAGATGATGATGAAAAAAATTTGGGATGCGACAAATGCCCCACCGTCAAGGACCCAGTTCCTGATCACTTAAGATGCAAAGGGAGCAGTTTCTGATCAACTTAAAACATTTTACTATGAGCTATCAAATGTTTGCGTATAAATTTAAAAATACTTCATAATTATTTAGTCATTTTTTGGAATAAATTTGTATCGTGATAAACTTATTATTTGGTATTTATATACTAAACTGATCAGGAATTGGGTTCTGATCAGGAACTGGGTCCTTGACGGCATATATGGTATCACTTAAAATGCACTGAATTCGTAGATCACGCTTATGACCAAATCTGTGATACACCATTTACTTGTTTCTTATGTTCCTAATGAAACTCATTATCAGTAAACTAATGGATATATCCTTACTCGACGTTTCTACAGAAAGGTTTAATTTTATTTTTTTGTTTGCTCCCAAGAAATAAATGTTTAAGTTCTGTTGTAGTTTTTGTGTATTGTAACACAGAAATAAAGATTTATGTCTCGTTTTTTTATTAATTTAGTCAATTTTAATTAGCTATACCACCCTATACTATACTGGCCCAGTTACCCTAATTGTATTTTGCAATTTCACCGATATGAGATATACTTAAAAAGTTAAAATCATAGGAATAAATAACTTGGATACAGACACTATGCAATTTTATGTAAGATATGTACTTATCAAGAAACAGTACCTCCATAATAATACTACTAATAAATATATGCACATATACTATAGTCGTGTTCATATTTATTGGCCGGTGACCTTCGTGAGGAGAAGTCTCCCACCCAGAGTTGGGCATTAGTCGAATAAATTTTGATTCGACTAAATTTTGATTCGACTAAATTTTTATTCGAACAATCTCGAATAAAAATTTCGAATAAAGTGTAGTTATTCGAGAATAACGAATAAATTATTAGTCGACTCAATTTTTATTCGAGTGATCTCGAATACAAATTTCGAATAAAGTGAAGTTATTCGGGAATAACGAATAAATTCTTATTCGACTAACTTTTTATTCGACTAAATTCTTAGTCGACTAAATTTTTAGTCGTTATTCGTTATTCGAAGGACCCCCGTGGCGACGAAGCGACACGAATAAGCGTCGGTCAGAACTCGAGCCGCTCCGTCTGGGGTCCCGAGGCCCTCGGCCTCCGGTCGGGCCGAGAGGGGATCATGAGACAAGGGGAACGCTTTTCGAGTGTACCTACCACCCCTACCGGGGGCTACTCTGTATTCCCGTACCATATATCTTCAATTTTAACAAATTTCACAGGGTTATACATTCCGTTCCGGATATTTCCCAATATAGGTTGAAGATCTTGTAATAACGTATAATATTACAAAACTGATGTACTAAACACCATTCAATATATAAACAAACAGATGACAAGTACAAATAACAAATCGAATATGAAAATGCGATGTATACAAAGTGAGTGGGCTTGATAAGTGAATAATTACAAAATTTGACAAATCTAACTGAGGGCTACATCTCTTTGATTTACGGTCTTATGGAATGCTAATTGAACTGTTACCCCATTTTCGTATTTATGTTATTTTGGAAAAGTGGAAGGGATGTATACTGGGTGGAATAAAGCTTTGTTAAAGTTAATTGATTGCTCCTTTACGAAAGGTAGGAGGAGAAGGTGAAGAACCCACAAAGGTTGTAAGCCCGGTTTCACTCAGCGATACATGCATGCGATACGCGTATGATGGATACCGATTTTCATTGTTCTTTTGAGAATCGTCGTGTAAACGGTCCCATAATGATCAATGTAACATCGGTATCCATCATACACGTATTGCGATACATGAAGCGCCGTGTCAAACCGGGGTAACGGTTGTCGATGAGGCGAGAGTTCGGATGGCCGCCTGCATTCCGGTCGTAAGCAATAAAGTCATAAAGCTGGTATATGTACCTGGAAACCATGCTGACAGAATATGAAAGGGAAAGTGAGTTTGAAAACAGCTAAATGAAATGTACTTTTCACTGGATATTCTCTGTCCCTAGCAGGTCAAAGTCTTTCGGTCACAGGCTTACGCCACGCATCCCGCACATGCACCCACACACACACTTTGGGATTGCAGTATGTACTCCCTTTTTCGTCGCAAGCCGCGTGATTGCTGTAAACGTAATTGGTTATGATAGTACTCCGAAGTCGCAAAGAGGCGCAAGTTCAACTTTTGCACATATGAGGCAGTCAGAGCAACAACGGACTAACCCACATTGAAAAATAATTTTTTTTCTTACTTAATTTATATGATTAGTAGAGCCTATTGGAATACATTATTACTACTAACTCAGTTTCGAAAAAAATGTGGGTTAGTCCGTTGTTGCTCTGACTGCCTCATATGTTCCTTATACTTTAGGCTATCGAATAATATAAGTTTCAAGGATACGATAATTAAGACCGTCACATAAGTTCTTATACTTTCGTTACTTATCATTTTTTATATATTTCAATAACATCGAATGAATGCATCATTTCATCTTATGAATAAATGAGAATATTTTCAATATTTGAAATGTGAATTTATACATATTATTGGCCTCCTAATTTCCGTGCGTAATTTTTTAAAATTTTATGCAGCAGTTAACTTCGATATCACATTCTGCGACCCCAAACAGCCCGCGACTGACCATCTTCATAATGATACAGGGTGTGATCGTAAGTATTTTTCTATCGCGTTCTCACCGAATCGTACCACTGTGCGCCCCGGTGCCTTCGTGGCACTCTTTGCTAATCCCAAAGCCATGGCCATTTACAACATACATAGTTTATGACACTACCTACAATACTAAAGGGCTATTAACCCGGGAGTAGGCGCGCCAAATAACTTACCTTACTCCCGGGTTAAAGAGACGGCTGGCTTGCACGTTTTCTTGGGAACGAACAATCTTTAGGTACAGTTGTAAATACTGTGAAGCATTTTTGGCTTGCATAGTAACGGAAAAAGTCAGTCTGTACCGAACCTTTGGCAGAGAACCGTCGTGTGATTTTCGAAGTGTGTTGTGCGAACGATTTTGTGTTTTCAATCTGGTGTTTTATACCTGTCGTATCCCTCCTGTCTTTTCTGTGTTTCTTCTTCCCAGTTTTTTAAAGTTTTCGTTGACCAAAATGTCTGATAACCATTCCGTAACACCAGTATCCGTTCCTTCTACTTCTAATTATTCGAGTAATAGTGCCATTTTAGACGGGACATTTTTTAAAATTGATCCCAAACAATCGTGCAATAATAACATAGTGGGTGTATGTGTTAAATGCGAACCCAAGCGCGTTGAAGTGAAAGGGCGAAGAGACTCCACGTCAAATTTCCGGTCTCATTTAAAAAGACGGCACGGTCAGCTTATATTAGACGAATATAACCAGCACCTAATAGGAAAGAAAGCTCAAAGAACAGAAGTGACAGCAAACAGTACGCACACGACAAGGAGTTCCAAAAGCAACGAAATCACTCAAGATGGTTTCAATAAGCACTTGACAAATTATATTGTCCATTCAATGGCACCTCTGCGGACGGTCAATGACCCGCATTTTGTCAAAATGCTTGAGTATCTGAAAATTGCAAGTAAGTATTCTATTACAAAAATTATTTTCAAGTAAATATATGGTAATTTTTTCCAAAGGGGTAGTCTTCGCCGATTTCGATGTCCTTGAAATATGTTGTGAAGGTTAACATTTGGAACAACTTTCCCCTATCACCTATACATATAGCCGTCGCTCGGCTATAGTTTTCAAGATATTCGCAAAAACTGTGACCGGTAGTTGGTAGGGATGAGATTAGTTGAGCGCTCTCCCCCTGGGGGGGGGGGGGGGGGGGAACGATTGAAAGATTTGAGATAAAAAAATGTGTTAAACTTTGACTTGTAAACTACCGTGTAAAACTACCGACCAGTTTCTTGCGGAAATGTTGAAAACTAAAGCTGACAATGAGTGACGGTTATATGTATAGAGAAAAGTTATTCCAAATATTAACCTTCACAACATATTTCAAGGACATCGAAATCGGCGAGGACTATTCCTGTGGAAAAATTACCAATTAAATAAATACATAAATAAATAAAAAAAGTAGGCAAAAAATAATTATTTATATTTATATAATATTAATACATTGCAGATCACAGCGTAAGCGTTATGAGCAGAAGACACTTAAGCCGCTATATAAAACATTTATTTACCGATAATGTTGGTGAAATTAAAAATAAGCTAAATGATGTACAATTCGTATGTACCACAGCTGATATTTGGTCAGCAAAACGAAGGAGCTTTTTAGGAGTAACTGTTCATTGGATTGCTCCAGATTCATACCAAAGAATGTCCGCAGCCTTAGCCTGTAGAAAATTTGGAGGTAACGGTTGTATACTTCAGTAATAATGTACAGGGTGTATATAAAGTAATGGTCACTTGTTTTAGGGAGGAATCTAGCAATAGTACATATTTAACGAACCGTTACTTTATATGGTTGTAATTCCGAATGGCCTCAGTGGCCGATCGACACGAAGTTTGACGGGAGGGGTGGGGAGGTTGTGTGGGCCTTAATATAAAATTGTTGCTTCGGAAATTTATTAGTTTCCGAGATATTACTAAAAAACTTTTAGTATTTCTGTGGACTTCCTCAAACACAACTCATTCAACTTTCCAACTTTCGGATTTTAGTATTGGTTGGGTATAGATTAGTGCGGGCCCCGCGCACTGCGGGGGGTGCGCGCCTGGTTGCGGGCGTGTAAAGCATGGTAGCGAACCAAGCTGAGTTTGGACATTTGAACCAGAAACCCGCGGATGCGGTCGATCCTATTATACAGGATGGATACCTGTTACTCTACTGATATTCAATACTGTAAGGGGTAATTCTGCAGGCCAAAATAAGACGAAAATATAGAATATAATTTTGTAACACCGCGCTTGGTTTTAGATTTAGGATCCACACGTCGCCCTCACCCCTACCCTCAAACCTCGTGTCGATCGGCCACCGGGGCTATTCGAAAGAATATCCCCTTATATGCACCACGTACATTATGTTACAAACGAGATAATTATTAAAAATCTTGTATTAATATTTAGGTACACATAGCTACGATGCAATAGCAGAATTGTTACAACAAATTCACCTGGAGTATAATCTGAGCTATCCAAAGCTGATTGGAACAGTCACGGACAATGCGAGTAATTTCGTAAAAGCTTTCAAAGTTTTTGGGGTAGAAGCCTCACATGGCAAGAACAATGACAGCAACAACGACAGCAACAATGACAGCAACAATGATAGCATCAATAACAGCAACAATAGTAGCAACAATGACGAGGACAACGACAACAACAATGACGAGGACGAAGACAGCAACACTGACGAGGAATTGGAGGAACATTTATCGATGACAAACAATACAGACCAAGACATATCAATATTCGAATTTCTACCTAGGCATATCCGCTGCTTTGCGCACACTCTGTCGCTTTGTATGACAACAGACGTAAAGCGCGCGATAAGCAATATCGATGATTTAGAAAATATGCACAAACAAACCATGCACAAATGTAATTTACTGTGGAGTGCTGCATCACGCCCAAAATCTGGTGAAATTGTACAAAAAATTTTAGACCACACACTAAGCAGACCTGGAGACACAAGGTGGAATTCACTACACGACTCCCTAGCACAAATACTTCAAACAAAGGAGAAAAATTATTTGCTCCACAAAAGTTTAGGGATGAAGCATATAATCTTAGACCAAGAGTACTTATATATCGAGGAATATACAAATGTTACAAGGCCTGTGTCGCATGCTCTCGATATTTTACAAGGGGAAAAAAACGTTTTTTATGGAATGGTAATTCCATGTTTATTATCGCTGCAAAATAAATTGCAACATATGCGCAATACTAATGAATGGGCGTACTGTAAACCCATACTGCAATCCATGGAAAACAGTATTGAAACACGATTTGCCAATTACCTTAATTTCACATCACAGCAGTCCAAGGATGCAGTTATTGCTGCATTTTCACACCCATTTTTTAAAAACAAGTGGTTGTCATATATACCAACTACGAAACATGAAACTCTGATTGCCATATTTAAAGCCGCGTTACAAACTGAAATGACAACAGAGAGACGTAGTACAACAACTCCGGACAATACTGAGTTTCAAGAATTAGCTTCATTTTTTGATTTCAAAGAAACATCGACAGCAACAGAGCCCAACCTAGAAACGGACAATAATATTCAACTATTAGTACTCGAATATTTCACTAATATTAATAATAATTATACTATTCTAGACACATATCCGGCAATTAAAAAAATTTTTTTAAAATATAATACACCATTGCCGTCATCTGCACCCGTGGAACGTTTATTTTCATTTGCAACGATGACAAATTCCCCTAAGGCGAACAGATTATCGGACAAGTTGTTTGAAGAACGAGTTGTACTTAAAGCAAATATGTTAAGTACAAATAAATAATTAATAAGTGAATTGTTCGTCACTGCTGTTCTGTCAGCGATGCATGCAGATGACGGAAGTGGTGTATTATACCGCAAAAAAACTGCTTTATTGCGTAACACTGTAACTTCACGACGATCGTTGGAAAAATACTTTTACATATCAATAATATCATTTTAGATACCTGTTTCATTTTGAGACGAACACTGTTCTCTGACTGTGCTATAGTTCCACTGACGTTCGACGTTGAAAAATTAACAAAATCAGAAAAGTTGTCACTATATTTTGATTCTTTTACTGCTGTGGGCTCGCATATGTGTTCTATTGCAACTGCTTTGTGGAACAGATTTTTCAATTGTAATTAATATTGTGTATCAAAACAACTAAACAACCCATTTTTAAATCTTGGATATGACATAACAGGAATTGCACTGTTCTCTGCAATGGATGAAGATAAATTGAGGAAACCGCAACTGTGTTTCGAATGTGATAATTTACTACAGTACGTTTATTCTTTGAGTTGCAAATGTTGTAGCTTTCACCGCGAGGATAATAAACATGGAAGAACAATTCCATAATACATCCTTCTCCCCTTGTAGTATATTAAGAGCTTCAGTCAGTACAGCTACACATGACAAGTGTTCATTACTATCTAATATATCGTTGTCTTTAAATCAATTTTTAATATTCCAGCTCCTACAGATTAGAGGACATTTGTCATGAATATCGTAAATTTGTTGTAGGCAATCGTGTAAAAAATTCCACCTTCTTTCAGCTTTTGCCACCTTAACGTGTATTCTCTTCAAATTAGATTTATAATTTACTTACCTTATTGTTCCTTGTATATATACTTCTTTTGACAAACATTTCATGCAGCAAGTCTTTCACGCGCCATCCCCATGCGTTCCAATAATTATGAATGTTTGAGTATGTTTAACAGTAATGAGTATGTTTCGTCAAGAATATGCTCCCATTCGCTTGCGGAGCGGTATCTGACCCCACACGCGTTTTTATAATTAGTGTGACGACTGTGAAGATTGTATTTCCGAAAATATGGTAAACTGATTGAAATGTGTTGTATTTTAATAGAAAGAAGCAGAGTATGTATTATGTTTATGTTTTCTAATTGTTTAATATTATTATTATAGTATATTTTTATTTTTGTTTCTTTGTTTATGTAAGAATATACCAAAGTGTTTACGTACATTTATTATATAATACATTTATACATTTATATAATACATAATTTTTGTCAGGCGGTAATTGATTTCTATAAAACCTAATAATCAGTCAGTAATTTTATTAATTCATACACCTTTCTAGAAAGAAAAACAATTTAATTGAATTTAACATGTATTATGAAAATAAGTTCTTTTCGAAAGTCTTACAAAGGGAAGGTAATATGCCCCCCTAAAAAAAGCATAAAAAATTAAGACTGACAGGCTCAAGTTAAAAGTTCTCATGACATTAAAATAGATTCAGGTAACTATGGCCCATACTGTTAAAGAGATATTTGTTCAGTATTTCATTTTGTTACAAATATTTTTCTTAATAAAGATTGAGCGCAGTAGATTACGTGCGATCTAAAAATATTTTTCTTTACAAAATATCCATGCATTCCTAGATTTGGAGATATGGACCTGTGAAGCCAAACATGTGCAATGGTGTAATTTTAATTTACGTGTGCACTGTAGGATTAATTACGGTCCGAATTACGTCGTTTTTGGTGTTATTTTCGCCGAAAGAACATAAGGAATCGTTTGATGTGGTTTTTGCGACGATCTGATGAGAAATGCGGAGCCCGAAATTTCTCATTTCTTAATCGTTTTTTTTCGCCACGGGGTATCGGGCGGATCACCCTACACTCGACAAGCGTTCCCCTTGCCCCATAATACCCCTCGGTCACCGGTCGGGCCGAGAACCATGGGACTCAAGCCGAAGCGGTTTATTCGTGACGCTCAGTCGCCACGGAGGTCCTCCGAATAACGAATAACGAATAACGAATAAGTTTTTAGTCGACTAAATTTTTATTCGTTATTCTCGAATAACGACATTTTATTCGAAATTTTTATTCGAGATCTTTCGAATAAAAATTTAGTCGACTAAAAACTTATTCGTTATTCACGAATAACTTCACTTTATTCGAAATTTTTATTTGAGTTCATCGAATAAAAACTTAGTCGACTAAAAATTTATTCGTTAGTCACGAATAGCTCCATTGTATTCGAAATTTTTATTCGAAGGTTAGTCGAATAACAATTTAGTCGAAGAATGCCCAACTCTGCTCCCACCACACCGCTTGCCTGCCGCGGCGCTCCTTTTCTCAACGTTCTCACTCTCTCTCGGGCTACGCCTGCTCGTCGCGCGGAGAGGATTCGGTGCCCGTGACGTACGCAAACATGCATCGACCATCCTCATCACTTTAACTACATAGCGGGACACGATTCCGAGTAGTCGTTTCTCGCTTCTTTCTTGCCGAACGCGAGAGCGAGATGGTACGAGAGCGCGTCACAATTCGTCGCGAATAGCGAATGTAAATAAACAATAGCCACACGGCTTCGTTCAGGCGGAGCCGTGCAGCGTTCCCGTTACCCCGCCGTACCCTTCGGGGGCCGTGCAAATCCAACTGACGAATCCACGATCGTCAGGTGGTGGTGGCTGATTGCTCCTCACGCGCTGCTCGCGAAAACAAACTCACCGGCCAATATATTTGAACACGACCTTAGGGTGCCACTAATTTACTAAGAAAAAAAATTCAAATTTTCCGTGGAACACCCCTAATTTTGTTTCATTTGATCTAATATAGTGATGTGTAAAGGTTCACCTTAATCGAATAACATTAAACCGTAGCGATTTGAACTTTAACTTTAAAAAATTACAAAGAAATCTTGTAAACAACGAAAATTTAGGAATGCAATAGCAACCTGCATTATTCCATTTTACTTTTATTGTTTCGTAGAATTGTCGTTATCTGTAACGGTTATGTAAATCTCCGGGTATCTAATCAGTTACAAACGCAGCATAATAAAACAGTAAAACTGTATACCTACCTGACTTTGATATGTTACGGAATTGTGACTAATGTTTTTAATTCGATAAATTAGAATATAAGTATGTAGGATTTGGAAGACAGTTGGGACATTTGAAACAAGATAAATCCTTCAATAAATATTTGAAAATGTAATTTTTTGTTAATCCTTATGTCAATAACCAAAAGTCCCTACGTTGTTCAATAACCAGCGTACCCACTAGGGCAGGGGTGCACAGAGAGCCGTTTTTAGCGCCTAGCTGTGAGCTGTCCCGTTGGGTAAATATATTATATGGCTGGGTTTCTCGTGGAGCCCCAGTACAGAACAGGTCCCGTAATAAAATTCAGGGGGTTCATGAAATTTCCAAAACATTTGTTACTGCCGGCATTTGGTATGACTTGACGGTTCGATTTTACTGATAATGAAACATTTATTGCTAATAATACTTACCTTTTCACCGACACATAAAATATTTAGAAAGTTCATACTATACAAATGAATAACTCGGACAGAAAGAAAACCAAATTTTAATTAACGATATATATCATTTATAAAAGTTAGAAAGTTATATATGAATAAATATACACGTATGTACAAGCATGTGGTGCCCACCATTGCACTTAGCGTTATTTACAAGCACAAAATTACATAACTAATAAATATATACATGTAACAATATACGGGGAGTTAAGGAAAATGTAATATAATCAACTAATAATAATATATACATAATATGTACATAACTGAAAAATTATATACACAAGGATACATATACAGAGTGTTTATAAATATGTGGGACAACATTGGAGGGTTGATTCTCCTCATCAAGATAATAAGAAAAATTGGTATACGTGTATGTCCGATAATGCATAGTTTTGCAGTTATAAGCATTTTTATATTCCGTAAAATACTAGCCCGAAATGTCTATTAAAGGGGAACCGGTTGGGCTTCGTTAAATGCCATTTTAATAGGCGTTTGGGACCCGTGTTTTACAACATATAAAAATACGTGTAGCTGCAAAACAAAGCATTATCGGATTTATGCGTGTCACGTCCCGGGTGGAGGTCTTTAGGGATATGACATTGTGGGGTTGTAGGAGAGTGGTTTGGTACAAAGACGAGCTTCGTAACACTGGTAGAGATGGGAATTCAGGCGCGAATGCGAGATTCGTAGCCCGTGGGTTTTGATGGGAGTCAGGCGCGAATACGAGATTCGTTACCCGTGGGTTTTGATGGGAATCAGGCGCGAATGCGGGATTCGTTACCCGTGGGTTTTGATGGGAATCAGGCGCGAATGCGAGATTCGTTGCCCGTTGGGTTTTATTGGAGATCAGGCGCGAATGCGAGATTCGTTGCCCGTGGGTTTGGATGGGAATCAGGTGCAAATACGAGATTCGTAGCCCGGGGTTCAATGGAGGCAGGCGCGAATACGAGATTCGTAGCCCTGACAGCCAGGGAAGGTTTAGTTATAATCGCACACCAAGGAAACACCCGTTAGCACTGGTCGTATTTAACTTAGTAATTGGATTTAAAGCTGCATTAATATAAGAAACAGTCTGTAACGTTTCTTAGATATGGTCGTTGCCGTATGGTCGTATACGGCCTATGCGAAAGTACGCTTTGTAAACACTGTAAGAACTCTCACGTTCGCGAACCGAAATCAGCTGTTGCAATAGCTTGGTTTGCCCGAAGGATAGAAGCAATAATTCGAAGCGGTATTTAAAGATAAGAGAACGGTTTATTATAAAGCACTGGTTAGTATATATAATAATGCGTTAGACGATAAGCATTTGCACATAACAATTATATAAATGATGAGTAATAACAATATATGTATGGACATGAAGTACATGAGAATATGTCAATAATAGAATATGAAATGCGATAAGCGTTATTAATATAATATAATATGAGAAAGCAATAAGCATAGATACAAGAGAATAAAGAAAAGCAGTAAGCGTTATTAATGTGAATGATATGAAAAGCAATAAACGTTATTAATATAATATAATATGAGAAAGCAATAAGCAACAATAATACAAATTATATAAATGGTGATGATATGCAGAATATTGGTAATTAATAATGGTCGCTTACGGTAGTTGCCGTAGTACACTGATTTTAAGAATTATGTCACTGAAAATATATAACTTCTCGTACTTTCGCGGAAGAATACCTTCGTACAAGAGTACTTTCGTAGAAGAGGCCTACGGCCTGTCGGGCCCTTGTATTTATATGTTTCGTTGGAATGTGAAGTATGAGGGGTATGCGCGGTATGCACCGTGACTCATGCACGAAATATGCGTTATATAAATAGAACATATTGGTGACTCATGCGCGAAATATGCGTCGCAATATGACTTCCGGGGTTTTTGTATGGGGCGTTTGAAAAGGCGATACTCAACCCATTGGATTGATTTTGGTTGGTTTGATTGGAAAGGGGTAAGAGGGGCTTGTATTTGGAGGGTCATAGATAGGGGTGAGACGTGGTCTCGATTTAAGAGGGTTTTTGGGACGAGGGACTTGTTTAGATTTAAATATGAGGGAGGAATTCGTGCCTCATAGGGCGAAGAGGGGAAGGGGTTTTCGTCGTTGACCATTTCGAGATGGGGACCGCTAAGGTACATCGCCTAGACGGTCAGTGGTTGGGGAAAAGGGGTAAGAGTTGAGGTTTAGGGACTTTTGGGGGAGTTATGGAGTATTTGCGGGGAAGACTTTAATTTATACCGCGCGAAAAATAGTGGGACGTCACAATGCGTATACCAACTTTTCTTATTATTTTCATATTAGTAAAGCAACGAACATTTTAAATTGTTATCCGTTATGACTGTCCGGAACGGCGACTTCGCTTTCTTCATAGTGGAAAATAATTGCTCCCACACGTATGGGGAATCAAATATTGCTAATATTTTCGCGACGCATTTATGCAAATATGGATATTCATTTTTTAAAACATTAATAATACCATCCGTCTCCTGATTTTTTTTTCATTTCTATGTCACCTCTTAAATTTCTTAAGTCTATCTGCAATTATGGTGACACTGTATCTATATGTATGTACTGTTAGTGGACTGATAACTATATTCAATTCATTTTCGAGTGTATACAGATCCTGATACCGGTTTTGAAATTGGTCGTGGTTTCTTCTAACGAAGAAACATCTAGCGGTTCCTCAGATTCCTCCAAAAGTTTCGTTAACCCTCCGAACAAAAATTGCCATTTGAGGGGAGCCGGAGATGTCCGTCGATTCATCCAGGGCCAGACTATAAACAATAAATGTTTCCCTTAACTTCCGTAACTACCGCGTCACACCTGCAGCCATCTATTGTATCCGCCGCGTGATTGTCATCCGCGAGGGAGTGGTCGCTTCATATATTTTCATCCACTGTCGCCAATAAACAATTTTTTATAAATTCTCCATCCGTATATGAGGGAAATGTTTTCGCTATTTCCAGCGCGATTTTATAATTACATTCAATTCCAGCGATACTTATTGGAATATCACTAATGGAATTATTTTCCTAGGATCAAAACCATGAGTTACTATATTGAATCTTAAAACAATGATTGATAATCGGGGTTATTCCACGTTAAAATTAAAATTAAAGAAATTGCATTTCTCATATTTGAATAAAGGATTCCATCAGTTTTAAAATGAGTATAAACACAAGACAATACCTTGAAACAAAGCGCAAATATTGAATAGAATGATCCATAGATTGTAAAATAACTTACATTGTCCGACAAGTCTTCCTCCTCCTGTAGTAATTCTTCTTTTAATAATTTCATTTTTTCACGACGTTCTTCACGTGTGAACTGCTTATACGCGGTAGCGTGATGCCGCGCATAGTGCCGCTTTAAATTAAATATTTTCACACATGTGAATATCTTGCAACATGTAAGACATTTGGCACCACCTCTGTATTCTGTAACCAGGAAGGCTTCCGCCCATTACATCTTAAAAGGGGGCAGTGCACTTCCTTATCGATGTCGACGCCATTTGCTCTATATTTTGCACACTTATGTATATTTCGTACAATGAAATTTCGGTATAGAGTAGATACTTACCGATTGATAGGTTACAGCCGCAAATTTCGTATTTGTCGAAACATATTTCATAAAAGAGAAACAAAGGCGAAATGATGATCAATAAAAATGGCATTTCACGAAGCCCAACCGGTTGCCCTTTAATCTAGAGACGCCAAGTACATGTTTCGACACCCTGTATATGTCGACTGTCGCCGCCCGGCTAATCCAACCTTACCTGAAACTTATCTCATCACGCCTGCAATATTTCCTAAATTTAAAGGCATTTTACCAGTCACGATTGCGGGTCATATGGTATGATGCGGCACTGTCAGCATACCATACTTCTTCTGAATTTGCAGCCGAACCACCTGCATTAGAGTGGGTCGAATTCCGATTTTTTTTGAAACTCGAAATGTAATAGTGCGCGAAAGTTGCCTTACGCAAGTACAAATTCAACGCAAAAAAAAATTTTGAAATCGAATAATATTTGACCATCGCGCATCGAGGTCAAAAATTCAAATTTTGGGAAAAATACCCAATTTCTTAAAATAGATGAAAAACGTTTTCCTCGTATCATTTACATTTACCGAAGTCGTAAAATGATATTTAAACACACCAAAAGACACTTCCGGTATAACATTTTAGTTATTATTTCAATGGCTTGGGGGAGAAGCTTCTATAAAAATTTACTGTGCAGCTCTTGGCTCGTCCATATGAAATTGAGGACGACTCGGAACTCACCACGAGATGGTGGCTACACGTCGAGTTCCACCCGCACCCTGCCCAACCAACCAACAATTCGTTAATTATAACAATATTTCAGGGGAACATTAAATTATTGTTAACAATTCAACCGTCGACTGGAAATTGTACCTTGGTTTCGAATTTCCGCATTAGGCCTCTTGATTTTAAAGTTGAACGAATAAATCCGTCCCTATTCTCGAAACCCACAACTTTCTGTGCCGATTCCGAGACCAACTTGACACATCTCGCCACTGATTGCGTGTGGGATGGAAAGTCTCTTATATCCCATTCCGGGGCAAACCCGCTCTCGATCAGGTGGGAAATGTGCTCGTTCGAAACATTGCTCAAAAGAGGAGGCGACGACAACTTTGCGGAGGACCAATCAATTATATTAAAATACTCTTGAGCATCAAACTTGAGTGTGGGCACTATAAAACTTCGTACCTTCGTTTTTTGCTTAGAAGGTAACGATCTTGATTTGAGAATTCTCTTCAGAGCAAGTTCTCTCACGTGCCTCCGTTCATCCAGCGCCATAGTCAGAAGCAAGCTTTCAGGGTGTGCGAAATATGCATTTCGTTGCATGACAGGATCAATGATTTGAAGGAGATTGTCAGGTAAGTACCTTGACGTTTGAATGGCCATGAAAAGGTGCCGTGGACCACTTATTATTGGTCAAGGTACTTACCTGAAGGTGCCTCCTGAACGGAGGCACGTGTGAGAACTTGCTCTGAAGAGAATTCTCAAATCAAGATCGTTACCTTCTATGCAAAAAACGAAGGTACGAAGTTTTATAGTGCCAACACTCAAGTTTGATGCTCAAGAGTATTTTAATATAATTGATTGGTCCTCCGCAAAGTTGTCGTCGCCTCCTCTTTTGAGCAATGTTTCGAACGAGCACATTTCCCACCTGATCGAGAGCGGGTTTGCCCCGAAATGGGATATAAGAGACTTTCCATCCCACACGCAATCAGTGGAGAGATGTGTCAAGTTGGTCTCGGAATCGGCACAGAAAGTTGTGGGTTTCGAGAATAGGGACGGATTTATTCGTTCAACTTTAAAATCAAGAGGCCTAATGCGGAAATTCGAAACCAAGGTACAATTTCCAGTCGACGGTTGAATTGTTAACAAAAATTTAATGTTCCCCTGAAATATTGTTATAATTAACGAATGGTTGGTTGGTTGGGCAAGGTGTGGGTGGAACTCGACGTGTAGCCACCTTCTCGTGGTGAGTTCTGAGTCGTCCTCAATTTCATATGGACGAGCCAAGAGCTGCACAGTAATTTTTTATAGAAGCTTCTCCCCCAAGCCATTGAAATAATAACTGAAATGTTATACCGGAAGTGTCTTTTGGTGTGTTTAAATATCATTTTACGACTTCGGTAAATGTAAATAATACGAGGAAAACGTTTTTCAACTATTTTAAGAAATTGGGTATTTTTCCCAAAATTTGAATTGTTGACCTCGATGCGCGGTGGTCAAATATTATTCGATTTCAAATTTTTTTTTTGCGTTGAATTTGTACTTGCGTAAGGGAACTTTCGCGCACTATTACATTTCGAGTTTCAAAAAAAATCGGAATTCGACCCACTCTAACCTGCATACAGACCTTCTCCTTTCTTAAGCTTGTGCTTCGCCTCCTTGTCTTTAAACCCAGTTTTTACATTTGGACAATTTCTTTTTATGTGCCCTTCTTTCTTACTTCCATAACAAACTATCGGTTTCTTCTTATGATCTTTAATTCTTTCTTCCCTTTTGACAAGAATGCTTCACCTTCTACAGACTTCGCCTGCTTTAAACTATTCTCTATTGTTAGCAATTGTTCTTCTAAAATAGCTTTAGTTAAACCTGGTGTTGTAGCCGATGTCAAGTTCCACGAGCGACGAAAATGGTCATATTCCGCTGGCAGATCATTTACTATCTTCGCAATGACAGCGGATTGATCCACCTTCTCATTTATCGCTTCTAACTTTTGCAACAAGACATTCAATACACTCAAATAAACCGACATATTCACACCAGGTTAAAATTTGTATTTATAGTATTGTTGATGAGGCATTACCTTGTTACTTGTTGAACTCATTTCAAATAGATTTACTAACTTATTCCATACCTCCTTCGACGTCTTGCAGGAACGAATCATCGAATGATGCAGTTCTCCAAACGTGTGCGCTATTATACCTCTCGCCCTTGCATCATTTTTATTCCAAACAACAGCTTGCGTTGCATCCTCTGGCTTCAGCTTCGTACCGTCTACGATATAAAAAATCTCATGGGCCTCTAAGCACGCTGGTACAACGTATTTCCAACTATGGAAATTCTCATCCGATAGCCTGGGCAGTACCACTAACCTCGATTCCATTGTGGTTTTTATTTAAATGGAAGTCAGTCTTCATTAAATACTGCATAAATTTTCCGAAAAATCAAGTGATTAAAAAATATTAAGATTTATCTGCTTTGGTTACTGATAACCATTATCGATGACGGATATCGATTTTGGTTACGAATAACCATTATCGATGACTAGAATTTTTTTTTGGTTACGAATAAAATTCCCGCAATATATATTGGTTACGCCGTAAGCAAAATAAAATTCCCGCAATATATATATTGGTTACGCCGTAACCAAAAAAAATTCTCCTCAACGATAATGGTTATTCGTAACCAAAAAAAATTCTGGTCATCGATAATGGTTATTCGTAACCGAAAACAATTTCCGTCGTCTATTACAGTTATTAGTGACGTCAATAATGATTATTAGTGACCAAAAAATATTTCCGTCGACAATAATGATTATTCGTAACCAAAATCGATATCCGTCATTGCTAATGGTTATCAGTAACCAAAATCATTTAAACAAAAATATTAATTCTTATGCCATAACTTTTAAAATTTAGGTTATAACAGTTAGGGTCCCTGGGGCCAATATATCTGGCCCCGACCTTAGCATCCCGATCGCAGCGGCTTTATGTTGTTTTTGTAAAGAACGGGAGTGGCTGATTTCAAGTCGTTTGGATTTGTGGTTATGGGTTATATTTATTGATGACTGCGTAATTTGTTCACCCCCTCGGGGTTAATTTTTTTTTAATATTGTATTGTCATCCAAACTACGCACGCCTGCAAAGTTTTAAGACAATTGGATACCCATACAGCACACTTCGTTGCGGCAACATTGCTGTAACGTTGCAGCAACGTTGCCGCAACTACCATTTAAACTTAAATTATTTCCGTTGTTTTTAATGATACGAGAAAATGTCTAAGGAAAAAAATGTTTGCTTCAGAGAGACAATTATTCTGACGAATATAGACTCGTGGTGCCAGCCAATATGGACGCACGCACGGACTTGCAATCTCCCGCAGCCGATGCAGTGGTTAGCAACGTAACAGTTTCGCGCTCAACTGTTGCCCGGGTCCCAGAACTGGAGCAGGTATTTGCACCCCAAAGGGCAGGCTTGTTATAGGTGCTAATTACGCCCACCCCGACTATTGTATCACGAGCAGCCCCGAACGATGTAACTATAAGCGGGACTTCATGTAATATTACGAAAAGATGAAATCCTGTTTGCCTAATCAATTGGATACGAAATCGTTGGACTAATGGCTAACTTTGGCATGCAATATATGAAAACGATGTTGGTAATACCAAACACGTTCGCCCCATAGGTGAGTCAACGAGTTCTGCGATCTCGTCGCGAAAGCACTTTAGATAATGCTGGGGAGGACACGTATCGTTATCGCGGTGCGTTGCCGCGTTATCGAATGGATTCGGGTCAAAAGTAACGTAAAACCTTGTCTGCAGACAGCTCGAAAGCATCAGCGAAACCCGCATCCGCTTCTTTCTGTACGATTTTCCTTCTCTGCCGGAAGCGGTGGTTCGTTTGTTACACAGGAAATTCGCCACGATTGTACGGTATAAATGAATACATTCACTGCAGTGGTCCCTCATTTTGATCAAGGATCGCAAACGTATGTCGATGATAAAATTGGCGCGCGCCAAGTTCCACCTTCCTTGGTAGATCGATCGGTGAGTCACCTTTTCACATTAATTATCGGGTTTCCTGTCGTGCCCCGTTATGACGTTCAGCGAACAATCGCCTCTGAATTCTCTTCGCTACGGAAATTCCATATATCGTACGGCGTATAATTACTGATCGAATCGTGCACATAACCGTTTCACTCATTGTAATAATCGATGCTTGTAACTATATTTGTTTGGGAGAGTCCACCTACGAGTCGTCTTTCATGATAAAAGGATTGTTGTAACGAAGAGTGTATGGGACATGCACATAAAATTAGCATTGATCCGCTGGCATATAAGAGCCTATGTTACAGTTTTAAGAAAAACGATTTAATAAGCCATCCCTAATGCTCTATGGGATATTACAACTACTAAACCATTTAAGGCACAAAATTATGTTTTATTCTAAGATAACTACAAATCCTTAAGAAGATATTTAACCTTTTTTAATAATTCAAAAATTGGGAAGGGGAATTGTGAATTTTTAATACAGTTTTTGTAGAATTATTTGCGAAATGCAAGTGTGGTAAATTGCACCTCTGTACATTTCGGTCCTTGCATACGATGCAGGAAAAACGAAAAAGAATTTAGACACCTGCTAATTTGTTAAAAGTATACACACTGTTACTTATTCATACTTTTACTAGCAAACTTAGTAAACATACGTTTACTTAGCGTGTAGTAAATATGTAAAACGTAAATTGTAAAAACTAAAGGCTTTGTCAACAGAGAGTAGTAGACCTTAAACATACAATAACATATCCGTGGCTGTGGTTACTTCTGCATTTATTTATTTATCGGTAAATTATAATAAAGAAACTTTTTTTATAAAACTACGTGCAACTATTATGAAGTTGTACATCTATTAGTATGCTTTTACTAAAGTATTGTGCCAATAAATAGGTACACACTCAATGCAGTTTATATTATCACTAAGTACACATACACAGATGTGTGTACTTCATGCTATTTGACACTTCCCGCAATGTACAGATTGGTTCATTAATGATTGTAGAACGTAAAATGTGGATATTTTGAATTAAAGTGTGTAATATGTATGCGTGCAACTGGTGAAGAATTGATAGAATGTAGGAGTAGGTAAATATGGAAAGTGTAGTTATCCTAATTTCAATTTATTTTCACAAAAGGGTCATTTCATCCATAATTAATTATTGTACCATACACATTAGTAGGGGAGACTGTTGTACCTCGGGCATAGTGTACCTTGAAACAGGGTCTATTACTGGATAGTGGTGCTATATGTATAAACAGTTGAAACTCATTACATGTTGTAGAGAATGCCGCTAGGTAACTCTAACTTAAGTTCTATTTGTCTGTGGTGCAACACGTGTGTGTAGTGAAATAAACAAATTTTTAAGCGACAAAAGTAAATTTCTCGTTTCTGTAATTTTATTATTTAATAAGGACATTAAATTGTAACTGTGACCAGTATTACATACATTGTACTCTACATCTCCTGGTCAGTAAATAAACATGCTTACTTTCAATAGTTTTAGTGAACATCTAAATTTTGCAGACATATTAGTATAAATGTGCACCCTCTTGAAACACACTACCTTGGAACACAACATCCTGTAGCATGGAACATGGTTTCAGATAATCATGCCACGAAGTAAAGAGGGTGTTAAGAGGGCTCCAATTGATCCAATGTTTTGAAGAACGCTGTGCAGGCAGTTAGGGCTCCTCCAGCGACTAAAATATCAATTAGGGAAGCATGCAAAGTATAGTGTTAAATTAACCACTTTGTCAAGACTACTAGCAAAATTCCGGAACTCAGGAAGCGCGACTTTTTATTATAAACCAAAATTTGACAGTGTTCGAAAGTACAAGAGGTTGTGTTCCATGGTACATAACCATGTTGTATCATGCAACATCTTACATGGCACTGACATTATCATTTTTAACTTTCAATATCACTGTAAAACACAAAATAATTACAAAACGTTGTAAAGGAATATTCAATAATCATCATCATCATCATCACTTTTTAGTTAAAAAATATCCTAACCAAAAAAATAAAAAAAAGTAAAATGTAAAAAGTGTTCCATGGTACAGCAGTCTCCCCTATTTACTCTTCCATTCTACCAATTCATAACTATGTAAGTAGTTAGCTGCACGAATATTTAACAGCCATTTAAAATCAATTTTTCTCAAACAAAGCCACAAAATAAAAAATGTTATTCTACATTTTCAACGTATTCTTTCAACAACAATATTTCCTTTCCTAGATGTACCATCAATAACGAACCGCACTATATGTATAACATATATCCACTTGAAAAAAATGTCATTTCGATGCGCAGGCATTTCATATACTAGTAATGTTTCAACACAGAGTTGGGCAAAATGTAATCTAATTACAAATTGCAAATTACGATTAAACTGTAATTGTGTAATTGATTACATATTATTTCCTATAATCGTTCATTTAGATAGTTGACAAAACCGAATGGTCAACTACCTACATGAACGAGTACAGAAAAGAATGTGTAATCAATTACACAATTACAGTTTAATCGTAATTTGCAATTTGTAATGAGATTACATTTTACCCAACTCTGTTTCAACAAGTGTAATTTGAGGACGACCTTCAGTGGGCTGTATCAGTGCGCTCTTAGGCTTTCGATAATGTTAATTACAATAGTAGTGAGACGTCGAATGATTTTTCCAAAAGGAAACAGGCTGCGCCTCTAGTACAGCAATGTCCATGGATAGGGTCCTTTACGATTGTTAGTCCCCTTCTGCATGCTATACTGTAGTGCCCAGATAATTGATAATTTCGGGTTTTAGAGTGTATCCTCCATCCGGGGTGGTAGGCAAATTTCACACCATTGATTTCGCGCTTCAGTGAGTTTTATGACCTTCGGTGCTCGAGAATAGAGAACCAGGAAGACATTAGCTATTAAGGGGGTACAGGACTTTTGAAAACTCGAAAAATTGATGTTTTATTATTATTAATTCTGAAAGTGTTATCCTTTATGAACATTTACAAACAAGTGTCATGAGAAAATTCGAATAATTACAGAAATTATGCGGCTGAACGTAATCGGGTGCACCGTCGGGTAACGGCCTCGCTGAGCGATATCGAGTAGGGGAGCTAACCCTCAAAGGTCACACTAGGTTACGCAAACCAAGTCTGTCAGAAAAATACCTGGCATTTGTGAACGGTGAAGTGTGGGGAGTTAGGGCTTTGGGAGAACAAATTTTGATACCTCTTTTAAAAATCCCTATGCAGTAGTTTTGAGTTACCAAAAGTAAAATACATGCTTTTTGAAAAATGAAAACGTAGATATAAATAAATAATTGCATACATTTTGTCAATTTTACTTCATTTGTGGAATAAAGTATTATTTCAACCATTTCATCATATCACTCGACATTTTTGGATCTGATTTTCATTAAATACATGCAATTTTCCGAGATTTTCATTTCAGCTCTCTGTCACTGCTAATTTTGATCCGCCATTTTAGATTTTTAAAGCCATCAATGAAATTACTTCTGACACTGTACACTCAATGCCAGTAGCAGTTGATGTCCTTATTTTCATCGAAACCGACGATTTTTCACAGAGAACCTTCGTTCGGTTGAAGACGATGAAGTAAAATATTACTCAACTTCACTTCACCAAATAATTATATTTTCTTGACCAGCCATAGTAATGCATTTTTCCTCTTAAAGTATGACTCGAAACCTTTCGATTATTGTATATTTAAATCCTAGTGTCTTTTTCTGGAAAAAAGCTGTGGTTAAAAGAAAAAAAAACAAAGTTTTCAGAACTTTCATTAACTTAATCTCTATTTTCAAGATATCTAGAGTATCAAACGATTTACGACAAAATCAACTATATATATTCTTCCTCCTTATTGTCTTTCGAATCGATCAAAAGAAAAAGCGTTAAAAACGGTATAGCACGTACAAAGATGTAGGCAAAAGAATGCTCTGGGTTACGCTAACCCATGTGTGCCTGTAGCGGGAGGAAATGACAGTGTGACTTTTGACTGTTAACTTTGCAGCCGTTTATCTCGGAACTACATTTTTTAACACCCTGTACATCATATCTTTTGAACGGATGAATATTTTCACTTGAAATTTTAAGTGGAGGTGTGGAATTCATTTTTCTACAGTGTGGAACTTCTGCATCAACATTGGATGTTTATGAAACATTTTCTAACTGACAATGAGTAATAACGATTTTCTTCCGTAAAAATGTGGGGAAAAAATTGATTTGTGTGTAACTTTCACAATTTTTGTTTAAATTCGCCAGTAAAGCACTGTAGTTTTTAGTGTAGAAATTACTTACCCCAAAGCATATTGCTTGGGTAAGCATCTTTTTCGTTAAGTAACTGCAATGATTTTCAACATTTTGGCAAATTTTTTTTAAATTACTCCTAAAAGCGTGCATAAAACACTGTGAAAAGTACCGATATGGTTATTATTTGGTATTTAACCACTTCTAACTTAACCACAGCTTTGACATGTTTTCACGTCGACATTCTCTGGAACGCGTCGAAAGTATTGCCCGAGAATCTTCGAATGTAGGTATAGTTTGAGAATAACGTAAGTTCAGAGATTGCTTTCAACTGGCAGGTATGAGTCATTTGTTAAATGAAAATTTAATCTCTTATATTTCCTGCTAGATCTTTGTGAGAATATTACCAATGGATTAGCGAGGTTTTCGTAATGAAAATTCTTTCAAATTTGACCGCATCCGGACCATTTTTAATTATAGATAATATGCACTTGGTCTCCGAAATTCAGGACCAATTTGAATTACATGTAATTACAATAAATACTCGGAATGAAGTTGTATTTAGACTCTAATTTAGTTGGAAAGATGTCGTCTATCCACTGCTCATGCTATCATGAGAGTCGTAAATCTTTGTTTGAAAACACCCTGTAAATTATACAGTATATATATACATGCGCAATGTGTAGGTATTCTTAAGGGCTTAAACCACTGTAGAGCACGAAAAAATAGGCATATTTCGGGAATTTTTTTGGGCAATAAAGAGATTACTCGAAATTCTGTAGAATGGGATTTATAATTCTAGTAATGAAGTACAACAAATATTTTTTCAACTTCGTTCATGACAAAATACTGGCTGCGCAGCATTTCTCCGTCGGTGCCTGTTTTTTTAAAGGGTCCACGGCCGGAAACCTAACTCCCGCAATTTTTGACCTGGAACAAAAAACCAAAGTCTTTTCGATTCTATAGAACAACAGCAAGAGACGTACGTAGGATTTTTTCGATATATTGATTTTTCGCGAAATGGTGCATTTTTGAAAAAAAAGTTGAAAATTTCATGAAAAAAATCGTCACAAAATTGTTAAAAAAAATCCTACGTACGTCGCTGGAGAAAGCAATTATGAATATACTGTTAAATTTTTCAGATCGATCGGTGAAGATTTGTCCGAGTTATGTTTCCGGCCAGTTAAAAAAGAGTGGTTTCGAGAAAAACGCGTTTAAAGTTTTAAGTACTGTAAAATCATATTATATTCTTATATACCTTTAATCTGCGATGCCTGCACCACACAATTGGCCTTCTAGATTGAGATCCTCCTCCTCTTTTTCCTTTCTTAAGGTCTTCAAGTCGATTCGAGCCCCTCTTGCACCTTCACTCAACGATCGTTCTGCTCTTTTGATGCCCTCCGCGTCCACCTCCATGCATAGATTGTAGCCGTTTGGGCCAATTGTCATGCCCATAGTGTCGATTACGTGTAAAATTGAAGAAAATCCGGCATTGAACACACAAGTAGCAATATTTGTGGCAATATCTAATACTAATTTTCCACTAGATATTGATTTTGGAGCCATCGCCCATACGGTCGAGTTGAAACTCTCGTCTGAGTAAATCCGCCGATGCAACGAGTGAGAAGATCGTCCTTACTCAATTCTTCGTACACTGGCTTCATAGCTTCGAAAACTTCTTTGTGCATAGGTTTTTGGTGTTGATAATCGCCCAAACTGTTTCTCGCTTTCGCTTTTTGCCAAGCGCACCATGAATCTTCTTCAATTGGGCACTTGTCGTGTTGCTCGGGGCATACACGAGAGCGTTGCGGTAGAATTGAAAATTTGGACATTTAGACATTTTTGCCGCCCTCCATCTGTTGGTATATTATTTTTAAGACCCTAAAACACCTTTTAAACAAAAAATTTTTATTTTTTTTTTTAAATTGTACAGTGGTTTAACCCCTTAACGCAGTTTTTAAAAAAAAAACCGCCCAAAAAAATCAATTTTTTTATGTAAAAAAAACACAATTTAGAACATTGTCTTGGCAAAAAAATTTAAAAAAAAACGAAAATAATCAAAATTGTTATTTTAATTTTGATATAACGCCGCTCGAATTATCTCGAGTGTGCACAGTTTGGCCTGTTTAGCGCGCTCGAATTGACTCGAGCGTACAAGTTAAGCGGTTAACCCCTTAAGAAGCATATATACATATGTATGTACCTGTATCTAAAGACTTCACGAAACGTCAATTCGTATGTATACCTAATGCTACTATTTATAAACCAAATTTTTATTTTTATGATATTAGGAAATGGTTAAAGGATTAGATAACATTAATAGAAACTTATTTTTCGTGCGCCTATCTTATTTATACGTCAACTATATCTCACTTCCTGTTTAACATTTAATTAGAAACTATTTTATTTACACATAAGAGCTTCTATACGACTATTCGAATACGAGTGTTGTTTACATACAGTGACTCCCTAAAATATTCGGACACTGAAGCAGCGAGGGCCAGTTGGGCCATTAAGGAGCCCGATTTCCGTGGTGTTTTCCGGGGCCGCGCGGAGAAGGGGCTCGAGGCCAGTCATACCGCGGATGTGCAACGGATAGGGCGATGATAGCGTGCGGTGCAGGCTTGTATTCATAGGCTGAAATGACTGGCTCACTGTCAGCGAACACTGGGGCCCCCAAGAATTCCAGTCATTCAAGCCTACCCCACAGGTATGAGCCTGCACCGCACACTACTATAGTTTTCCCTATCCGTTGCGCGCCCGTGTTATCAATTGAAAGTGACTTTACATGTCAGCACCGCCAACGTTCGACCGATGTATTAAAGGAAATAGCGCGAAATTTGTAAAATGTGGTTTATAAAAGACTAAAAGAATAGTGTAATATAATATATTATTATATGTATTCGTAAAAATATGGATCCATAATATATTAATATATTATGTACATAATATAGTATAATCATATCATACGGATTGCTTGTATGATGTTGAAATTCAGAAAAGTTAATCAGAGCAAATGAAATTCATGAAAATAGTGAAATAAATTTATAAATGTAATATAAAAAACTGAAGTAATGATTAATAAAGTTCGCAAAAAGTGAATTTGAAATATTTTTAAACAGTTTTGTCAATTTGCCCATCTTGGAACTTTACTTGCATAAACACAACACACTGCACAATTTAACTATTTTTGCCAAGAAACACAGTTTATATACTTACTCAGCTAAGTATACTCGTTTCGGCGTCGATTGGCGTGGTAAATGGTGGCAACATTAGGCAAAGTAGGGATCCTCTATTAAGTAAAGTGTGACAAAGTGTAGAGCACTGCGGGTGATCGCGGGGCAAAGGGAAACAAAGTACATCGGTCGAACGATGGTGGCGCATTATGTCAAAAACTCTTCAAATCGCTTCAAGCATCTCCAATGCGTAGTATACAGGGTGTTCCAAAAATGCTGCGGTTCCTTGAAGGGGGTGACTCGGGGGGTAATTGCAAACAACTTTTTCCTTTGCGAAAATGTTCTCCGAGGTTTCGTTAACGAGATATTAACAAAAGGCAGCGACCAATCAGAGCCCGAGTCTGGCGGCCGAGTTCCCGTGCTAGCGTGGCTGCGTGCCGCGCTGCGACTACGAACAAGCAACTCGGCATGCATCGAAGGAAATTGGGTAGAATGGCAAATGAAAAAGACGTAACAAATAAAATCGAACATTTTGTCATGATTTGTTTGTCATTTAAAGTGAATAATGAATAAAGGAGAAATGGATGAAAATCATGTCTAACGTAAAAAGACGAATACAAAGGTTTTCTTTAGAAGAATCGAAAATAATAATTATTTGAAGTGGGAGGATAAGGAATACGTAAATTTCCTTGTGTTAATAACGTAGCCACGACAAGGTAATGTAACAGGAAATGAACGAAAAGTGATCATAGTTCGTTATTGTGATTAAAATCCATAATTCAATAACGGCCAACAGTGTTGCTTTTAACGAATAAGTTTGTTTAAAAACCCCTAAGAAATATTTAGGTATGGAAATTTTTAGAATTATCGCCGGAAATAAGCCAGAGCCTGCGTTAAATTTAAGAAATAATAGGTAGTCGCCAATAATGTAACTAAAACTCACCCTTTCGAAAATTTACCTGCAGCTTGAAAACCTGTGTCACTAGGTCACTGAACCGATCCTGGTCATCGACAGACGCGCCGAGTGCACAGCTGATCTCAGGTACACGACACCATCCAAAGTTAAGGGTCCCAACGTCAAGTGCGTCCGGGTTAATGTACCGAATATTCACTTCACTGCACACCTACCAACACTGATCACTTAATTTATTTTTCATGGAACGTGTTGTTTCTACGTTATAAAAATTAGTGGAAATGAATTTTTACTTGGCGTTCGGAGCCGTGGGTATTTCCGCGCAAATTCTCACGCTGCAGCACTTGCGTCCCCGTTGTTCAGGGGGTACACCCAGAACATCGCGTAATATTCTTCATCAGAGTACATTTCTGCGACGTGATTGCTAGCTGACTGACAGGATTTTTTCCAAGCAACTTCCTCTACCCCCAAGTAGCTTCTCTCGTTCCATTATGAGTTAACCCCCACCAGGACAAGAGGCGTGAGGTAAAAAGAACCCATCACATTTTCGAAACACACGTGCTTTGCAGAAGTGCAACGAACGAACCGTCGTACACTTTCACAAAAGCCCGCGCTCCGTCCTTTTACTGCCAATGTACCCATTGCTTCGAGGTAGGCAGCAGACACCACGTGTTTCGGTTCGAAAGGGTCCGAAGAGAAGAGAAACAGAAAGTCTTCGAGTTGCTTTAAAGAAGAAAATGCATACCATTCCTGTTTCCCCTTTCCGATACCCTGAGTTCACGTCTGCTACGAGGCGGAACCAATTATGTCATAAATTATCCAAAACTGTAGGAAACCGTTCTCTACCGCTGACTAGCGGGACAATACGATCATAAACCGCGACCCTGGCGAAATGCTCTGGCCGATCAGCCTGCTTAATTTTGGAGAACTAGAATTTAAAAAGTATTATCCAACATCAATACGCCACGCGGAGAGACAGAGGAAGAAAATGGGTAGTCCGCTGACAGCGCGTGGTCCCGCCTGCGTCGTCCTTCCTTCAAATTAAAGACAGATCCCTTATCTCTAGAGTATAAACACGCGCTCGAATTTCAAAACAATAGCACGTGTTGACGTATTCCGTGCGAGAGAAGGTGGGCCTCGGGGAGGCGATATTGCTGTGAAGAAGGCTCTTCAAAACAGGGAGGGATGCTGGGCAGATTGGTTAGATTAGGACCAATCGGACTTCAAGCCCACCTTTTCTCGCACGGAATACGTCAACGCGTGCTTTTATTTTGAAATTCGAGCGCGTGTTTATACTCGAGAGATAAGAGATCAGTCTTTAATTTAAAGGAAGGACGACGCAGGCGGGACCACTCGTTGTCAGCAGACTACCCCAAACACGTGGTGTCTACTGCCTACCTCGAAGCAATGGGTACATTGGCAGTAAAAGGACGGAGCGCGGGCTTTTGTGAAAGTGTACGACGGTTCGTTCGTTGCACTTCTGCAAAGCACGTGTGTTTCGAAAATGTGATGGGTTCTTTTTACCTCACGCCTCTTGTCCTGGTGGGGGTTAACTCATAATGGAACGAGAGAAGCTACTTGGGGGTAGAGGAAGTTGCTTGGAAAAAATCCTGTCAGTCAGCTAGCAATCACGTCGCAGAAATGTACTCTGATGAAGAATATTACGCGATGTTCTGGGTGTACCCCCTGAACAACGGGGACGCAAGTGCTGCAGCGTGAGAATTTGCGCGGAAATACCCACGGCTCCGAACGCCAAGTAAAAATTCATTTCCACTAATTTTTATAACGTAGAAACAACACGTTCCATGAAAAATAAATTAAGTGATCAGTGTTGGTAGGTGTGCAGTGAAGTGAATATTCGGTACATTAACCCGGACGCACTTGACGTTGGGACCCTTAACTTTGGATGGTGTCGTGTACCTGAGATCAGCTGTGCACTCGGCGCGTCTGTCGATGACCAGGATCGGTTCAGTGACCTAGTGACACAGGTTTTCAAGCTGCAGGTAAATTTTCGAAAGGGTGAGTTTTAGTTACATTATTGGCGACTACCTATTATTTCTTAAATTTAACGCAGGCTCTGGCTTATTTCCGGCGATAATTCTAAAAATTTCCATACCTAAATATTTCTTAGGGGTTTTTAAACAAACTTATTCGTTAAAAGCAACACTGTTGGCCGTTATTGAATTATGGATTTTAATCACAATAACGAACTATGATCACTTTTCGTTCATTTCCTGTTACATTACCTTGTCGTGGCTACGTTATTAACACAAGGAAATTTACGTATTCCTTATCCTCCCACTTCAAATAATTATTATTTTCGATTCTTCTAAAGAAAACCTTTGTATTCGTCTTTTTACGTTAGACATGATTTTCATCCATTTCTCCTTTATTCATTATTCACTTTAAATGACAAACAAATCATGACAAAATGTTCGATTTTATTTGTTACGTCTTTTTCATTTGCCATTCTACCCAATTTCCTTCGATGCATGCCGAGTTGCTTGTTCGTAGTCGCAGCGCGGCACGCGGCCACGCTAGCACGGGAACTCGGCCGCCAGACTCGGGCTCTGATTGGTCGCTGCTTTTTGTTAATATCTCGTTAACGAAACCTCGGAGAACATTTTCGCAAAGGAAAAAGTTGTTTGCCATTACCCCCCGAGTCACCCCCTTCAAGGAACCGCAGCATTTTTGGAACACCCATGTATATCAGTGCCTTAACCCCTCAACAACCGACCCCTGAAACGAAAACTGACCGTGAGGCCCGGGCCCTCGGAACGAAAATCGCCACTGTTTTCCCGGGCGGTATAGGAAATACGGCTTTAAGGCCCGTACGAGACACGGAGGCGAGCGACCAGTGAAAAACTTAAGGTCTGCGCACACATATCCGTTCCGTGTCAGTTCCGTGCCGTGCGGTGTCCCTAATTTCACTGACAACTGTGTAAGTGGCCTGCTCTGGCTCGGTCAGTCCCAATTCAGCCGTCTTTGCAAGCCTACTGAACAGTTCTTTTAGTCAGTAGGTAACAAAAGTATTCGTACACCGTTCAAAACAGAATAACATTTTTAAAATTGGTCCAAACGACGTGAGTTTTTTTTTAGAAGCTAGTATTAGTTTACTAAGTAGGTGGCGTGTTTCGTCGTTTTGAAAAATGTCGCAATTGGTCGGAATAGCGAAGAACATAATGAAGGTCGCTTTTTCCAATTTTTTCTGTGCCTGTAATGATAATTTAAAAATCCCTTGGGTTTGTAGATTTAAGTATGTTTTACTCTGCTCGTACATAGTGCAACATCTGGATTCCTGTAAATGGATGCTTTCCTCGACATCAACAATCTACTGCTAATTATTAATGTATAAGAACATTTTAATTTATACAACCTCATCCACACGCTGTTGTGTTAAAAAATTACACGCAATTACTCGCGACGAGGGCCAACGCATTTCGCGTAGGGACCCGGGAACAGGTAGTTTGCGCGCGCGCGGTCCCTTCAAATCATAAAACTCTTTTCATTACAGTCATTAATAACGATCAAAATTATATCATGTTTGGTATAATTTTCATTGCAAAAATTCCAGCAATCCATTGGTGGTATTTGTATGGAGATCTAATATTAATTATAGAAATTCCCATTTTCGTTACTGAGTGGCCAATTGCTGCCCCTGTCTTTATGACTCTAGGGTCTAGGACCCCCGAAGCGCGTGGTGCGAAAGCTTCGATCTGAGAACCTTTCAGGGTCATAAGAAAAGGTCGTCCCTTTCACCTTTCCGTGATTTCAGGACTCCGTCAGTCCAAATGCCCAAATATTGTTGGCAACCAAATTTGAGTTTCACTGAACGGATAGGGGTTCCACACTGGCATCTGCTGACATCCCTGACACGGACAAATGTGCGCTGCTCCATTGTAAAGCACGCAAACGATATTTTTTAACACTGATCCTGACGGCCCGGAACTGACGAGTACGGAGAGAGAGACCGCCGAATTTCACGGAACTGACACGGAACGGATATGTGTGCGCAGACCTTTAGGTCTTCCGTACCAGATACTGAGGTGGTCGTTGAGGGGTTAACGGCCCATCTGGCCCTCACTGCACAAGAGTATAACTTTATGACTTGATATTTCAGTTGTTTATAAAGCAACCGCCTTGGTTATTTTTTCTAACAATAAGTAATTTATTAATGTTATTAAACATATATCATTTATTTCCAAAATTCACGTACATTGTATAATAATAAAGGAAATGATGCCACATTGTCGGTTCACATAAATATTTGCACAATGTAAAATATAACTTTTTCCAACTAAATTCATAAGTAAGGTAAGTTCGGCTAATAAGGCCCACCTAAGGTTCTATAATTTAAAAAAAAACCTGTACATATTTTTGAAAACTTTTTTTTTATAGAAATCTATGGACATACACTGTAATATTTGTAACAATATATGAACACAACAAATACGGAAATCAATAGGATTTTAAAAACCTTGTAAACGGGCCTGATTTCCTGTAGTGCAGGTAATAAGGCCCACCTATTTAATATGTACAATTTGGGCAAACAAAGACATCTTCGACCTCAGGTGTGAGCCCAACACATTCCTCGCGTATCCAGGTGAGACACATGACACACTGTCGCATACCTGTCGTGAATGCAGTTCTGCATAATTTGCAAAACCAACTATCTGTAGAGTTACCGTCCACGTTTTCTCTGGAGGTGGCTGGCAGGGGCTCTTGTT
Organism: Andrena haemorrhoa; assembly: GCA_910592295.1. Taxonomy (NCBI): domain Eukaryota; kingdom Metazoa; phylum Arthropoda; class Insecta; order Hymenoptera; family Andrenidae; genus Andrena; species Andrena haemorrhoa. The sequence continues at coordinate 21,168,993 of OU342940.1, forward strand.
CACACACTCTTGTCTTTTTTCTTCCGGTTGAAGACGTGCTTTGGAGCTCTTCTCAATATCGGTCCTGCTTTGGAAGAGGTCTCTGCTTACTTCCTGAGCCTTATAATTTATAGTCTTCTTGGTGGGCCTTATTATCTGCTTTGTCACTTCCTCATTGCCGAGGTTATATGTTAAACGCGCACTTTACAAAATCATCAATTTTTTGGAAATATGTTGCCAACATATATACTTATACATACCTATAGTTGTACAGTAATTGCTTACTCCTAATACAAAGCCAAGAAACCAACGTAATTCTTATAACTGCAGCAACGCTAGTTGCGGAGGAAACATTTGTTGAATTTACAACCGGCAAATGTTATATTAATCGCGTGGGGGTTCTTCGAGTGACATTTCGGATGTAGTAAAAGCAATAAATGGCATTAACAAGATTGTGGATTGACCTACCAAGGATAAATTACAGGTGGGCCTTATTACCCGAACTTACCTTAGATATTCAATTTTAATATTTTGTGGCACATCTATTTTGCTTTAAAAAACACTGTAATCTATTTGGTATATGTGTATAATTTTTATTTAAATATTCTGTTGTTATATACAATTGTTATAGGAAAATGGTGTTTTTTCGAATTTTCCTATCTAATTCGTTTCATAATTTTTCGATAGTGTTCAGGTCCAGCGATTGTGGATCTGCTCAAGAATTCCTGCACAATGCGTGCTGTATGCTTGGGCTCATTATCTTGATAAAACTTGAAACTACTGCTAATCCCCATTTTTTCTCCACGTTGAATTAAATTGTTCTCAAGTATATTAAAATAAACATTCTTGTTCATAATAGTGTCAATAAACACTAAGTTTCCAACGCCAAAACTTGAAAAGCAGTCCCCGACCATCACACTGCCGCCTCCATGTTTTACCGCACCTCGTGTGTTGGTGAAACAGAACTCAGCGGAATTGTAAATGTTATATACAAACATCACATTTTCCCACCACGATTTATCCATAGGAATTAACTCCTTTTCGAAGTTTATTCACTTTCTCTTATTTACGTCATTAATGAACGGTTTTTTCCTAGCTACACTACCATTGTACCCAGCTTGTCTTAACGTTCTCCGAATTGTTTCTGCCGACACCCTTTTAGAACTTCCCTCTAATAGTTCACTGACTAATCTTGGAACATTTAATTGTGGATTTTGTTTAACTTTTCGTACGATACTTATTTTCTCCTTGTAGCGGAAATACGAGTCAGTTAACGAAAAGTCAAAATATTTAATCAATCAATTGAAATATTTATTAGAACCTTTGGCAATTCATTAAACAAGTAATAAACAACAATATAAAAGTGACCTTTTTCATGTGTCACTAACTCAAAATAAACAATTAACATTTTCTTGAAAAAGTAGTTTTGGCCCACATTGCCCGCAGGTTGGGGTAATGAGGGCCAAGCAAGTCTTCACACAGAACGCTTATAGAAAATTATGTAGCCCAAAACAAAATTAAAATCTTTTCTTCTTATATTAAAAGGATAGCTGTTTTTAGTGATCCATAATATCCAAACAACAATCAAATTTAATGATTTGATTAATGTTTAACGAATCTTAATTAAGTGGATACACTTACAAGGGGAGGACACCATGTGGTAGACACCGATTTTGATGAGCCTTGGCACGATGGATCTATGTCGAAAATAAGTAAATAGGTGTCCGAGAGTTTTTGCCAATGGGTCTTTATAATAGAGATATTTACATTGAAATTATTAAAAATTTCATAGTGGCCGTGGGGTTTTAATGGGAACAAATCCCACACTACCCTGGCGCCCGCGGGAGATTCCCCTCTGAAGGAGTCGGGGTGCCTTTTGAAGATTTCCCCAGGTTAAAAAAAATTATAAAAAATAATTTGTAAAAAAATGTATAAAGTTTTTTTTAACGTGGAGACATCTTCAAAAGGCACCCCGAAGCCTCCAGAAGGGAATCTCCTGCGGGGCCATGGCAGTGTGGGATTTTTACCCACTAAAACCCAACGGTCACTATGAAATTATTAATAAGATACATGTATATATCTCTGTTATTAAGGCCTATTGGCTGAGACGCTCGGACACCTATTTCCTTATTTTCGACGTAGATTCATCGTGCCAAGACTCATCAAAATCGGTGTCGACCACATGGTGTCCTCCCCTTGTTAGTTACAGGAATCACATGTGTACGTATTTATTTGGTGTGTGACAACCTGTGCCAACCGTTACCAAATTCTTAGCATCTGTAGCAAAAAAAGCTGTTACTATTCTAGTTTTTGTGGGGTAAGGAGCCTCTTGACTCTCATTACCCCCATGAGCGTTATTTCATTTTTGTAAAAATAGCAGAATAACATTTGAAATAAACACTAAATTGAAGCTTAACTATGGATCTTTCAAATAAGACCTAAATGAAATATAATAGACAAAGGTTTTGTACTTACTATTTCGATGAAAATTTTCGACAAATAACAGGAAATACGTGCTGGACAAACAACGTTATCTGTTACCGGTACGAACGCGATTAGCGAGACAAACAAATGCCCATCATCACTATGGGGGGAGTATACCTTCGGGCGGAAATATGTCGTCTTTCGATTTACAACGTTGTTAAAACTACACTAGCTCCTATTACCCACTGGCTTTCATTTCCAGGGTGGCGAGGAAATTCGCTAAGCGGTAGCTATATTGGAGTGGGGACGGCTACCCACGTCCACGCATGCGCGCGATGACGTCGCGACCGTTGAGCCAATCAACGCCGAGATGAAAATCGGTGGAAAATTTGCCGACGCCAGCGCCAAGTCAAGCCAAGCCAGCTAACCAGCATCGCCGGGGAATCGGTTGTCGACGCTGGTTGGTTACGGCCTCACTTGGCTTGTCTAGTTGGCTTGACTTGGCGCTGGCGTCGACGAATTTTCATCTTGGCATTGATTGGCTCAACGGTCGCAACGTCATCGCGCACATGCGTGGACGCGGGTAGCCGACCTCACTCCAAAACAGCTACCGCGGTAGCCGTCCCCACTCCAAAATAGCTATCGCTTAGCGAATTTCCTCGCCACCCTGCTCATTTCACCCGTCTCTCCTACTACTTACAAGGACAGGTTCCCAGGTGTCCGCCTCTGATTGCTTTGGTTTTTGGATATGTTTTCGAGGACCAAAAAATAAGATATACGTGTCTTTTTATTTTGGCCCGATTTCATGTTTAGGGGGTTAAACCACCACTCAAAATATAAGATGTGCAGGTATTCGTCCCCTATTGTTTTGGTTTTTGGATATGTTTTCAAGGACCGAAAAATAAGAAATACCTGTCTTTCTATTTTGGCCCATTTGCATGTTTAGTAGGTGAAACCACCCCTCATAGTTCATAAAGGGTACAAAGTTGTGTTGAATAAAACTTGATATAAATTTCATTTGCGTCATAACTTGCTGTATGGATGAGGTTCTTATCGCCAGTCACCGTTATTGGCGGCTAAACTACCCAAAGGGTGGTTCACCTCTAATTGTCAGTAGCGATGGGAGGTCATAAAATCACTGATGTGTCATCCTAAAATAAATTATGTCTAAGGTATTTTTAAGAATTTTATGAATTTTTTACACGTTTCAAGTCTCTCAAATGCGTAGTTAAACGATTACTGGTAGTTTACCCCCTAATAACGGTGACTGACGACAAGAACATCATCCATACAGCAAGTTATGACGCAAATTAAATTTCTATCAAGTTTTATTCAACACAATTTTGTACCTCCTATGAACTTTGAGGGGTGATTTCACCCCCTAAATATGAAAACGCCATAAAATAAACACGTATATCTTATTTTTCGGTCCTCTAAAACACATCCAAAAATCAAAGTAATCTGAGGCGGACGCCTTGGAATCTCTCCTTAATCAAAGACTTGGTCTACTAGTTTGTGGAACAGATTCCACACGTTCCTCAGTATGAAATCTTCGAATAATATCTGCAACAGTGCTTTTATTCATGCCAAGCATGGAACTACTTTGTCGATAGGATTTTCCTTGTTCCCGGTGGAAAATTATGAGTTGACGCATATTAAACAACGTATTCTTGACTTTGCGAGCCATTTTGACGGACGTCAGAGTTGCTACTGAGGACTAGTGAGAAACTTGGTAAACATACGCTTCTGATTTTCCGAAACATCGAGTCCCTAGAAGGACGTAGTCCGGAAATATATCACGTGTCCGACTATTTTTGTGAGCCGAAAATACCGCATTGTTTCCTTTAGCAATTATTATACAAAGTATGTGAATTTTTCAAATAAATTATACATCTTTATTAATATTAATAAATGACTTAAGGTTAGAAAAAATAACAAAGGCGGTTACATTATAAACAACCGAAATATCAAGTCATAAAGTTAGACATACCCTAGTGTCCGACTATATTTGGGAGTCACTGTAGTTACATTTGCTAAACGTTTCTTAGAGCTCTCATGTTTTATACAGTATTGTACACACTTCCAAATTCAAGACAATGGGTAAACACAGTAAATACGTTCTTCACTATCACTAACAGATGCAAAGAATAATATAGTTAATTAATAGTAAGAGCGTCGTGTCAGTCGTGAAATTAAGTACCTTTGAATGTCTTTTAAAGGGTACCGTTTCAGAACAAATAGTCGTCCGAACATGTCGTTCATTATGTTCCTTGTAAATAACGAGTACCTATTATATCCTGCAATTTATGACTATAGAATAATGATTGACAAGCAATCGCGTTAATGCGGAGTTACCTGGTATTCTGGCATCAATCAACTTCAGAACGAAGAAACCTTTATTTCAGGGACTCGTAACTTCTTGAATAATGATTACTCAGCGATTACATATCGATGTATATACATATAACGCGCCTTTTAAGATTTATTTTCCGTAATGTATGGGTCAGCTTAGCTACTTGTAAGCCCGACATGACAGGCGAAAAAGTGAAAAAAAAAACACGACGATGAAATGGGCGGGAGTCGTCTATGCACGTATAAAATAGTTTTCTGTATTCTAAGGATTCAATAATTGGTTGTTTATGTTTTTAACATAGGTTAAGGTATAGCGCAATAATCGATTAGGAACAATTTGTTGGCACGTTTGAACACTGCAACAAAAAGTTCAAGTATAATAACTTCTTTTATAATGCAAAAATGAGAATGATATTTTATCCGTATTTTGTACATGAGTATATACTTTCCATACACAAATATACCTACTGGGAAATGCATTATCATTTGACCAGAAAATTAACAAAAAATTTATTTAAAAATACTCAATTTTGGTATATACACCGCTCTTCTATAGTCTGATTTTCGAGAGTTGAGACCTGAGCCGGGTCCCTTGGACGGAGCGTGGTTTAAGGGGGAACCAATGGTACGCTACGGATTGCGTGCGGCGTTGCCACTATTGGTTCTTTCTTAAACCACGCTCCGTCCGAGGGACCCGCCTCAGGTCTCAACTCTCGAAAAATCAGACTATAGCTCTAGTAGTCACCGATATATTCGACCCAGTATGTTTCTCACCCTTAACTTTGAGGGTTGTTTTCACCCCTTCAACGCGAATGTCGGCCGATAAAACAAAATACGTGTCACATATTTTCCTGAGAATTATATTTTTATGTAAACTTCATCAAAATCGGCGATTGTTACTTCGGTGTGTTCCCTTGCTAGAACTAATACTCCATCGCTTCCCCAGACGGACGCTCATTCTTGATGCCATTGTTAAAAAACTTTGTTACGTTTCGATATCTTTTTGGGGTAAAATGTTATGACTGTTGATGTATATCATGAAATTCGTACTTTGACCCCTTCCCCCCTCTTGCCCCTGGAGGCTACCAGAGGAACTGACACATGGAATCGATATCTCACTGATGGACCTATTAATGTGGCAAATTGGAAAAATCCCTCTCTGGGTAATTTAGGTCGCTTTGGAATAGGGTCCTTATCATTTTGCAAGTAATAAACCGAATCCTACTCTGAATGCTTGCTGATTAAATATCAGCTAATACAAAGTAAAAAATAAAGAGTTGGAGGAAGAAGAAACAATGGCGCGTAATTCACCGTGGCTCCAATGAGCCTTATTCAATACCTATGTACAATAATGTTTGCTTTCTCTGATACTATTCCCTCCCTTCTATTTGATCGTGCAAGTGTCTCGAGTCAATAAATCAATCGGGGACAAAATCGATCTGTTCTGGAGAATGATGCTTCTAGAACACTTTTTATTTATTAAGGCGAACGAAAAAAATGGAATTTTTATTTTCGAGGACTATTTTTTAAACATTTAAGGGGGGGCATATTTCGGTGTATGCCCCCCCTTAAATGTTTAAAAAATAGTCCTCGAAAATAAAAATTCCATTTTTTGTATGCCTTCATAAATAAAATGTGTTCTAGAAGCATTTAAACTTTCAAAATTTGAGGGAAAAAAGTTTTTTTTAGTTTTTCGAACTGTTTTCGAAAACCGTTTGTCGCACGAGAAAAAGTAATACAACATAAAAGATGCTCCTTGTCCGGATCTACAAGTTTTGTTTGACATATTTTTTTATTTAATCAATAACTTGGAGGATATTATATAAAATCGACTTCGCGAGTAATAACTAATAAGAGCCACCCTAGTATACACATACAAAGGGGAATTGCATAATACACATTTCAGTTAATATAAACTTTTGAATTTTAATTTTCGAATATCGTTTTTAATAATTAGAATCTTAAAATGAACATTTTGCTACATAGACACTCTTACAGGATTCATAAATGGCAAAAGTCTAGAGTTTCATCGGGCTCCCCAGCAAAGATATTTCCTTTCAAAATCAGGGAAAATCACGAAAATCGTAATATTTGCGACTTAATAAAAAAAGATAATTAAGTTTCTCACCTGGGATCACTTTGGCCATTTCTGTAAAATTTTCGCATTAAATTCTAATTATTCGTACAATCGAACTCAAAAATTGGGTTTAAAATTTCATTTGAATGAAAAAGGTATTCAACAGGAATTGTAGATTCTTGTTTTCTACAAAGATAATTTTTATCTCATGTTACTATGATTAATGGGAAGTGAGATATCTTAATTTCCGCAAAACCCTGAAACCGCAAGATGTGGTGTCCGCCAGGTCATAGATATTTACTGTTGCTATGTGCCAAAAAAATGATGAGGATAAAATAACGGTCGTTTTCAAATGGCAACTTATAAGGGCAAATGTATATAAAAAATGCTTTTTTAAAAAATACTTGAGCAGACATGTTGGGACATTTGGCTTGGAACGACCCACTCGTCAACTATACTTGAAAAGCTAATTCGCTAGAAGTACGAACACTGAATGGCCGTACATTGTAGTCTTGACATTTTGAAATGACAATAAAGTGTAGTCAGTCGCATTGTAAAAGGATATAACTTCAATTCAGCTGTTTAATGTTCGATCCCTCTTATGAGAAAAAACGAATAACAAGGATAAACATAAATAAGGAACAACCAGCGATTGTTTCTTTTTTAAATCAGTGTCTGAAATGTGCCTCTTCAATTCTAAAGAAAAACTGCAACACTATGTTGTTCGTCTCATCGAGGAATATAAGTAGAAATATAATACAATATACGGTATGATTGATTAAAAACCTGTATTTCCACTTTTGGTTAAAAATTCAATCAATTTGCAGTTTGGCACTTCATTTGAGCATATTACAAAGTAATAAAATTCATTGCAAAAATATTAAAAAGTTGAATATATTAACCGTGGAGCGACTGCGCGTAAGTTATAGCTTTTCGCAAACAGCTAAACGGTGTACCCGATTTCTCGGGTTCTAATGGTTCGATTGCAATACAAATTTACACACGTATTCGTCATAACAGTTATTAGGTGTTGTCCGTCGACTTTTACAATATCGGTTTTTTATTGTAAATTCTAAACAAATTTAGTAAAAAATTTTCTGCAGAATGTCGCAAAAAATGTTCAGACACTTGCCATTTAGTTGAATTTTAATAAATTAACAAAAACGAAAGGTCATCACCTAGGAAATGCATTATAATTAATGAGAAATATTCGCTTTTTTATTTCAAATATTCTTACAAGGCACAATCGTGTACACCGATTGGCTGTTCGCGACAATCAATACCTCACGCGTAGCCGTATCACGATTAATATATTCACCTTTTTAATATTTTTGCGATGGATTTTATCACTTTATAATATGTTCAAACAAAGTGCCAAACCGCAAATTGATTGAATTTTTACTTTTCTAACAATCGGTGTCCGAAAAAGGCCTTTTATTTTTATCTGTCGCAGTAGTTTACAGCAATAGTCGTTCACAATCTACAAACATAGATTCGAAATAGATTTGAAATTATTCTAACGATAATAGGTACTTTTCCGCGCGTGCGAGGCACCTTGATAAAGACGTGCCATAAATTGTGTCGAGAAACAAGGCGAACACTTTGAGCACTCCTTCAGCCTTCTGCAAGTCAGAAACTATGCTATTTATGTATAACCTATGTTCATTTAACTTTTTTACTTGCTCTGGTGTACAAAGTTCTTCTGTGAAGTAGTGCTATGAATGTATGTATCACCATAGATAATGTACTACTAATTTATATTATTTCAACACAACAATAGTAGTAATAACAGAGATAAGTGTTTATATTAACGGATTAAGGGCAATTAAACACAAGTGCGATATTAGATATTGATATAACGTTGGAAACAAGTAACTAATACATACAGTGGCGGACGATAGAAAGTTTACATTCTTTAAAATCGCATAACTTTTTTAGAATTGGTCCAAACGACATGAGTTTTTTTTTAATAGCTTGAAGGATTAGTTTGCTAAGTGACGTGTTTCATCGTTTTGAAAAAAATGCAATTGGTCGGAATAGCAAGAAAAATAGTAAATGTTTTTAAAATTTTTTTGTGAGCCTGTAATGAAAATTCAAAAACCCCGTTTGTAGATTGACGTAAGTTGTATACATGCCTAAAATTTCATTAAAATCGATTAACGTTGCTCTGAGCTACAAACGAAGATCGCAAAATAAGGTCGAGAATAGTGAAAATTCCCGAAATCAGCGATTTTTTACCTTATTTCTGCGATCTTTAAAGGTTTGTAGCTCAGAGCAACGTTAACCGATTTTAATGAAATTTTATTCATGTATACAACTTACTTCAATCTACAAACGAGTTTTTTGAATTTTCATTACAGGCTCACAAAAATTTTTAAAAACAACATTTACCATTTTTGTTGCTATTCCGACCAATTGTATTTTTTTCAAAACGACGAAACACATCACTTAGCAAACTAATCCTTCTAGCTACTCAAAAACAAACTCATGTCGTTTGGACCAATTCTAAAAAAGTTATGCGATTTTAAAAGTTGTAAACTTTCTTTCGTCCGCCTATGTATATTATAGCAGGATTAAAATACTATAAATCAATTTATTTAGTCTAGTATATTGTGTGTATCTAAGAAATTATATACGTACATATATGTATAAGTCACAACAAGACCACGTGATTTTGCAAGTCGCAACTCTCAAATACATAATAGTGTCTAATGAATCATTCAAACTCCATATTTGTAGTAAGTGTTTTTACAAACTGTGTTCACTGTTTTGTAGAAGTTTGTAAAATCCATTACACTGAATGTAGAAGTCATTGCTCATTTTCGTCGATGTAAAGCCCACTTTGGCAATTACGGTCATTCTAAATTAAAAATATTCAACGTTCCGTAGTACATCATGAATATTTTGTAATTGGTCATTTTCTCATTTTCTTTGTGTCTGTAAGCTGCTCAGCGATAGCATTCATAAATCTCAAATTCTGTAAACAGTTGTTCTACAAAATTTATCCGTGTACGGTAAACGCACCAATAAATGGACACTTAAGGCTAATGAATGAACACTGTTATAAAATTATATTTGCAGCGCGATTAGTTCCACGTGCTACAAAAATTGATTGCATATGAAGCCAGAAATTAAAAGAAGTCTCTACTTAATTAGTTGCTTATTTTAATAACTTATTTTACTAATTTTAATAAAAAATGACCATCCACTGGTACGTGTTCATTTACTGGTACATCCAGCCTATCACACACATCAAAATTTATGTTTGTTAGAAAAAGTTGCAACATGCGACTTGCCACATTCGGTATCGTGTCTTTGCTTTGTTCTTTTTTTTGTTCGCGTGTTTTGAAATTTGTATTTGGCCGAGACCCACGAGCTATCCAGGTATTCTTTTATTTTCTCGAACATTTTGCTAACCGGACTTGAAGCAGCTCGATTACATAACACGTTCTGGACGGCGACGTATTTTTCCGACCCCCTTCCCCCCCACAACGCCGACGCTTGTTTAAGGGACAGTTAATCATGTGCAACGCGCATTACAGAACACCCTTGAAAAGGTCGATTCTAATGGGTCGACGCGCAACGAAGGACCTTGTACAATGTACAGCATGAAGCCGGGCATGAGCCATTCCACGTCACATCGCATAAGATTTGACACCACAGTCACCGATTTCGTTGAAACAGGGAACATTAGTTGATATACTCAAGCAAATAAGTTATGCAAAATTGTAGCTTTCTAGCCTAACCAGTTTGTAAGATATTAATCGTTAAATTTTTGCAAAATTGAGCGAAACAGGTCAACAGTAACTCACCACCATTTCGCTCTCAATGCTGTCACTCTACTTCGAGATACTATCTTGTATTTAGAGTCATCTTACAGCTAAAGAAATGCGCCTTTCAAGGATATGGAACACAATTTATTAATTTGTAGTACAAAGAACAATATTCAAAGTTAAACATTTGAGCCTTCATAGATATGTGTATGTATTCCCAGTAACCGAATTAAATGTTCCATCCGATGCGGTACCGGTTTTTAAAAAATATCCGCACATTCCGAGAACCCTCCTCTGTAAAATGGCTTGTCAGAAAATTGGAGACACCGAGGAATGTTGGCGAAAAATTGCAACTTACGACGCGTGTCCTACGGAGTGAACGACGAATGCCGCGATGTTTCGAATAACATATTTTGCGTGGAATATTTGTTTGTTTCTGGAACAGTTACCTACAAAGCGTGTCTATTAGATAGGTGGGACAACTGCAAGGCGGAGAACGTGTTGTCAGAGCAAGTGTCTTTTATTACATACCTTGTTTTGCCGAATTTGTTGGAATTTTTTCTTCTGTATTGTAGGCTCCATGTACCAACTCCGGGGTAAAATGAACCTCGGGGTAAAATGAGCTTCCTTAATTTATTCTTTAACAATAGATTATAATTACAAATTTTGGTGACGTAATAAGTGTATGTAATATAAGAATGATAATTATGCACATTCGGATATCGAAAAATGTAAATTCATTTAGAAAATTAGAAATTAATTTTAAGAGACTCCCGATTGGTTTTCTTTCCCATTTAGCTTTTCGGATTAATGAGTCATAAATGTCTTACTGTAACACCAAATTTTTTCTGCGCGTTTAAAACAAGATTATAAACATACATGTACACGCGTTTGCGAAAATATTAATCTTAACATTATTAAATAATTAATTTTCCACTGAGTACATATTCGGGGTAAAGTGACCGGGGTAAACTGAGCTGCAAAAGGCTGCTAAGAACCGATGCGCAAGTGATGTGCGCAATATCCTAACCTGTCAACTGGCTAGAAAACCACGCTGCGTGGTGGAACAGAAACTAACCTCAAAAAAAAAAGGAAAAATCTATCACAGTTTTTGACAACCACGGTGCAAAAAAGCCAGAAGCTGCCGTGCTAAACACGTCATTCCAGCGTAAGGGGTTATTATTTACCTATATCCTTAATTAAAGTTCTTATTCTTTTGCATCTCACTTTACCCCGGATAGGAGTACATGGGGTAAAGTGATACCACTTGCATCATATCTTTCAAGTTGAATTTTAATATACTCTAAGTTTATTTTAAGTATTGCTATTCGTCATTTATCAATAGTAATTTTCAAATTATATTATAAATCTATTTCCACACATTTTTATTGAAACGGAAAAATTTTATTCGACTTCAATATTTTTCGGGTTCACTTTACCCCGGTCTCCCCTACCTATATTTTTCCCCGCGGTCATTCGCGCGGTGTAACGCCGTCACCTGTGACGATCAAACCGAATTTATATAACTTTCGTAATTATATATGTAACGATGAATTCAAATTATATTAATACCGTATTACCCATACAGCACACTTCGTTGCGGCAACGTTGCAGCAACCTTGCCATGTTGCATGGTTGCAGCGCAACGTTGCTGTAACGTTGCTGCAACATTGCCGCGCAACATTGCACGGGGCGGACATAGAATTGTTGCTGCAATATTGCACGGCAAAGTTGCAGCAATGTTGCAGCAATATTGCAGCAACTTTGCGGCAACGTTGCGGCAACATTGCAGGATCATTACTGCAACTACCATTTAAACTTAAAATATTTCCGTTGTTTTTAATGATACGAGAAAATGTCTAAGGAAAAAAGTGTTTGCTTCAGAGAGACAATTATTCTGACGAAGACGATTTTTTTCTCAAGGTTATATTTTCCGAAATTTCAAGATCATCAATGATTTTTTTAATGGGATGACGTATTTTCATTACTGTAACGTTATAGCCAATAAAAATACAAATTCAACCATGTCTAATGTGTTGTCCTTTTTGGCTAGCAATCATTTTTTCCTGAGACATTTTCTCGTATCATTAAAAACAAAGGAGATATTTTAAGTTTAAATGTTAGGTAACTCACCCTGTATATATTAATATGTAGAATGACACAGGGTGGAAGTTGTAGTACATACCTACATAGTGTTACAAAACCCTAATGGAGTCTGTCAAAATGAGTCTTCGTTTTTAAATAATTTGAGTTTAAAGTTTTGCATGGTAGGAGTATAAGTTCGAATACGTTAGCACTCTTATCAATCAGTGGTTGTAGTTGCGGCGGTAAAGTGTTCGCCTACGACGCTACAAGTCGCCGGTTCGAATCCCCTTGGGACACACACACACACACACATAGGGTTATTTACATTTTTGGCCGTACTACCCGAAACGTTGCAGGAGGCGGACATAGAATTATTGCTGCAACGTTGCGTGCAACATTGCAACCTTGCACTGCAACGAGAGTGTGCTGTATGGGTATAAGAGACTAATAAAAAACGTATTTTCAAAAAATCAAATGTTTATTACATCCACTCTTATCTGCTATAGAACTTGAGATTACTTGCGAAAACGTGAAACAAACAAATTATAAACTTCTAAAACACAGAAACGTAAGTGAATATATAAAACTAAAAAAGTAATTAACACATTAAAATATAAATTACTCATTCTTATAACATTTCGAACACACGAAATGCACGTATTTGTGGCACATAATTTCTTTGCAACTGTAACAATAAAGGGTCGTTTTCACATATTTGCCCTAGGGCAAGCATTGCATCGCTGCTTTTTTAGGTGATATGTTTTCAGAACTTGGTCTAGAAACATCTACGGTACCTACTTTACAATAAATACAGATTAACACAGATTGACATCAATACTGATATTGATAATATTTCCCACGATATATTCTACGAATATTTCCCAGATATTAATATTTGTATGTTACACTATAATTCTCTCATTTGAGAATATGTACCCCATTTGTCTCGAAGATTAGAAATATACTGTACGAAATATACGCGAGAGTTATATTCACTTTAATGCATATTCAAGGTAAAGCTCCATACAAATCAACAGACACGGTCGCGTCTGGAAACTAATTCCCCTTCCCCCTCTAGCCATAGGCACACTGAGCGACCATGTCTCTATAATGGAATGCACGCGAAATGCGTACGACCCCGCAGCTATTTTGGCCTTTTTATCTTGTCTTAGACATAATTTCGGTGTTTTAACATAATCAAGCGAGCAATTTTTTTTTTAAAACCCATTTGTCGTTTTACTTAATGTATCAAGCTGTTTTTCTAAAAGATAAAAGAATTTTTTTTCAATTAACAGTTATCAAAATGATACTTTTTCAGTTAGACTTTTCGTGACGTCATGTTTTCCTCCTACACTTGTCGCCAGTAGATGTCGAAATTCGAAAGCAGAATTTATTCAATCAGAAATGGTTTTGATATAAATGCGGTTGCGCAGTTGACGAAAAAGACAAAAAGCCGCTGCGTTCGGGTCGCTAGTAAATGTCACCTAGCTAGTGTCAAATCCATCATAACCTGCCAAGTGTCAAATAACGTCAGTTGTCAACATTTTTGAAATGTCACGAATTTTTCCACCATATAGGATACTGAATTATTGTCTCAATTAACAAGGTAAGTCGCCAAAATTGTTTAATAGACTTTTTATGTAGAGCTTATAGAATAATACAGCTACATGCCTATCTAATACATCACAACAAAAATTCATAAATTATGAAAAAAAATTATGAAATCCCCCCCTCCATAAACATGACTCATGTATGAAAGAAGCTAATTCCCTTTAATTCTCGAAAAAAATTAAAAAAGTTCAGATGCAAAGATTGTGAAATCAACTTTGCTAATTCCAATTGGATACAAATCAATTCAGTGCTCAGATTTTCAGCTTTGGTTTTTAACCTTCCGGTACTCGCGCGTGTGCACGGAGTGCACGGAGGTCAGTTTTTGGTACGTGTTTCTATATTTTGGCCTGTTTGCATGTTTAGAGGGTGAAACCACCCCTCAGTGACCGTTACAGTGGTCTGCCCCCTTAACGCCAAACGACATAATTGATACTTTTTCCCGGCGCGATGGCCTTTGGGCATTATTACCTTCTACAAAGGGGTTGATTTAAGTGCGGGGTGTTTTATTTCTCGGGATCTGGGTTTGCATCAATTGCCCGGTGATGCGTCGGCGTGGCGTTGTTGCGGTCGTGATTCCGATTCCGCCTGTATCTATATATTTTTTTCATACATTATTTTTTTTACACTTTATTCTTTCCAGGCTGTATGAACAATGAGGAAAAAGGTAACGGTAGTAACGTTCATTATTAATTCTTTTAAATGTATAAATACAATTAATGTTTTTTTACCGTGGGGAAATCTTCAAAAGACACCTCCAGAGGGGAATCCCCCGAGGGCGCCAGGGTAGTGTGGCATTTTTACTCACTAAAACCCCACGGCCACCATCGCGCGATGGGGAACTACCGGAAACTTCGAATAAGACATCGCAATACTGCCCCCGAATAATTAATACACCTATAATATAAGAACTATTATATAATAATGAACCGTATTCTTGAAAAATCAGTATCCCAAAATTAATATCAGTACACAATGAAAACATTCGCT
This sequence comes from Andrena haemorrhoa, assembly GCA_910592295.1. Classification (NCBI taxonomy): domain Eukaryota; kingdom Metazoa; phylum Arthropoda; class Insecta; order Hymenoptera; family Andrenidae; genus Andrena; species Andrena haemorrhoa. The sequence goes on from OU342940.1 coordinate 21,184,281, forward strand.
TACTCGAGTAACAAAATGAGATATATACGTATGTTCTTACGTTTCCATTATCTGCAGCTCTCCGTGTGATATTGGTCATAAAAACATTCGAAGCATAAAATATTCCTGCATGCAGCACACTTTATAAATCCTGATTTGCTACATCTACAATTCGATCGCCTCAAGTCTGTTGAAAGCAAACTTCATTCACATTTGCGAACACAGACCTTGGCGGAATTAATTTTTCCGCGAATCAGGCGTATTTAATCATATCTCGTAGATAGATGTTTATTCTTTTGTAGAACCTCGACCGAATTCTGCATTTTTTCTTATAAAATTGTTCATCTGCCTAAAGAAATAGACGTCCAACGGTTGACAAAAAGGCGTGCAATGTGGGGGAATAACTTCTATTTGGGAGCTGCAGTTCCCTTCCTTATCTGTGAAAATACTATTCATTTCTCTCAGATCAGTCTGACCTCCCCACGAATCGAGGAGGAGCAGGAATTTATATTGCCAACAATACTCTTTGAGGACGTTGGTCAAAAACGTCATAAAGTTACTTTTTGTCAGTTGTCCAGATTTGGAGGCTGTTAAGTATACATTTTTGTATGTTTCTGTTAACTTTTTGACGGTGGTGGCAACGCGAAGGCCAAAAGTTCCTTTCGCTTCTTGCAAGCAAAAAAAACTTTCGGGAGGAGTTTTCCAGAAGTGGAGATGATGTACTGTACTGTACAACTATGAGTAACCTTATTGAAATCTCCAAGAAACACTTCTGTCACTTTTTCTCCCTTGCTCGACAAAACTCGCTGTATATTCATCCGATACGCACAGCCACTTTGGTCCGTGTTTAACACAAAATCCGGATTAAAACGTGGAATTATTTTTGTTATGTCTGTTATTCACTGGACACATGTTTCATTACTATAATTTGTTTATTACTAACATTTGACGGTTAAATATAGGAGGTTATGGTTATACATGTCACGGGGACTAACGCGAACTGGCTGCGCACACGAGCACGACCCAGCCACTTAATAATTCGCACGAGAGATGGCGCAGTGCGGTTCTGATATCTTAAGGCGTGTTCTCAATACAGAACAATTTTTGAATTTTTTTTCTTTAAACTCTTCTGCTTTCTTTAAATTTGTGGGGAAATCCAAAGCATTCCGCGACTTAATGTAACGAGTCACTTTCCTCTGGCGAATCGAATTATTTAATTTTGTTGACCCAACCGTGCGTTGCGAAAAACGAAAAATTTTCCCTTTCCTGCTTTTGTTGCCGAGATTCATGGAATCGGTCGAGAGTCTATTTATTTATTATATTATATTTCTCTTTTACTCTTCCACCCCTTGTAACAGCGCACTAAATCAGCTAAGTCCGAGAAGTGTGCAGCAGAGAAGGACTTAGAATTCGCAAGCAGTTTACAAGAGAGCGAGGTAGAGTTCGTAGGTGGTGCATGCACAGAAGCAGCAGAAGATGACGCAAAGGAAGCAGAGGTCGCAGAGGAGTATGAGCTCCAGTGAATGGTGGAAATCTCATACGCCCGTACCCCTAAATGCGGTGGAGGAACGCCACGCATGCGCGCAATAGCGCCGCGACGTCGAACCAATCAACGCTTCGGGAAACGATGGGAAACGAAGCGATGCCAGCGCCAAGCCAAGCCAACTAGTCAAGTCACGTGAGGCCGCAGCCAACCAGTGTCGACAATTTCGTTTCCCACCTTGGCGTTGATTGGTTCGACGTCACAGCGTCCCCCCACCGCGTTTAGCGGTACGGGCGTATGAGATTTCTGCCATTTGTCAAATAAGGTAAATCGACAAAAATTGTCAAAAGACACAGCATTAACAATTATTAAGAAAATAGATTATTTATGGTGAACTGCTTGCAATGTAGAGCAAGCCCTTGATGCTTTTCAATCTTTTGTGAAAGACATTCGTAATACATTAATAAAATCCACAGTAGTTGCCACGCATTCATTAATTCATTAATTTTTTAGCTGATTTACCTTATTTGACAAATTTCCAGAAACTTGTGCGAAACAAGATGCTCTGTCTATCTATCTACTTTTCTAATCTTCTCCGGACAACCTCCAAGCCTGTGCATCCCCTTCATTTCTATCCATCCAAGCCTGTGCGTCCCCTTCATTTCTATAATATAAGCTTTACATAAAAACTCTAAATCACTGGTATACAAATATATGGCATTTTAAATACAATGCAATTTGTTACTACAATATATTATTTTGTGATGCGTGGTACAAATTTCCAGAAACTTATGCGAAAGAAGATGCTTCACTGTCGAACCTTCTCTGGACAACTTCCAAGTCTGCGACTCTACATAAGAAATCTATTAAAAAAATTTGGCTACTTACCTTGTTAATTGAGACAATAATTCAGTCTCATATGTATTGTAAAAACTCGTGACATTTCAAATTTGGACAACTTACCTTATTGGACACTAGGCAGGTAAAACCCCATTTTAAAAATTGTCATAAATTAATATCAGTAAATACTACAAAATGTGTGGACGTGGTGGTAATGGCGGAAAGGGAAGAAGAAATGGAGAGCATGATAAGGAGGATGGAAAAGTATATGGAGAAGAAGAGACTAGAGGTGAATGTAGGGAAAACAAAGATAATGAGATTCAGGAAAGGGGGAGGGAGAGAGAGAGTGATGGAATGGAGATGGAAGGGAAGGAGAGTAGAAGAGGTAAAGGAATTTAAATATTTAGGATATGTGTTCAAGAAAAATGGAGGACAAGAGGCACAAATAAGGGATAGAGTGAAGAAGGCAGGGGTGATAATGAGGCAGGCATGGGGAATAGGAAAGAGAAAATTTGGGAAGAAATGGAGTAGGAGGATGTGGCTCTTTGACACGCTGGTGTGGACGGTGTTAGGATATGGAGCGGAAGTATGGGGTTGGAAGGAAAGAGAGGAAGTGGAGAGGGTACAGGAGAGATTTATAAGGTGGACATTAGGGGTAGACTGGAGAACACCGGGGTACATGGTAAGGGAGGAGACGAAAAGGATGAAGCTAAGGACGTGGGCGGGAAGAAGAGCATGGAAGTATGAGGAGAAGTTGAGCAGGGGAGAGGGGGGGGAGCTAGCAAGACTATGTTGGGGAGAGGTAAGGGAAAAGAAGGAGGAAGAGATGACCACATGGGAGAGAGAGAGGAAAGAATTTAAGAGAAAAAGGGGATGGCAGGGGAGGAAGAGGGGGAAAGGAGGGGGGAAGGGTATGAAGAAATGGAAAAGGAAGATTGTAGGAAACAGGAAGAGGAGAGAAGAGAGAAAATAAGAGATTCGAGGTACAATAGATGGTACAGGGAAATAAGAACGGAAGGAGTACCGAAATATTTGGGAGCAGGATGGAGTGAGGAGAGGTATAGAAGGATAGCGCGATTTAGGTTGGGAAACGAAATGAGGGGAGGGTGGTATTGGGAAAAGCAGGAGGAGAGGAGATGCAGGATCTGTGGAGGGGAAGAAGAGACGTGGGAACACGTGATGGAGAGTTGTGCAAGGGAAGAGGAAAAGGAGAGGGGAGTAGGGGAAACGATAAGAGAGGTATTGGATGAAGGAGGGAAGGGAGAGGACTGGATGAAGAGGATAGAGAGAAGGAGGGAGGGAGCAGGAGGGGGGTGAGGGAGAGGGAGGAAGGGAAGAAAAAAGGGAAGGAGGAAGGAATGAAAGAAGGAATGGAATGGAAGAAAGGAAATGAAAGTCGAAGGTGGAGGGAATAAGCGTTAGGAAGTAAGAGAAAGTAATGTAAGAGAGGAGAGGGAAGGGCATGCGTAGAGTAAGAAGAAAATATAAGAGTAGAGTAAGAGAGCGGGAAGACGGCGAGTGGGAGAGAAGGCGGCGGGAGAGCGGGAGCGATGAGAGAGAGAGAGCGGCGAAAGAGCGAAGGGGCGAGAGCGGCGAAAGAGCGAGGAGGCGAGAACGGCGAAAGAGCGAACACGGCGAGAGCGGAGAAAGAGTGAACACGGCGAGAGCGGAAATTAGAGATAGAATATAAGAAGTAGAATAAGGAAAGGATAGAGAATAAGGATAGGGCGAGAAATTGTAAAGAGAAGAGAAAGAAAGGAGAAGGGAGTGTGAAAGGAGATTGTAAACCCTCAGGGGAGGCAATAAACCACATACATACTACAAAATGTGTGAAATCCCCACAAAATTACCTTTTTACAAAAAGGTACAAAAAAGAGCGCCAAGTATATAATCCCATCAAAAAGAATCCCATTTAAAAACATTGTCGTAAATGAATATAATGATATACAAAAATTGCGCCAATTATCACAATGGCTATTTATACAAAGAAAAAAATGTATTAAATAATATTCAGCAGATATATTTTTATATAAATAAATATTTTAATACGAATAAATATTTTATTCAAAATACTTGGCGCTGCTCTCCGAAAAAAATGTTAATTGTCTTGGTTAATAAATAAAACAAGACAAGACACCACTGACAAGGGGGCACCACTGATTGTGAGACAAGAAAGAAAGAAAAAGATTTTAATGAAATTTATACATATTTATTCAGTTTAGCAACACCAATTCGGAGAGCAGCGCCAAGTATTTTGAATAAAATATTTATTCGTATTAAAATATTTATTTGTATAAAAATATATCTGCTGAATATTATTTAATACATTTTTTTCTTTTTATAAATAGCCATTGTGATAATTGGCGCAATTTTTGTATATCATTATATTCATTTACGACAATGTTTTTAAATGGGATTCTTTTTGATGGGTATAAAGATACTTGAAAGTATATAGAATGTGACTAAGTAGCCAAATAACTTTTGCGGCAGTTTGCGGCTGTAGAGGTCAGAGGCTATTTCATGAGAGTCAGATACCGCCCTGACCAGGGTAATAACGCGCTGTAGAGTTGTGTTCTAAATGTTAAATCCGATTACTAGAACATTTATTTACGTCGGGTACGCTCGCTTTCTCTATATTAATAAAAACAACATAAAACGACCCTTAACACTACTAAGTAGTTTGTGTGATAAGTATAGTTCAACATACCTACATAAAAAACGCTATGTTATAAAAAACATCTTTAAAAGGGAAATATATGAAAAAGAGGTAAATATACGACGTCATGTGTTGGTTGCTATAGATACCAATTAGCACAGGAATTTTGCCGAGGGTTTCGCGATTTCGGACCACTGTAAAGTGGTCTGGAACGCGGTATTTCGAAGCTAAAATTAAAAACCTCGTTATATCGATTTTTTCAACAAAAATTTATTTTTTATAGCCGTCACTTCTGATGCGTGCTACGCACAGTCGTCAAAACGAATGTCTCTCGTCCTTTCGACGCAGTCTCTCAAAGCCTCGTCGATGACCCTGACGTCATCGGCCTTCCTTGTGCATCGAAACGACATTATATACTTTATACTTCGTACTGGGCCTCGCCTTCCAAGACGGCGAGCGATATCCAGTGTTGTGTTCAATATTCCCGCACTGGACGTTATGACTTCCTTACGTACAGTAACTTATTTCCAAATAAAACAATCACTCTACACGAAAATAGGAAATTTCGTTGCCGAAATTAAAAACATCTTTGTCGATTATTTTGGCTGTACTTCCGAATGGCCCCAGTGGCCGATCGACACGACGTTTGGGGGGAAGGGTGGAGAGCGGGTGTGGACCCTAAATCTAAAATGATAGCTTCGGGTATTTATTAGTTTCCGAGATATTAATAAAAAACTTTTAGTATTTCTGTTGACTTATTCCGACATAACGCATTCCACTTTCCACCTTGTCCCAGGTATTAGTATTGGTTGGGGCTAGATTAGTGCGGGGGGGGGGGGGGGGCGCGCCCGCTTGTGGGCGCGTAAAGCATAGTAGCGAACCGATGTGAGTTTGGGGATTTGAACCAGCAACTTGCGAATGCGACCCATCCTACTATATAGGGTATTACTCTAGTGATAATCAATATTCTAGGGGGTGATTCTACAGGCCAAAATAAGACGAAAATATAGAATACAATTTTTTCATATTCGCTTCGTTTTCGAGAAAATTGACTTTGAATTTATTTATTTATTTATTTATTTATTGTACGGGCCTAAGCCCAATATGAACAACAGAAGTATAATCCATAGTATACAGACTAGATACACAGGTTAACAAAGAGTATAGAGAATATATAGTATACAGACTAAATACACAGGTTAACAAAGAGTATAGAGAAACAACAAAAAGACAGAACAAAAACATCAACCAGGCATTTGAGTTAAATACGCGTGCCTTTCCAGCGCCCGAGGAGCACACGGAGGTAAGGGGAACGCATCCAGCAGTTTGTAAAACAGTATGGGGGACGGGAGGGTCGCCGGGTAGGGGTGCCCGCACCTACGTTAAGAAAAAATAAAAAAAATTAACAATAATTTTTTATTAATATTTTGGAAACTAATGAATACCCGAAGCTACAATTTTAGATTTAGGGTCCACACCCCCTCCCCACTCCTGCCTCCAAACCTCATCTCGATCGGCCCTGGGGCCATTCGGAAGAATATCCATTATTTTAAATAAAAATTTATTTTTTACGATAAAATTTGATTATTGGCAGTAACATGTTTGAAAACGGTAGAATTACTCTACACAAAGAAAATAAAAAAGGGATCCATTTTAACATTATGTTTATCAGTAAAATAAAACCCAAAACACGGTAAAGGAATAGGAGTTTGGCTATGTTCCTTAATTGAATCCACACAGTAGTTCAGTTTTTGATCTTTATTTCCATGTCTTATACCAGGGTTGACTAACTGGCGACTCACGAGCCGCCGGGGGCCCCTCCGCCGTGGTGCCACGCTGAACGGCCCCCTCCATACCTACTAAACTCTGACGATCGCAGTCGAATTCATCCGTCTCTACACAGACATAAATACCTTCGATTAGCTGACTTATTAATTATAATTAATACAACGATGCGACTGACATATACTTACTTTTACTCGTCTTTTTGAATGTGAACGTGAACATTGTGGCCGCGTCATATTATTGACGAGGGATGGTATATCCACTTCAATTTTAGTTGTTGCTATCCTTAACAGCGAGGATAATGACTTGTCCGCTAATCTTGACCAATATTTACTTTTGATATGCTTCATAACGGAAAAAGCACTTTCGCATCTCTACGTAGATCCAAACATTGAAGACATTTAATCCCAAATCCACCAATTTCGGATACTTTTCTTCGGATAATAATTTAAAAAACTCCTGTCCGTATTCATCCCTGACGAGTACCAACGAATCTGCTTGCAAATTACACAATTCAATTCGATATTCAATTTCTTGGTCTTCGACCTTACATCCGTTTGGATTATTCAAAATTACAAGTTCATTTTTCATTAATGTGTCGAAATCCGTAAAGTGCTTTTTAAATTGTTGCTGTATTTTTATTAGTATTGGTACTAATTTCACAAAATTTGCATTCGGGCGTTCACTAGCAATTTCATAGCAACATTTAATTCTAATATGTAGAGATGCAATTGGTTTTGAAATCCGTTTATATACCCAATGAAATCAGAAATATTTTGGCACTGTATTTGCAATTTCAAATTTAACGTATTCAAATTGAAGTGGATATACCATCCCTCGTCAATAATATGACGCGGCCACAATGTTCACGTTCACATTCAAAAAGACGAGTAAAAGTAAGTGTATATCAGTTCGCATCGTCATATTAATTATAATTATATGTCTGTGTAGAGACGGACGAATTCGACTGCGATCGTCAGAGTTTAGTCGGTATGGAGGGGGCCGTTCAGCGTGGCAGCAAGGCGGAGGGGCCCCCGGCGGCTCGCGAGTCGCCAGTTAGTCAACCCTGTCTTATACAGACAAGATGTTAGCCCTTGTCGAGGTATGGGCGAAGACTGATGTCTGCCGGTGCACATTTTCCGGCAAGACACGCGCGACTGGAAACACCCCCTAACTGGTTGACCCGACGCTGGTGTCAACCAATCAGTATGTTTCCAGGCCCAAAATCGCGCCACCTATTTCGCGCGTCTTCGGCGCGTTTTTACCATAGCGGGGGTGAGATTTGGCGGGAGAAAATACTCCTGGCAATGCAGCGGAATTTCCCCCAGGCCCCGAGGCACGTGACGTGGCCGGTCGCAGACCGCCCGGCTCCGCATCGTGGGCCCTTCAGAAACTCGGGGTTTACGATACCCGCAATAACTATTGAGGCCGTAAACGAATGCACGCCAAATGTTCGTACTTGGCCGTGACGATGGCCGCTACAACGGGATACCTAATATAACTAAAATCTGGAGTCAATGACACAAATAATGGCACTCCCCAACCCTTGATAATAAAAACAACCTCACATAAAAACTATGAAAGCATTATTATTGTAATTACTATAAATATAACAACATATCAGTCCCTTCGGAGTTCGGAGCCGCTACATATTCAAGCGGCTATATGGCGATGCGCGTCCAGTGTTAAAATCCACACAGAGCTAAAGGTTGCAGGAGGTTGTATTTGAAATGTACATGCTCCTGATAACAATTGTGTAAGCTTTCATACAAAAAAGTTCGATGTTCATTACTTTTAATCATTTTTTTAAAACCCTTCTCAAAGTTTAAATTGGTATTTTGCACTGTTTGTACGTGCATTGATAAATGCTTACGGCACAGTATATTAATTGAAGTATACCTCCTCCTATGCATAAAATTGTAATACAACTCTGCATTCTGATGTTTTATAATGAGTAATTGAAACAATTAGTTTCACTTTCAATTTCATGATTTTGCCTTCAGAATGCTATCTTTGTACACTGAATTATTTGAAAGGAGTAATGTATTTGGATTTCGAAGCTTTAAAGAGTTGCACTGTGCGACGGGCTGAATTAACGATCTCGGTAAAGTAGAAAGATGTGCGCCGCGTGTTGTTCCATCGACAGGAATTTGATCTTAATCGTGACGTGTGCTTATGATAAGCGTTGCGTTTATCTTTATTGCCGCGAGCCAAACAATTATTGACATTTCGTGTTAACAGTTTACCTTGTTTCATCGTATCGCATGATAATTCAATGTAAAAATTAGTATACATAGATCAATGTAACACGTCTATTATTTCATAACACGACACTGTGTGTTACAAAACGTTTAGGCAAAAAAGGAGTATACGTATTTACAAAACAAATAGAAATTAAATATAATAGAAATCGGGAGACTGAAATTCAAAATTAATGTACGAATGTTAGACGAACGTTTAAGGAAATTGCAACACTTGTAATAGTACAAAATTAATATATTATATGAAATGTGAAAATTCTATTTTTCATAGTAAGTTAGAAATGAGATAGCCATCAAGAGATAATGGCTTTATATCTTAATTGGTGTATGGCATACCCATCAAAAGAGCACCACTTACCACAAAATTCTTGGTCACGGCGGATAGCCACAGTCTAAAATTATCGATAAGTGATAAAGGATAAGTGACATGACTTCTCGATTTACATGCTCGTTAAATCGATTGGACTGTTGGAAGGAGAAAATTGGTAAGCATACGGACTGATAGCTAGTACTCTAATTAATTGAGGTGTAATTTATACAGATAATCTACCTAAGGGATACATACCAGATTATCACAGAATATAAATCTTGTTAACAACAAACTTTATTCAGGCAAGAGCAATTTCCTTAAAGTGGGTACCTAGTATATGTAGAATGTATAGATCAATAAGTGAATATGATAATTCAATAAGGACAGAGGGAGATAAAATTATAACACATTAGTATTGTACGTCAGCGTATTTCTTACAAATAATGTATTTAAGGGCACTTCCCGATCAAATCACGCGAAAATAGGTGACTTTTAGGATTTCTTCTAGAAAAAAGTAGGGTAAACTTACCTAAAGCTTTATCCAGACCTGAATGCGTATACGCTGAGCAGGCTGAGCGCACATGAATGACGCATACGGTGCGGTCGAAAGTGCCATGTGTCTTTCTTCGCCAACTTCTGTGCTTAGCTTAGCCCAAACCGCAGCCGTAAAGATACCATCGAAGGAACTCTCCCTCGTGGAGAGACACAGGATGAAAAAGAGTAGTCCGCTGACTACGCGTAGTTCCGTTTACGTCGTCCGTTTTTCAAATTAAGGGGCCGTCTCACTGGGCCTTGAAGTGTGTGCGTACGCTCACACAAGCTGAGTTGAGCGTGTACGTATACGCGTGTAGTAAACAAATCGTAAATTACAACTTTCGTCCTGGAATCGGCATGAAGGAAGTTTTTGCGGGTATAGTTGCCTCCAGTAGACATCCGTGCAGACGGGTCTGGTGCGTATGAACGTTAATAAGCCCCGTACGTTGAAATAATAATGAATTTATGAATCGAAAAGTGACAGAATGAGTTTCAAGATTTCTCCGCCACCGGCGCCAGTGGTACATTCGAGCCACGTAGCACCAGCTTATACGTATACGCGATGTAGTAAACAAACCGTAAATTACAACTTTCGTCCTGGAATCGGCCAGAAGGAAGCTTTGGCGGGTATAGTTGCCTCCAGTAGACATTCGTGCAGACGGGTCTGGTGAGTTTGAACGCTAATAAGCACATTGAAATAATAATGAATTTATGAATCGTGTACTGAGACAGACTCGAGAAATGACAGAATGAGGCTTCAAGGATTTTCCGTCACCGGCGTTGATGGTATATTCGCATTATGTACCATCAGAACCGGTGGAAGTCCAAGCTAGCCGATAAATGTAGGAAAGACATAGTTGCCGATACGTATCGAGAGTCGGATCGCGCTGTTGCCGCATTTCCCCTATCACTATTTTGCCGTCAGGAAGGCTTGAATGAATCACGGCGAAGCGGCTGGAGATTCAGAGATGGGCAAAGATAATACTGGATAAACTCAAATAAAAGATACTTTATGTTTATCCGTTATGAACCGAAGAAGAATAATTTGTTTATTCGAACCGTCGAGTAAGGTTTCACATTGATCCGTAGTTTATTCGACTTTTATTCGAAGGCTTCAAACAACTTTCGGCAGCGTGTTTATATGAACCGGCGCTTTCTCTCTTCGAGCTGAGAACTTGGGCTGTTCGGCGGCAGCTTCTGATTTCGGTTCGAGAGGCATACAGTGTTGCTTGCGGTGGATTATGTATTAATAAAATGTAAAACGTGTCGTTTTCAGTATTCAATAACATACTGCTGAGATTTTCCAGATTTCTGAGATATGCCAGAGTTCAAACACGGTATAAATCAGATTATTTCCAGAACTGTACGAGATAATTAAATGTAAATGTAACATTTCTGATCTAAAAATAATCCGATTTATATTTATTTTCATCTGGAAAATCTCAGGAGTATGTTACTGAAACGTTCATGTCGATACGATAGCGAATGTGGAAGTTTTACATTTTATCAAAACAAACAACATAAACAATATATTTTCTTATGAGTAAATATATATATTGTCCATTGTTCCACAACGGCTATTTCCTGACCGTCGATCTGGGGATTTTGTTCAAATTGAAATATGTTAGAGTCCATGTGAAAATAAGGAGGATTTAAATAATGATTTTGCCAAATTCGAAAGATAGTTTTCAAAAAATCGATGTAAGTTGGGTACTTTGAAGGTCTATGTTTATAAAACAATTTTGTATGTGCAAAATCTGACAACTTGAACCCCTCTTATTTTCACATGCACTACAACGTGTTTCAATTTGAACAAAATCTCAGATAGTGTATAAAGTGATCTGCTTGGCGTGGAATGAATCGTATATACGACATTGTCCATTCCAAACAAAATGGATCACTTTTATTTCTGAATAAAACCCATGATTCTAATAATTAAACAATTTTTTTAATTATTTTAATTGTTGATATAAATATTTTGAATTCTATTTCCGCGCCTTCCGCCGTAGCCACCCCGGCGCGGGCGCCATCCTCCCCGGCCTCTGTTGTTGGGCCCGCCGCGCCCGCGCTGGTAGCGCAGCCGCCGGAGCTCCCTTTTCATCTGAAACAGTACATTAAAAATTATATTTCCAAATTCTACCCGTACATATAGTGAATCCCAAAAATATTCGGGCCCAAAGGGAATAACATTCTGACAATTGCCACGTTTCGTACAGTTGTTTGGTATGAAGTAAGACATACACGATGAAAATTCGGTTATTTTCGGATTTTATTTTCTAACTCGCAATCTGCAAGAGATAGAAAAAAAGTATCAAGACAAAAGTTACTTCTTTTAATTAGATCTATCATTTGGTAAAAAAATTATTTTACTATTCACGAGTTATAACACAAAATTGTAAAATAACCGGATTTTCAGGGGTCAAATACACCTTAGATGTTCCCTTGTTAGATGCACTAATTTGAAAATGAGCTTGAATTGGCTTGAACGAAAGAAGGTGCAGTAACAATTATCGATATTTTGAACAAAGTTATCGATACCTGCAATTATTAGTGTTTGAAATATCGATACAAAATATCTAAATATCGACATGCAAATATCGATATGTACAGTTATCGATAAATATCGCACATCACTAGACTACATTTCACACACACATTCAACATAACTTGCCTTCGCCACTTCCTTGCGCATTTTCCGTGCGTCCTCCTCCTTCTTCATATCCGCTTCCTTCTTCTTTTTCACCTGCTCCTTATATTTCTCCTCCTTCTCTTTCTTCTCCTTCTCCTTTCTGCTCTTCTCTTCTTTCTCTCTCTCACCTCTCTCTCTCTCCCCCTCGTTTCTCGGCTGACGCCAGGACACCGTCGCGAGGGCATCTTTCATCTAGAAATGAAATAATGAATGTCTTATTTTATGGCAAATAGTAAGATTGTACAGCGTGATTCTCTCGCTGAAGTCCTAAAGACAGTGCCGCGAATAAGCCGCGCCTCGCTGAGTTTCGTGGAAGTGACGAATTCCACGTTCTGCATTTCTCATCAGATCTTTGCAAAAATGGCGTCAACCGATTCCTTATGTCGTTCCGATGAAAATGGCCCCAAGCTAACTTTTGATTTACATGACATTTGACACGATTTTCATCGGGAGAACGCCAGGAATTCATTGGTATCATTGCCCTATCGATTCGATGAAGAATAAAGAATTTTTTACTATGCCGTAGTGAATCTCGTCTCGAGCGTCGAAATCCACGAAACTCTGCGCGGCGCGGCTTATTGGCGGCATTGCCTTTGAAGACACTAGCCAGAGAATCACTCTGTATAATAGTATACAATATAATACTTACGTTATTCATATCCACCATTATGTTACACAAAAAAACGTCCGTGTCGTAAGTAGGCTTTCTTTCAACGGAATGACCGCACCGGACTGTTTGCGCCGTTGCCTTTGTTTGTAGATCGTCATTTGTTTCAGATCGCAGCACAGACGCGTCACCGTATTCACGTGTCACGTTCACGGTTCGCGTTGACGTTTTATTGCAACTGACAGAAGGAGGTTAGGTTGTGTTGTGTTGTGTTGTGTTGTGTTGTGTTTTGTTGTTTTGGGGTAAAGTAAAGTGAGTGTGACTGGAAGTGTGAACATGCAAGACGTGCAAGAAGATATGGACAATAATTCTCCGTTTCGTCCGCGTCACTTACGTCCGTCCGCAAAGAGATTTTCGAAACGGAAAGTACATCGCCAAAAGAGAAGGTCTTCAGCCCTTCAGAAGAAACAAGAAAACGAAAAAACGGCAGACGACACTGCCGTAAGACAACATTCAGAAGAAGTGGCCGAGGAACGTATGGTAGAGGAACCATCAACATCCGATGGACGAAATCATACGTCCCAAGAGATAATGCACTCATCACCCGATGAAGGCACTGATACGGCCAGTTCGGGAGAAACTGAAGAAGCGCTGGAAGAATTGAGAATGAAATTCCCAGAAGGCACGAATGTAGGAAGTAACGAAGAAGAAAACTTCGTTCTAGAAAAAGTTACGAAGAACAAGTCACAAGAACAATCCCGTCTTCTAAATAGCAACGATGTAATGAATTTCCAAAATGTGCTTGCTCAATTGCAGAAAATAAGCAAGCATGCAAAACATAGGGAAGACTGTGGCATTGAACACCTACGAATAACTGGTGTGAAACGGTGTGGATTCAAGAGCATCTTCAGCGTAATGTGCACTTTATGCCATTACAAAGCTGAAATTTACAATCAATCGGACGAAGCTGAAGAAGTGGATACCAATTAGGGAGCTGTTAATGCAACAATTTTATGTGGAGGCAGCTATGCCAACTTGGAACACACTTTTGCAGGAGTGAACATACGTTGCATGTCGAAGAGAGACTTCGTAAAGAAACCAGTTGAATTCGTTAAGTCCGCAATTGCCGCTGCAGAAGAAGATATGTTAGCAGCGGCTGAAGAAGAAAAACGTTTGGCAATTGAAAGAGGCGACATTCTTCCCGAATCGGGAATCCCCCACATCTCCGTGGTGGCCGACGGAAGCTGGATGAAGAGATCCTACCGCAGTGGATCTTACGATTCTGCGTCTGGAGTCGGCGTGATAGTTGGATATCACACGAAAAAAGTTTTATTTTACGGAGTTCGAAATAAAGTTTGCAGAATTTGTCGGATTGCTGCGAAAAACAAGAAAGAACCCCGAAAGCACACATGCTTCAAAAACTGGACTACATCTCGAGCATCGACTGCTATGGAAAGCGATGCTATAGTAGAAGGATTCAATACTAGTGTAGAAAAACGTGGGCTCGTTTATTCTACTCTGATTGCTGATGGGGATAGCAGCGTGCATAAGAAGATTATTGATGCGGACCCATATAAGAGGCAGATACGTGTAAAAAAAAATCGAAATCATTTGTTGCGAAACTTTTGCACAAAAATGAAAGCGATTGTAAAGAAGACTACACCTGGACCATTGAGGCAAACTGTGGAAAGTAGCATTCGCCGGATACGCACGGATATCGTAACAGCCGCAAAGTTTAGATACAGTCAGAATACAATCGCCGAGAAAACAAAGAATTTGTATGGCGACATACAGAATGTTCCAAGCCACGTGTTTGGTGAACACGCAGAGTGTGCAAGACTTGAATATTTCTGCGATGGAAACAGTAAAGAAAATGAAAAAACATCGTTCCAGAATTGATGAAAATTGGAGTGTACCAGGACGTAAAAGAAATACTTCGTCCACTGTTAGCTCATGCGGAGAGCTTACTTTATAATACTACTAATAACGCTGTCGAAAGTTTGAACGGACTAATTGCTAAGTACACAGGCGGAAAAAGATTAAATTTTGCTGAAAGAGGATCATATACAGGGAGATGTGCTGCTGCTGTTGTGGAGTACAACACGAATCAAGTGCACTCGCGATTGAATGCGGTAATGAAGAAGAAAACGCCCGAAGTTGTACGCCAAATGGAAGAAAAGAAGAAGAAAGAAAAGGAAAAGAGAACTGAAAAACAGAAGGGAACGAAGGCTGCGCGATATGTTCGCAAGCAAAGATTCCGATTATGGACAAAATGCACAGAAGCCAGACATGATATCCGAAATTTATGAAATGGAGCGGGAGAAGCATATGCAAATGCTCAGTGAGTGGCAAAGCAAAAGACATGCCATTGAAGACGACACCATCGGATAAGCGAAGAACCGCAGATGGTTGCAGTACAGGTCCAAATTGTTGACAGCTTCCAATTTTGGACAAGTGTGCCGTCGTCGACCTGACACGCTATGCGCAAATGCAGTGAAGTCAATTGTGTATCCGAAGTTAATTAGTGCACCCGCGGTGGAATACGGGAAAGAATGCGAGAAAATTGCTCGCGAAGAATTGAAGAAGCAATATATAGATATTGCAGAATGCGGAATGTTCATCCATAGTTGCATCCCCTTCTTAGGAGCTTCACCGGATGGAATCATCGGTCAAGAGGGTATTGTGGAAATCAAATGCCCCAAATCAGCGGAGAACTTTTCGCCGGAAGAAGCTATTGAAAAAGTACCCGCTGTCCGACGCATGTTCACACGTAAAACAAGTATTTCAATGAACAAAACGCATCACTATTTTTATCAAGTACAAGGCCAGTTACACATTACTGACAGAAAGTACTGTATCTTTTGCGTTTGGACCCCGAAGGGGCTGAAATCTATAAAAGTAGAGAGAGATGATGCGTTTTGGAAAAGAGAAATGGAGCCAAAACTGGTTCAATTTTATTTAGAATGCATGCTACCCGAATTAATAGATAGTCGGCACAATAGGTGCATGCCTATTCGGGAGCCTCAATTCATATTAGCAGAAAGAGCGAAAGAGAAACCGAAGAGCTTGAAAAAGCGAAAGAGGTTCCCTCCGAAAATAGTGAAACTCCGATCTTATCGAACCGGCGTCGCATCGCACTGTAATGTGCAGGGCCACTGACTGTGTCAGTGGTCACAAGTGTCAGCAATTGCACTTTTCCTCGCGGATCATGCGATCACGCGAGAGGATCGACGCCGCCGTAACTTTCCCAAGGAAGTGACGAGGAAAATAATAAATTTAATTCACCCTTTAATTTTTTCAGACACATTTCTAAAGTTCACAGGAGCAGACAGACGCAAGATAGAAGAAAAGATACAGATGCGGATCTACGTTGCAAATTATTTGCATACGTAAGGGTGCCGAGTCCGATTTGGTCAAAGGACGACAGGCTGGTCCATACGGGCGTCGCAGGTATGCATGATGTTCGACAAAATATTGAAACAAACTTTTACTTTTATATCCAACTTACTGAAATGTCTGCGCTCATTTCTTACAGATGGACTTTTTATCAAATTACTGCACACATGGTGTATGGGACAGTAATGCCAGGGCAAATGGAGTGCTACATAAAATAGTACCATATTTCAGGTAATGTTTGACACTTTATAAATCTACGGTAAAATTGTGTACGTTTATAAAACACCAACTAAGTATTTCCATTACATAATGTGTTACAGATCCACACTGCCATACGTCCAATTTCATTACGAGCGATCTGGCAAAAATTGTAGGAAGACCGCCAATGGAGAAGAGGAATTACCCAGAATGAGAGAAGATAATAAGAGAATATAATTCTTCGAAAAATATATGGCACATTATTTTATCTGTAATCATCCATATCAAGGGGGTGAAAGCTTGAATGGCTTATTTCAAGTCTCCAATGAAATTGGATTGTTTTATTCTGACGAGTGTAACTTATTTGGAGACAAGAAAAATATATAAAAAAAATTCATGTTAAACAAACATGATGGAACGGGGTATTTCATAACAAAATATGAATCAATTTAATATAGCATCAAGCGTCGAAATGAATTTGTTGTGAGATATCCTGCTCCACGATTTTATTTAAAGTGAAATAATAAAGTCTAGCTATAGTGATAAAGTCACTAAAAAATAATTATTTTCTTGTACTGCAATTTCGATGGTGATATACTACGAACGCCTGCAAAGTTTTAGTTTTCCCTTATCTCTCGAGTATAAACACGCGCTTGAATTTGAAAACAAAAGCACGCGTTGACGTATTCCGTGCGAGAAAAGGTGGGCCTCGGGGAGGAGATATTCCTGTGAAGAGGGCCTCATCAAGAGAGTGGCCGTTTGGGACGGAAGCAGGGCAGATTGGTTAGGTTAGGACCAATCGGACTTCAAGCCCACCTTCTTTCACACGGAATACGTCAACGTGTGCTTGTGTTTTGAAATTCGAGCGCGTGTATATACTCGGGAGATAAGGGATCCGTCTCCGATTTTAAGGGAAGACTACGCAGACAGGGTCACGCGCAGTGAGCTGACTACGTAATCTCGTATGATTTTTTAATACAACAACAAGTCGGTCAGGTTGTATGAATTGAGAACAATACAGGGTGTAGTGAAGAAAAGAAAGACAAATTATTCATTAAGATAGAGCTTTAAAGTCTATCATATGGCAAATGCATTAGATTGTTAAAAATGTAATTTTTTTTATTTTTCATTAACTGTTTATCACAATATTAGCAATAGATTAAATTCATTCACACAGATCCATCTTTCATGATTAAAAAAAAAGACGCAAGTTCATGCTGTGGATAGAGGTGGTGAAAAAGAATGACGATAGTCCTTTTGTAGAACAACACAATTAGACTCGAATACTGCAGCTATACACGTGCTCGCCTCTTTTCCTTCGTCTTGTTTAACCTTCCTCCTCGCATCTTTCTTATATCAAGTCCCGCCATCTATACGTAATGAGGTAGAAGTAAAAACATCTTCACGCATGCCTCCAATAATTTAGGTCTTTAAAATTCATTTCTGAAGACGGATTTCGTAAAAATTACCGAAAGCAGGGAATTTCGAAGATTTGTATTTTTTAAACAATTTCGAAACTAGAAAAATGAGTACTTAGCCCTCCCTAATTTCATATGGACTATAATATATTTCAATATCATGAAAATCCGAGACATCGAGAATTTGAGAAAAGTATCTCATCTGCTTCTATCATCCACGCTGAGCGCAATGCACTCCAAACTTCCTTTGATGTGTGGAAGAAAATCGACAACGGTCGCCTCAGGCCATGTGCCTTCGTCGGCATTCGCGAGTCGGGCTGCATGCGTCGAGTCACCACGAATGACACGTCCACACTAGCATATGCGTTCACGATCACCCTTTCTGAGGTAGAAGCACACGGCCCCGGCTACCGTTTCACTTGTCCATATCAGAATATTCGTGCGCGTTCAGTCTTGCTCAACGTATACACATTCCGGTCTGGATCCGGCTTTAATCATACCCCATATGAACAAATGCTTATTACAAGAAAAATAACAGGGAATATGAAACAAAATTAGTGGTAATCACTTTATTAATAAAATAAAGTTTTACAAACTCAACCAACAGAAAGGAATGAACTTCTATTCATAAAAACGATTTATTTTTAATATGGAAAAAGTACGATTTAACATTAATGTTCCTAAATCGCACCATACTTATCCCAATTCGTACTTTCAAATTTAATTACTACAATCATCACATATATGTCCAAAAGTAACTCTATCTATTCCCACACAAAGCTCGTGTACCCACATTTTGCACTGCGTGCATTGTATCATATTTCCCTGTCTATTTTCTTAACACAATTTACAAAACCAGCTTTCATTTTCATCGTCTTTCTTTCTAT
The DNA here is from genome assembly GCA_910592295.1 of Andrena haemorrhoa. Taxonomy (NCBI): domain Eukaryota; kingdom Metazoa; phylum Arthropoda; class Insecta; order Hymenoptera; family Andrenidae; genus Andrena; species Andrena haemorrhoa. The sequence continues at coordinate 21,203,324 of OU342940.1, forward strand.
TGTATATTGGTTTTGGCGGTATTCTTCCTGCTTGGGAATGCATTAGTTCCACTTACCGTCACACTCACACTCGCCGCAGCACCTCGCAGACTCAGGACAGTGACGCGGATCGACGATCGATCCACCAATCAGTGATGCGGATCGACGATCGATCCACCAATCAGTGATGCGGATCGACGATCGATCCTCCAATCAGCCACCCTCAATGTACCTATCAGAGCGCCGCCTCGACCGGCTTTTAGATCGTTCGAGACCACGTTATAACGGAAGCTCGCGTCCATCTTGTGAGTCACTCTCGTTTTCTCAGCGCACGGTTAGCATGTGTTGTGCTCAGTCAGCTTTGTCGCGAATCAAACTCATGTAATCGACTCTCATAGCTCACTCTCAAGTGCAATCCGTGTATTAAATACTCACGAAGCTCAATCAAGTGTCAGCTCATGCGCCCTCAATTAATATAATTGTAAGGGAAGCCGCGTGGTCGTAGATCCACGCTGATACATTTCGTATTATCTCACTTTCAGCAGTCAATAATTGCTATCAATAATATACGTGTAAGGCTGCTGTAGAGTTTCGTTCAACTAGTGAAACTGAACGCCAGGAGGCTCGTCTCACGTAGTGATCGGTCTCTTTTCACCATTAGTGAGGGGTAGAATTTACGACTCTACCTCAGCATCATCGCTCAGTGTACCCTCAATTGTATTTTAAATAAAGTGACGGAGGTACATCTCACCGCAATCACTGCCGTTCTTTCACGCGACCCATAACTTCAACCGCAAACCACGTTCCCGCTCTCCCATCGAACTTTCGCAATTTCAAACATTTTTGGTCCTTCGAGCCGGATCGCGTGATAACGTGTAGTGCAATGCGGTTAATTCCAATTCACGCTCAAACTGAAATTCACCCAGTGCATCGCACAATGAATGAGAACAGCGACAAATCACCAACAGTCACCTCAAGGTTGAACATCGAGCCAGCCGTTGATTCAGCTTTGCTGAACGTATCATCATTCTCAGGACCCCGTCGCGCATTAATTGTGCTCACAGATCCAGGAGGTAACTGTGACGCCATTCAAAGGAGATTATAAGCAATGGCCTGCATACAGCGAGCGGTTCAAGTTACACATTCTCACCAACTAGCAGCTGACCGACAGCAAAGAGCTGCATCACCTATGCTCAACACTGCAAGATGAACCAGCTCGTCTTCTGAAATCGCTATCGTCTCTCATGCACAGCTCGACAAATTGTTCTGCGTCTCACCTGTCACCTCTCAGAGCGCTGAAGCCCTCAATACTCTACTCTCAACTGTGACCGAGGCTAAGAAATCCCTCACCGCATTGCACAAGGCAGCCAATTTAGGGACTGCCTGTTAGTCCATCACGTCTCTCATAAGCTGAACAGGAAAACACGCATAGCTTGGGAAATCTCACTTGAAGCCTCACTGGAGTGCCCGCAGTTTAACACGCTGCACAGTGTTCGATGTAATGCACAAAAGTCAAGAATCTGAAGTGTTCGATCCACAAATTCTTGTATCTTAAAATGTTGATAAACAGACGTAGGTTTTAATGCTATCCATAACTTTTGCCGAATTTACCTATTTGTTGTAAAAAATGGCACTAGAAATTTATTCCAAATCTCGGTGCATTTTTTCAAACACGTGCCATTGGCGGAATGTTTATATTTTTCATTTGATTTTTAAAAGTTGTGTTTAATATTGTCATACCTTCAAAACTGCCAAGTCAGTTTTTTACAATACTAACAATTTGTACGAATTTTTTATGTTAAGTGTTTATCAACTTCAAGGGGACTTTTAAAAAAAGTACCAAAAAGTACCTCCGTGATTTTTGGTATATTAATTTAGGGGACATTAAGCTTTATATTAATGTCAATTTCAGCTGCCCGAATTTGCCAGAAACAGAAAAAAGTCAAAATCATTATTAAGACGTTCGCAGCTCAGGCCCGTGCTACGGAAGCAAGTTTATCGACTGTTTCAGAATCCGAAGCTGAATGAACCAAGGTAAATGCGGGTAATAAGGCCCTCTTAAGGAATCATCATTTAAAAAAAATTATACATACTTTTGAAAAATCTTTTTTTTATAGAAATCTATGAACATTATACTATAAACTATGATATTTTGCATAATATATGAAAACAACAAGCAGGAAAATGGTAAGGTTTTTAAAAATATTGAAAATGGGCCTTCTTTCGTGTAGAGCAGGTCATTAGACACGTGCTTTGAAGCTCTTCCCTATCTATTTTGTGACTTCCTCATCCTCGAGGTTATATGTTAAACGTGTACATACTTTACAAAATATGTACTTATACATACCTGAAGTTGTACAGTAATTGGATGATGAGGACTCCCAACATAAATCCAGAAAAACGATGTAAATATTATAATTCGTGCAATGAAAGTTCAGAGGAAAACAGTTGTTGAATTTACAACCGGTAAATGTTATATCAACGACGCGGAAACATCTTCGAATGACATTTCGCATGTAATAAAAGCAATATTACCTGCTGGGCCTTATTACCTGCACTTACCTTACATGCATTCAAAAAAAATTTTAAAAACTTAAACATCAAAGATATATAAAAATAGTCCTTTTATAAACAAATATGAAATTTATTTTCAAAAATTTTACTCCAGAGAGAAGTTATTAATTTTTGTCCATTTCCCTATACTCATCGAACACTGTGCGCTGGTAGCATTCATTGCAGCACAGGCCAAGTCGTTCGAGAGTCGTTTCAATACTTCACAAGCCCTTGATGGCAACATTCCCACGTGTGCTCACAGCTCGATCCTCGACGAGGTGCGCCTGTTTGCAGAATAGTAGAGATAGAGTCGGTGCAGTCGACACTCCAACGCCATTATATCACCGAGCTCACCTGCGTCAAGAAGAATCTTATCTGTCATTTTAACTCTCAGTGCTCGCCACCATCCACCACAATCATTGGCATTGGAGGTCCAGAAATCTACTTAACCTCGAGTGGCGTTAAGAATGCCACAGATCAAGAACTTCCAAGTGGCAGATCCGGACTTTCTAAAGACCCACTGATTTCATCATTGGCGCAACAACACTTGGAAATTTATCAAGCCCAGCTCATCACGGGCGCCCATCAGTGCCAATCCCCAAACTCTCAAGCTTAGGGGAGAGAAGGCGAAGATCACTATTAAGAAACACGCTAGTGATCCAACATGGAGATTCATTGTGCTCAAACCTCTCAAATCATCTTCAAACGCAACGTGCAAGTCATTCACCAGCGCCCGTACGTACATACAGGCACGCTCATCAAATCCAACAAGGAGAATGAGTATCGTGAAAGCTATCATGGACTCAGGAAGGAGTCCGGAGACATCATTCATATGGTAAGAACGCCATCAATTTCATCTAATGACAATAGCTGTTCAATTCTAGCCATCATTCACTCATGCTGGTTGCATCGACGACGCATCTGGCAATGCTGAGACAGCTAACGAACTCATTGGAGCAGCTGATCAAGTAAAATACCTATGCGACGCGGGCGGCGTCTCACTCCACATTTCTCAAGTGAAAGACCTGTGCGACGCGGGTGGCGTCTCATTTCTCAAGTGGAATTCAACCACGCATCGGCATTTGGAGCTCTCCGAATCATCCTGATCGACGACTGCAATAACAGGATGCTCAGGTTCCAAGGATCGCTCTCACTGACAACCTTACATTCTCGTCTTCAACTCTACATTCTCGCGCACAACTCTACATTCCCTTCCAAGCCAATTGCGACTGTCAATTTAACAACGCGCCTCATTTTCTCAGAAGTAGCACAAATCCTGATCCACTCATCATCGGTCACAGCTCCAGTGAAGGAATTTGCAAGGGTTGTGGCTGTACAAAATCAACTGGGACGATCCACTGTCATCCCAGCTCACTCCTTACTGGCTCAGCATCAGAGAAGATCTCACAAGCGTGCGCACGCTCTCAAGCTCTAGGTGGCTCAATACCTACAGCGACTCACCAGTGGAACTACTCTGCTTCTCCGATGCCTATCATCACGTCATGACGGCGGTAATCTACATTACCGTGCTCTCATCGTCCACAGATCTCAAGGTGACGTTACTCACGTGTTCCAAGTGAAGGTAACACTTCTCAAGAAAGTACACATGTGTACTTTCCGGGACTCGTACTCATGTTCAAGCGACATTCTCTCTCCACATTGCTACTACTCACGAGTGGACGGAGTATCAAGTTACACAAATATGGATCACCTCAACGCGCATCACTCTGGGAGGTCTCATAGTCAAGAGTTCACCCAACTCGGATGCTGGACACAAAGTCCAAGCACATCTAATCAAGTTACTTGCACATCACGAGGCTCAACTCCCTCACAGCTTGAACATCAGAAGCTATGGTGGACCGGAACATCATGGCCGTCTCAATCCAGGAACCCAGGGCTCTCTCATTCTACACAGCATGACTCGTGATGCTACAGCAGCACTCTCTTCATCACTGGACCGCCGTCAAGGAGACGTACAGAGTCTCCTAATCAATCCTAGATCACTCTGACAACGAGGGATTCAACAACTGGCCGTGCATAACTGGCTGTTCTCAAACCTTACTATCACTCTCACCAGCAGTGCACTTAGAAAGAAATGTAATTCTTTCGCTCGTGGCCCACCTGTGCCCTCGTGAATTAATGCAATTTCGGGGATCCACACGATCCGTGGAAGCCGCCTGTTTGCAATGGCGCCTCGTGTATTAATATAAATCTGAGGCGAGCTTATGCTCAGTGCATTCACGCTCACAGGAGGCTAGTCCAATACTCTATGACTCGCTCAACAGTCAACAATCAAGGATCACTTGGATTCACATACAAACGTGCAACCCTCAACAAACCCATTCACCTTATTTCAGTTTGTTTCAGACTTGTCTCAAGGTTGAGATGGTTGCATCACATTATCATTCATTTCACTTCACCACTGTGACTTAGAAAAGGCAATAATCTTGCAGCTGAAAGCCACAATCAACCTGCATCGCAACAGGATGCAAGGCTCTCGCTCCAAGTCATCTCAAACTTCATCATCTTCGTCAATCAACTTACGGCCTTCGTCAATGAGCAAGGAATAATTCGCATTGAAGGCGGACTCAACTATATCTCATCAACACCACGAATGAAAACACGTGGCGCCGTGCCTCACCTGCAGAAGCCATCGATTATTTGCAACGCTTCCATCAATCATAACAGAAAAAATTCAACATTGGTACCTCGCCTCTCACGTCTGTCGGGTCTGAAGTAGGACCACGTTCACAATCGACGAGTTCATGGCGTTGTCTCACGCCCACCTGACAAACACGCTGCAGCATCGGATGACGAGCTCCAGTGAGAAGTCAACTTCAGTATTGTGTGGTGTGTGTTCAACAAAGGGGGATCCGCGCCCATCATCTGATGGGCCAACTACCTCTTTCGAGAGCCATTCACATCGTAACCAGCTGATGTTCGCACATGGCTCTCTACTCACCAATCTCGGTCCCACTCACTCGACTGTCGCACTCAAGATGGAATTGCAATTCGTCCGATGGTGACCCACACGTGCCCACGTGAATCAATAAAGTTCTGTGACCGCCCGTGTTGGAGAGCCATTTATCCCAACGACGCCTCGTGTATTAATACAATCTCGAAGTGTACTCATGGGCAGTGCATTTCGATACAGCTCACACTCCATTGTACTGTTCAAGAACAGACGCACCTCATTCAGCGAGGAGATACAACGACTTGCTGGTCTCATCATTCAACACCACCTTTACGATAAAAGCTGTCCAGCTCAAGTCATCAACCATCCAGTGACTTCAAGATCTGTTCACTGACGCTCATTGCCCAATTCGGGAAGGGATGGATGACTCCATTCAGCCGCATCAACACTAATCGTGCCAATCGCGAGGTTGGCGGGTGTAACGTTCTCGAACGAGACGTTGCCGTTAGTTACAGGAAATTCCACAAGTAGAGCGGTTTACCTGTAGAATAATGGGATTGGTTCGGGTGGCATGCGATAAAGAAATGAATTTCACGAATGAGAGTCCTTCTTTTAACAATAATTAACAAAAATAGTTTATTCAAAAGGTTATGGTACAACGTGATGTCGTGGAATTGTAATATAACAGAACGAAAATGACCTGTTGGTCGATAACACAGAATACTGTTCGAATTTAGTTCGCGACACTAGGTTGGTATAATCGGTAAACGAAAAATGAACTAACTTAAATATCGCTTGATCGTTCGCGTAGTTGAAAAGAAATAGTATTTAACGCTTACAAGGGGACACCACGGATGCGGAAATCGCTTTTGGAACGACAGTATATGGAGGTCGTAGTACTCGTGTAGTATGAAAATACCATTTCGGCTTTTCGCCGAATGGGCCTTCGTTTTCGAGATATTGTGGTTTAAAGTTTTGAACAAACGTAGTAAGCCCGATATATACCATCTATAGTAACCTACATCCAAGAAGGTTCGTTGGAGCAACGACAGCGTGTCAGATTGTCACGCGGGCGGACGGGGTTCAAGTCCCCGCAACTGCGTCATTTTTTTTTCGAATTTTTCCCGTGGAAATATATTTTGCGGATATTACGTATTACAAAGTATGTTACATATTACCCTACGCAAATTTTAAGGTTAAAGTGCATTTACAACATAACGTATTATTCTAATCATCTCTTTCACCGGTCTTTTCATATTCTGGTCCTGCGAAAATATTTAATTCCGAAACTTTCGACGCCTGCGATTGTCGAGCAGGTAAAGTGGGATAGCCGTTACTTCTGATCGTAAGGGTGGTTTTTTACCTGCTCGACAATCGCAGGCGTTGAAAGTTTCGGAATTAAATATTTTCGCAGGACCAGAATATGAAAACACCGGTGAAAGAGATGATTTGAATAATACGTTATGTTGTAAATGCACTTTAACCTTAAAATTTGCGTAGGGTAATATGTAACATACTATGTGATACGTAATATCCACAAAATATATTTCCACGGGAAGAATTCGAAAAAAAATGACGCAGTTCCGGGGACTTGAACCCCGTTCGCCCGCGTGACAATCTGACACGCTGTCGTTGCTCCAACAAACCTTCTTTGATATAGGTTACTATAGATGGTATATATCGGGCTTACTACGTTTGTTCAAAACTTTAAACCACAATATCTCGAAAACGAAGGCCCATTCGGCGAAAAGCCGAAATGGTATTTTCATACTACACGAGTACTACGACCTCCATATACTGTCGTTCCAAAAGCGATTTCCGCATCCGTGGTGTCCCCTTGTTAGTCGAAAAGAAATAGAATATGACGCTTGGTCGAAAAGTAATAGTATTTGACGCTTGGTCGAAATAGAACGCATTGATTGGTACGTAGGGGTAAAGGTTATGACACTAGGCCGTTGTAATATTGCACGGATAGAGCGACACTTTGGTCGATTTGAATGTTAAGTTGAGAGTTAGGAGAGTTTCGTCCTTCGGAATTGAATAGCTTCCAGTTGCCTATTAGCTGGTCCACGCTTTCTAGGATGGGAGCCAAGGTGCCTCTTACAAAGCAGCCTCAGTTGTAGATTTCACGTTGCTTGGATGCCTAGTCGAGCAATCCAAGATGGTAGCCAAGGTGCCTAATCGGACAGCCTCAGTTCGTAGAATATGGAATTTGAGTGGTATGGAACCCAAGGTGCTTCTTCCAAAGCGGCCGTGGGCACAGGAAGATGAGTTTAGTTGAGGTGCCTGCTTTAGCGCCTCGGAGAGAAGGTATCGATACTGGATGTTTCTAGGATTGTCTCCTTGGAAGATCTCTGCTCGACTGCTGCTGGCGGGCCTTTATTTATACCCATCTGTGGAACTTGGCCCGCACCAATCACTTGTCGTGCTCTACGCGCACCAATTAGCTTCCGTATTTGGTTTACGCAGTCAAGCGTAATACTCGCGTTCACTAGGCGTTCGAATGATCATACGTTTTCGCGCATGCGCACTCGATCCGTTCGCGGTCCGCACTCGGTTCACTTGCTTGGTTGAATGACACTGCGCATGCGTTCACTTCACTTATTTAGTTCTTTCACTGATCGCTAGATTGCATTCATCCATATGTGCATTCGTGTCTTATGGCTAATACAAATGTTTTAAGTATAATATAATATAGTATAAAGGTAATAAGAATTAGTATTTAAAGAAAAAGCAAATTTTTAATGGTGGCTCGTCGCGGAACGCTACACGGGTTTGCTTGTTTCAGATCATAATCATCATCATCATCATCATCTTCAGTCCATCTGATAATAGCAGGCGGAATGTTTGGGACTGCATTAGTTCCATTTACCGCCACATTCACTCTCGCTCGCAACTTTGATTTCAATTTTTTCAAAAACTGTGCGGTCAATTGACTTGAAATTTTAACACAATGCGGATTACACTATGAACATTAGATTAAAACACTTTTGAAAGATTTCGTATCATTTTTGTTCTGTTATCAAACCTCCTTAAGCTTACACACGGTAGTACGAAATAGGCACATAGGTCAATTCGATTTCAAATCTATGGCGCTAAAATATAGGGAACGGTTCGTTGATGTCAAAGCAAGAAATCAATTTGAAAATAGACCTAGTTTCACATAGAAATTTGTTTCACTGATTCTCACAAATAGTAATTGTATACCTGCTTTATATTTTTTTGCGGAGTGACGGCATGGTGACTCGGCTTGTTAATGACGTATGACTAACTGTTGTTTACACTTTCTACCGCTAGGGACGATTGTGACTGTCGTAGGATAAAAAACAGCGGGAGTACGATTATGGTGCCGGTACGAATTAAGCAAGTTTACTGTTAACGCCAAACAAAGTTCGTGGGTTTAATATATATGACAAAGTCCATTTGCTAACACTTAATGAAAACTTTATTACAGAATAAATTAAAGTTTGATGACAACGAATGAACGGTGAGGTTCATTGATACAGATTCGCGGGGTCTAAAGATCTGACCCGTTTTTCAAAGTGACGCCTCTCGTCCGTGGACAAATCTCCCTCCAAGATGATCTTGAGAGATCTTGTCGTCTCAATGGAGCATAGGACCGACCAATTACATCCGCCAGTCGGCTTACCGACTTTGCAAAGCCTCCGACCCTACTCATAGTTCCTACACGTAGGCCCGACAAACGCATCGCACAATGGGTCCCTTGTCTTAGCAAACCGACCAGCGGATGTTTAGCCACGCTGTCGTGAGGGTATACGATACGTCAATTGCCGCTGAGAATGGCATGACTGGAAAATGTTACCACGCAACTCGGTAACACATTCCAGAGTCTTTTCGTAAATATATAATCGTAGGTTCGCTAATGACTTCCCTCAAAAGCGGCATTGTCCACTGCGATCGCAGCGCAATCCCAACATGTGTCCTTAACATTTACTATACAATGTATATGTCTAAAAGTTTTTGCACTTTATTCTGCTACAAATGTAGAATATAAAACAATTTTTTTATTTTATTTTTAAAGAATTATTCAGTTAAACCATCCTGATAAGACGTGGATTAAGCACTCGCAGAAAATGGGGTGCGGACAAAATTCAGGTCAGTGATTGGGTTAAAATCTTGTATACAGGTGTTTCCAAAATCGTGGTTCACCCCAAAAGTAAATTGAGTAAGCTAGGCAAAAAGCTGTGAGATTACTGAGGGGGGCAGGAAAGGGGGTAGTGGGAATAGGTAGGAGGGGGAAGTGGGGGAGGGTCATTTCGAGAGCGGGAAGGTGATTTCTACCCGGTACGGGATTTTATTGATGTCATAAGTACCCGTTAAACGGACCAAGGGATTCTTATGGGTGGAACCTTGGTAGTTTGAGGTGATCATTTGTATATAGTTTCTTCGAAGCGAGACATTTGTGTCGGCGTGCAGTGCCCTGGTGGAGTATCTCAGGAGCGGGCAAGTGATGGTTCTAAGGACTTTGTTTTGTATCCGCTGAATCCATATACGGTTAGTTTTGGTGGTGACCCACCAGACCTGTGCCCCATACGTGAGCACAGGTCTGATGCAGGTTTTGTACATGTGTAAGCGCATGTGTATATTTAGGGGGGACCTGTGACTCAGGTGGCGGTAGAGATAAGCCGCGACTTTTAAAGTCTTAGAGATGTGGTCGGAAATTGCCGAATTCCCAGACATCTTGTAGTGCAGAAGGATACCAAGATACTTAACCTCGTTTGCCCCGGGCACTGGATTACCGTCAATGTGGACTTTGTACTTATCCCTAGCAACTAGCGTCTTGGTAATAGCTTGAATGCTTCGCTGTGCAGCGTGCGCCTCCTTTTATTCTGGAAAATTGGCGGGCTGGCGCATGCCCAGTGAGTCGTGATTTGTTATTTCGCTTTTTACTTGCTTATTATATGTATAATGTTTTGTTTTGCGCTTTTGTCAGTATTTATATTAAATTATTTCTAATATCTCTACAATACTTGCTTCTTTAATATTTGTTAAGGTGTGTGTAATGGATCTGCGCGGTATTGTAATACAGTGTGCGATAATGTAGTACAGTTCTGTTTTATCGATGGTCGATTCTACCGAGTTCGAGTCTGGGACGTTACATACGAGTGCAAATGTCGAGAGGCTAAAAGGGTGAAACTTTGAACATTATTATCTCATAAATTTTTCATTTAATTCCATCGATGCGTTTAATATATTATTATACACGTTGTGCCCTAACAATGTACACAAATTTGAACCAATTCTCTTGTAAGCACAGCTGTAGTATTGATGTGAGAGGTCAATCGGTGTTTGGTTTGAGCATTCGTTTTACGTTTACTGTGATTTTATGCTTCTAATGTTGTGCATGAAATTTGTAAAATGTTCTAATATATCGTTCGACATGTGGGTGATGTTCTATCTACTTTTCGTTCTCTAGTCTTTAACTGTGCTCCGCGGTGCACGATTTCTAATATGTATCACATATAGAAGTGTATACAGAAGTGTTTGGTGGAAAGACGATGACCTTAGCCCATAGTGAATGATTAGTCAATTGTGACCTGAATGTGTATCTTAGAATTAGAGTAGAAAGCGGATACAGCGAGGATTCATTTGTTTTGGACGCGCTTGCTATACTATATTTATCAGTCAGACCCTTCAGTGAGTGACAAGGCTAACAGAAGAGTCATCCAACACTATCATAATTTTCTGTAATCAGATACATAACTGCATTTATTATCACTTATGCATTGAATTGCATTTTAACTCCAGTCAATAAACATACATACTTTTTCGATTAACATAGTATTTATAAGTAGTAACAGTTTCGAGTTCTTCAGAATATTAAAATATCGAGATACAATATACCATTATGCTTCCGCTAAATCTTCTTTAGTTTTTTACTGTTGTTTACCTTACACGAAAATTTTGGACAGATTTTCTGAATCCAATGGAGAAGCAGGTCGATAGAAAACACGTTAAGTGCTTCTTTCAGCGAAAAATCCGGACGCACGGGTAAAGCTTTCTAGAGATATAAAACGAAAATACAGAGACGGACAGTTACAATAGATGAAATCGACAGAAGAACGTTCAATTCCCTTTACAGTGGAAACGTGGGTTATAACTCGGCTTCTTTATTGCTCGTAGACGTCGTTTCATCACGCATTACTCGGTAATTGCATTCTATTAATTTGCTGCTTAAACGCTTGTAACTTTCTTATAATACAATTGCGTTCAATATCTAGAAGGTTCTTTAGCAGTAAATATGAGCTTTTTTAGTTTCAGTAAATCGTATCAAATAAATCTTAATTTATGTTTTCCTGTATTGTATGTTGTGTATTTTTTACAGAGTTATTATACTTTCCTGGTTTATTAGGTCCAACAAGAAGTCAACTTTATGCGAAAATTACTTTCAGGAACGTTTAAATTAATTCTAATAAAACGTACCTATAGGGGAACGGTAGGATAGTTGAGCACAGTTTTGTTTTTTTATTGAAGTAATAATAATGGTTTGTTTTGTTTGTATTTAATTATGCAAGTTGTAGTTCTTAGAGTATTTTCAATATACTTGAACAAATTTGAGAGCTGAAAACTAAATTTAATGACTGAAATTCAACATTTTCTGGCAGTGACGTTACGGTTAGGGAGACTTGATCAGTGAACTTTAAGAGTAAATAACACATTAACTTTCTAGAAAATATTTATTATCTTCGTCAATAACATGAAATAAAGGGAATATCATAAAAAGAAAGTAAACTATAACTAACTTCAAAGAATTACTGAAAAAATAAAACCGGAGAATTAAACTCTACGACATAAAACAACATAAATGCATTCTTAAAAGACATTTCACTTAGATATCATCTGATTAAGATGATGATGAAGAAAATATTTTCCTTCTCACTTTTTTGCCCTATTTTTCTGTTTTATTAGTCGTTCTATGGTTCTTTTTGGGTCATTTTCAGCTGTTCAAGTATCCCCCCTCACACACTGATCAAGTATCCCTCAATGCACTCGATTTGCAAAATATGAAAAATAACAGTTACCATAAATATTTAAATCTATCAATAAATAGTATTGATAGACCAGAAATTGCTGTTTTTACTTAATATACATATATGCAGATATGTGACACTGAATAAAATTGTAGTTGTCCATCTTTATCAGTTTCAAATTATTCTATTTCTCATAAACAATTAAGTTGTTGTTTGATTCATCCTGCAAGAAAATCGTAGCTGTAAAAAATATTATTTTTGAGTGACTTCTATATATTTTAAAAAGTTCATACGCCACAAAATGTAGACTATTTAATAGTGTAATGGTGCATTTACTATTTGAGATTACTCGTATTGACATTATGTACCTACTTACTGTCAAAGCGTTGACCGCCGCACAGTGGGGTAAAACACGTTAAAAGTTGGCATCAATTCCTAGGCATCATGGAAACTTATGTTACTAAAATAACTAAATTAAACACGATTATTTTTTAAGTAAATAAAACAAACGATTCCCCTTTTAACATTATTTAATACATTTTTGTACATATTCTATAACACAATCTGTGAAACTGTTACATATATATATATGATATATATATATAAATAAAAAGGTGTTGCACTTATCGTATATAGTGATCATGTGAAATAGTATTACTATTATCACATTCATTATCACACTGCAACGGTGTAGTATGATCATCACGACTTATAACTGGAGGCAATAATAAGTTTAAAGCTTCTTTGGGCAGAGATTGACGATTTTTGGGGGGAATCTGAACTTAATAAAAAGTGATTAAAAATATCCTGATTGCAAAAAGACAATATTTTCATGAACTCGGAATCTTTTTGAATAACTTGAAATTTTAGGGATTCGAGCAGAAACGAGCACAATCTGAAAGTTAATCTCAGTTCTTTGATAATCAGAGATGATAACTGTGCAAACAACAATGCTTGATCGGACTTGGAAGTTAACTAAATGTTTAATTGTTTTTGTAGATCAGCTATGGTAATTAAGGTTATACGAGGCAATTTTGAATTAAACTTTATGAAGGTATTATTGCTTGACGCAAACGTATAACAACAAAAAGTATAAACAAGTAATGGAGTTCCTACAGCTAACTGTTTTTGACCGACTCGGGTAAGGAAGGACGAGTTGTAGTAGGCTATGTATATACGTTTTATTGTGCGCGCATATTTCAACTATACCAGGGATAAAAAATCGGATATGTAAATATTCTTTTGTATTTCGATTTCTCGCGAACTTGTAGTCTCCCCACGGTGCGCCGGTGACCGACACAGCAACGAATGTGTTAATTGTAATTTCGTTTCCCATCGCAGTACGGAAGTCAAATTTTGATCATTTTTTAAATCATAAAACATTTTTAGTACCTTCTGCTAAACTAAATGTAGGTAGCTAGTTAGAAACAGGTGTTTCAGTATGCAATAAAGTAACAGCATTTATGACATTCTGTATAAGCCAGGTATTTCGGTAATTTCAGTATGCACACCAGGCCATACTTGCCTATCCATTTCAGAAATGCGAATTAATCAGAGGAAATGATACACGTGTATTTCCTGTGCAGGAATAGAAATTTTGCGTCTGGGAGGAATGCTGGTCCAATTGGCCATGATATACCTAACCTCCTCCCTATGGCCACCTTTTTTCACACTATCTATACAAAATAACTACCCTCAATCTCATATCGTGTTGGAAAAAAACCAAACAGGACACCGAGATAGCGAATGACTGAGCGATGTTAAAAGTTATGGCGAAATTTTGGAAGGGAAGCTACGGCAGAGAACTTCCTTCATTTCATTTCAAACACAGTTTCCAGCAATCGGTGATCGCGACGTAATAAACCCATTCAAACATCTCAAGTAGTATGAAGTGTGAATGCGTTGTTTCGGCTACTGACCCAACCGCCGGCGTTAGCTTTATGTAGATAGCAATAGTAGAAAAAAGCAAGAAGTAGAAAAGGAGGCTAGTATTTCCATTCCACAGTGGATATTCCACTGTCTTCTGTCCGCGTGCGCGCCTGGCAGAGCGTCGGCCCATTTCGTGCGCGCGGCCTCATAAATTAGACCCTTTCAAGTGGACGAAAACGTCGTGCGCGGCACGCCGTTGTGCTAGTGGGACCCTGCCTTTACGTAACATCTCCTATTGTTATGCATGCGTATTCGAATAGTAAAGTATAAAGATTGTACTTCACTATTTGCATTTTCATAGTATTGTTGCGAGCACCGCGTGTATTGAAGTACACTGCCGACTGGTGCTCACTCCTGAAGAAAAGACAGACGGTCTTCTTCTACAACGATGTACGGGGTAATCCGTTAAAACTGCAACCTACGCGCGCGCGAACCTGCGAAAATTGGCAACACCGCCTCACGGACGCATTCCACTACAACCGTTCACCGGCCCGACGTTCGGAGATCTATCAGCGACCGCTGGAGAGCAGTGATTCCCGAGCTTCAAAAAAATTTAGGATGGTCTCTTTCAAATTAACGTCGCAAAGAGCTGTGCGGAATTTCCCGGCCCAAGTAAGCGAGCCGCGCGCTCGGCTTTTATGATCGGTTTACCACTCGCACCCCAGATTACAGTAATGAGGTTTGAAAACAATGTCGACTGGTCTCGTACCCGTCTTAATTTCAAAAATTTTAGCTACGACAGGGTTGACCGCGGCGCTGTACCCCTGTACGGAAAGACTTTTCGCCACCTGCGTGTAAAAGCCAAAATAAAGGCGCATCGTTCCAAAAAATGGCATTAACGGAAGCCGGTATAGGCGTGGCGTTGAGTAGCTAAAAGGTTAAAACATTCAGACACAAAAATTGTAGAAAAAAATTGCAACACCGCTATAATCAAAGACACGTCCCATTAGTTACCCCTTACGTCCGATCTATGCATGCACTGCATTAAGAATACAATTATAAAAAAGAAAACCAGAACAATAAATTCTGAGGTCTGCAGAACTAATAATTGAATAAAAATTTAATTTCTCAATTTATGAAAGTAATGATACAGAAACAACTAGCCTATTGTTTATCAATACTATGAATTTTAACAAGAGCATTAAGTATAGTATCAAATAAACAGTTTGCAAAAGCTTTCCACAACAATTATGGTTATAAAATTGCTAAAAGAACAAATAAGTAAGCGAAACATATTTTAAATTATCCATCATTAAGAGGGAATAATATTTCCTCATTTTCGGTGCAAATTGCATTCCGATATCTTTTATAGTTCAAAAGTTATACGAAAAAGGTCACAAATTCTTCACCCCGGGCCGGGAAATTTCAAATAGCTCTTTGCGACGTTAATTTGAAAGAGGCCATCCTAACATTTTCGAAGCTCGGGCATCACTGCTGTCCAGCGGTCGCTGTCAACCCTCCGCACGCCGCGCCGGTGAATGGTAGTGGAATGCATCCGTGAGGCGGTGTTGCCATTTTTGTCTGTTCACGCGCGCGTAGGTTGCAGTTTTAACGGATGACCCTGTATGATCGATCTTCTGTCATTCTGGTTCCGAGCACCATTACGTACGGACATAGCAGAATCCTACATTTACCCATTGTACAGTCTAAACGTTGCGGAAGTTGTATTGTGTTGTATAGTTTGTAATAGAGTTGCTGTTATTGTGTATTGAGTTACTTTATTCTACAATCGCCATGCCCCAGCGGAGGAATATCCGCAATAATATGATTAAGGAAGTATAATTATTCTGATTTTTGTTATCTGATATGTAATATATGAAATTAATACGATTTTAAAGCGAAACGTGAAGCATGTAATTACTTTTTTAAAATCTTAGAAAAAACTTTCAAAACTTCTTTACTGCTTATTGTTTTAAGGTACATCAGCATCTACATACATAGAATGAATGGTTATGAAAAGCTGATAAAATTGTCAAAAATTCCAAATAAAGTATTTACATAATGTGCATTATGACGAGGAAACAGAGTTGAACGTAACCAATTAAAAGTATAAATAATTATGTAATCAATCCTTTAGTTGTAAATACTGCATACTTTCAATTAAAACGTACTTACAACTAAATGTAATTACAATTGCGGTGTAATTGTTATATGACTTACAAAGTACTTTCTGTAATCCTTAATTGCTACTGACCTCAATCACAATTTCAATTGCCAAATTTAATTTCAGAGCAATTACAATTACGTAGTCGTTAATTATAATTGCACAGAACAATTACAATAACACTTTTAATTATCTCGCACAATTACAATTACACATGTAATTGTCTTGCACAATTACAATTACACATGTAATTGTCTTGCATAATTACAATTACACATGTAATTGTCTTGCACAATTGCAATTTCGAACTTTGTAATTGTAATTGTAGTACATAATTACAATTAACAAGTATGTAATTGTAATAACAAATAATTGTAATAATAATAATTACAATTAACAACTAGTTAATTGTAATTGCCCTGCATTTTCATGTTGCACTGACAATTGTGATCGAGCCCAGTAACAATTACATTTTGATGATAATTATTAATTAGTAGTTAAATTAAATTTTGCTCTACTGCGAGAAATACCAAACAGACGATTGAATTCTGTACACTGATAGTACAACACATTCACGCATATCTTAGACCGGGCGAACACAACAATCAGTCGTTAGGTACCTTCGGACGTCGGTAATGTTAGTCACATTACCAATTACCTTTATCTGTCAATAAGCAGATAGCCTTCACGATTACGTTTATATAGGCTCTACATGTATTGCGCATTGGCTGCAACTATTCCTGTGATATACTCGCGTGCTTCAGCTGCGAGTTATTTGCGAAACGAAAGCGTTATTTGTCAGGAAAAGGATCGATATGGTAATGTCAATAAGGCACTATGTTAGTCTACTTTGTTCTTCTGGTTTTTCCGCTCTTCGAACATCTACATGGTAGTTGCTATTTCTACTTTCTATTCTTTGTCCTTCCTTCTCCGTCTACTTATCTTAAATAAGTGATTTTAAAATGTTAAAGACGGATAATGATATTATGCCAGCAAGTGTGGTAGAGATCGAACTGGAACTAAAAAGTATTAAATAGGCGTTATCAATGCGAGGCATGGGTTCATGAGACAGTTTTCTATAATGTGGTCAACTATCTGTTTCCGGGTGCAAAAACAATAAATAATGTAATAATAAATTTTCATTTTATTTGGAGAAGAAATATATTCCCACCTAAGTTCGGAAAGTGGACAATCATTTGTATGTACTTATTACATAGATACAATCATTTAAAAATAGTGATTAATGACTTAGAGAAATCGCGGTAATACTGACATTTCAATAGTTATATAACTATTGTAGTCACCCCAATTATTAGTGTAATTACAATCAGCAGATTATCTGTTTTTGATAAATGCTAGGATAATACATACTGTAGTTTCGAAGAACTCCGCATGGGAGCGTTACATGCCAGCTAACAGGGGACCAAAAATTGATCTTGCAAACTGACGTTGATAATGTAGATCTCTTTAATTTAAAATCTAAATTAGTTCCTTTTCCCTGTTCGTCTTAACCATGCTATGTAAACATTAAAACAAACTAAAAAACCGCAGTTACGAGTTTAAAACAGTCTCTATAACTTATACCCCATTTCAATTACCTTATACACCCTACTTTGCTATCTATGTATTATATGTACTTTAGCAAAGTGAACAGCACTTGTATAGCATTAGTTAAAAATAATAAATGAAAGCTATTGAAAAATGAATACAAGATATAATCACTGCGACATGTATTACTGTATAATTTAAATATTTTGGTATTTGTTTTTAGTTACTATTTTTATGATATACAATACTATTTATAGTATGTAAATATCATAATTCTTTTGGATGAAAAGTTTTCCCGGCTGTTTATTTCTACGATATATGTACATTAGAGTGGCTCTTGTTTACTCTTGGTAAAATTTTTTTCAAGATTTTCTTCGGGGCACCCTCCAGAATAGTTCCAAATAATTAAAAAAAATCCGTGTAAAGTTTGACCTCGATCGGATAACGGGAAAGGATGTCCCTGAGTCCTTAAACATTCAAATCATTATTTAACAGCTCGCGAAGTCAATTTTATATAATATCCCAGAAGGTAGTGATTAAATAAAAAAAATATGTCAAACAAAAGTTGTAGATCCGGACAAGGAGCATCTTTTATCTTGTATTACTTTTTCTCGCGCGACAAACGGTTTTCGAAACAGATCCAAAAAACTAAAAAAAAACTTTTTTCCTCAAATTTTGAAAGTTTAAATGCTTCTAGAACACATTTTATTTATGAAGGCGAACGAAAAAATGGAATTTTTATTTTCGAGGACTATTTTTTAAACATTTAGGGGGGGCATATACCGAAATATGCGAAAAAGATAAACAAAAATTTTCTTATTTTCAGTGTTTGATATGTCATGTATGTTTCCAGAAAATTTGGGACCGAAGTTCGCAAAAATATCTCAGTTATAGATTCTATATTTTCGATATTTTTGCAAATTTTGGTCCCGAATTTTCTGGAAACATTCATGACATATCAAACACTGAAAATAAGAAAAAAAAAGATCTTTTTCGCATATTTCGGTATATGGCACCTCCTTGAATGTTTAAAAAATAGTTCTCGAAAATAAAAATTCAATTTTTTGTGATAATGATTTAAATGTTTAAGGGCCCCGGGGCACCGCTTCCCGTTATCCGATTGAGCTCAAAGTTTACACAGATTTTTTTTAATTATTTGGAACTATTCTCGAGGGTGCCCCGAAGAAAATTCAAAAGTCGAAAATAAGAGCCACCCTAATGTACGTACATATATTGTTTTCTCACTCTGTCACTCAATTCTAACACATTCAATTTCATACATTTAATTTCGTTTTGGCTAATAAAATCGTTCTTTAACAACAAGCAATCAATTTACCGTTGCCTTTCGAGACCCTCGGACAATTCACATTTGATAGTTTTCAGAATATAATTCATGATATAGACTATAGAAAAACTATAGTGAGGTTGTAAAATCGGTGTAGAGAGAAGAGTAGAACGGCTTGTTGGGAGGGGGAGGAGGGGTAGTAACACATTTAAGTATCTAAAATCTTGAGTCTCGAGTCTCATTTTATATAGTTTTTGTACATTCAGCACATTAAGGGCTTGGTTATATCGAAGCTGATAATGTTGCGAGCCTGTGGGAGCTTCTAATGAGCGATGAAAAGTACTGTTGGAATTCTAATTGAGAAACGTAGAAACTGATTACATTTTACAATATTAGTAGGTACATTGCGTGACAAGGGAGAGAAGAAAGCGATTTTAAGGGGGCCGTCTCATTTTTGTTATGGTCCGAATCGATCGAAGCGTCCCCAGTAAACAAACGGACTCTAATGAAACTACTGCGATCGATAAAAAGAATTTGTACAGAGGTGACATCTCCAGGTACTCTATGTGGACGAATTTTTGACGCGTAGTTGCCACATCTGATTTCTCTCTGTCTCTGCCGCGCTGTTGCCACAGTTCCTTCTATCGAGAAGTCTTGAATGAATATGGCACGAGAGCTGCGTCTAGCGTCGGAGCCTCGCTGAACGTAAAGGAGGATAGCAATAATTAAAAATAGAGAGGTTCGGTAGTGAAGTTAGGAAACATGTCAATGGAACAATACTAATTTGCGAATCATTATTTTTTTATTTATACGTAAAAGGATGTAATATCTTGAATAATCAATATGCAATTTCATACAATTTGAATAAGGTACATGACCGAAGTGTAACACGCCGATCGTAATGAAATTTACGAATGCTATAATTCTTCGAAAAACATGACACTTTCTTTTTTATCTACCTATACATCAACTTATCTTTTTTTATCTCCAAGATTTGTCTGTTGTTTAAATACAAATTTAATAACGTAATCATTATTCAGCTTCGATACTCTGTCTGTTTGTTTGTTTGTGTGTATGTATGTTTGTATGGTTCAAATCTGGTAACTCAAATCTAACCCACTTCCAACTATCCAATTGTCTTGAAACTTTGCAGGCGTGCATAGATAAAGACAATATAATATTTAAAAAAAGAAATTGACCCCTAGGGGGTCAGAAAATTACCCATCATTAATAAATGGAAGCCATAACCACAAATCCAAACAACTTGAAATCAGCCAATCGCGTTCTTTACGAAAACGACAAAAAGCAGCTGCGTTTGGGACACTAGTCGCATCGCGATTACCGAAAATACACAATTTATCGAGAAATCATCCGTTACGTATGTATCAGAGTTGGGCAAAATGTAATCTAATTACAAATTGCAAATTACGATAAAACTGTAATTGTGTAATTGATTACATATTATTTTCTATAATCGTTCAATTAGATAGTTGACAAAACCGAATGGTCAACTACCTACCTACATGAACGATTACAGAAAAGAATGTGTAATCAATTGCACAATTACAGTTTATTCGTAATTTGCAATTTGTAATTAGATTACATTTTGCCCAACTCTGGTATGTACGAATAGTAAAACTAAAACTTTGCAGGCGTCCGTAGTATATCACAATCGAAATTGCAGTACAAGAAAATAATTATTTTTTAGTGACTTTAGCAAAAAAATATAAAAAAAATAAAAAAATTGTTCAATGACTAGTGTCATGGGTTTTATTCAGAATTAAAAGTGAGCCATTTTGTTTGAAATGGACAATGTCGTATATACGGTTCATTCCACGCCAAGCGGATCATTTTGCACACTTAATGTCTGAGATTTTGTTCAAATTGAAACCCGTTGTAGTGCATGTGAAAATAAGAGGGGTTCAAGTTGTCAGATTTTGCACATTCAAAATTGTTTTATAAACATAGACCTTCAAAGTACCCAACTTACATCGATTTTTTGAAAACTATCTTTCGAATTTGGCAAAATCATTATTTAAATCCTCCTTATTTTCACATGGACTCTAACATATTTCAATTTGAACAAAATCCCCAGAACGACGGTCAGGAAATAGCCGTTGTGATATTTACTCATAAGAAAATATATTGTTTATGTGTTGTTTGTTTTGATAAAATGTAAAACTTCCACATTCGCTATCGTATCGACATGAACGTTTCAGTAACATACTTCTGAGATTTTCCAGATGAAAATAAATATAAATCGGATTATTTTTAGATCAGAAATGTTACATTTACATTTAATTATCTCGTGCAGTTCTAGAAATAATCTGATTTATACCGTGTTTGAACTCTGGCATTTTAATCTGGAAAATCTCAGCAGTATGTTATTGAATACTGAAAACGACACGTTTTACATTTTATTAATACATAATCCACCGCAAGCAACACTGTATGCCTCTCGAACCGAAATCAGAAGGTGCCGTCGAACAGCCCAAGTTCTCAGCTCGAAGAGAGATAGCGCCGGTTCGTATAAACACGCTGCCGAAAGTTGTTTGAAGCCTTCGAATAAAAGTCGAATAAACTACGGATCAATGTGAAACCTTACTCGACGGTTCGAATAAACAAATTATTCTTCTTCGGTTCATAACGGATAAACATAAAGTATCTTTTATTTGAGTTTATCCAGTATTATCTTTGCCCATCTCTGAATCTCCAGCCGCTTCGCCGTGATTCATTCAAGCCTTCTTGACGGCAAAATAGTGATAGGGGAAATGCGGCAACAGCGCGATCCGACTCTCGATACGTATCGGCAACTATGTCTTTCCTACATTTATCGGCTAGCTTGGACTTCCACCGGATCTGATGGTACATGGCGCGAATATACCATTAGCGCTGGTGGCGGAGAATCCTTGAAGCCTCATTCTGTCATTTCTCAAGTCATAAATTCACTATTATTTCAAGGTCCGGTGCTTATTAACGTTCAAACGCACCAGACCACCCTGCACAGATGTCTACTGAAGGCAACTATACCCGCAAAAACTTCCTTCTGGCCGATTCCAGGACGAAAGTTGTAATTTACGATTTGTTTACTATACGCGTATATGTACACGCTTAACTTAGCTTGTGTGAACGTACGCACACACCTCATCGCCCAGTGAGACGGCCCCCTTAACGAGCAAAATCGCGTCTCTCCCTTGTCACGCACAATACTTTTTTTCAACACCTGCATGAAATATGGGTTTTTGATAGCCTGCTGAGTTTAAAGCATATAAAACATGGAGGCAGCATGCAATGGGCGAAAATGTAGGCGGCGGTAGAAAGAGAAACATATACAATGGTGACACCCTCTCTCTTTCTAACTTTAAAAAAAGCGCTGCCGCCCCTGGCTCTAGAAAGAGAGAGAGGGTGTCCCCAACGTATATGTTTCTCTTTCTACCGCCGTCTACATTTTCGCCCATTGCATGCTTCCTCCATTTTTATTTGCTCTAAGCTGCTGAGTGATTCGCAAAAAAATACACATGATCGATAACGATCAGTCGAACAAATGCATCTTCATACTACAGGGTAACGCCAAACTCCAGTTTCCTTGGGAGCAAAGTAAAACATTGCGAATACGCATGCGCGTAAAGTCATTTTCCCTTGGGAGAAAAGTATTTTTTCTCTCTAGCTCTAGTTATAAATCTAGCCAAAGACATCCACTTTCTAATAATATATGTATATGTATACTATAACAAAAATTTAAAAAAGTAAAAAAATTACGCCAAGTACATGAAATCAAATAAATCACAATAAATAGAAGATAATAATATTCACAAAATTAAAAAAAGATGTAAAATCAAAATGAGTTGCAAGTACATAAAGGTGCTTTCCAACTGCGCTTAAGATGATACAACTACATACATATACACAGCTAAAATGCTGTGTTCATACATTCCATTACCCATATCGCGGACATTTTAATAATGTGAAGATAAAATGTAACATCTAGACATTTGCCTAGATGTCCGCGACCTGGAAGTCAAATACTTGGCGTGGCCAGGCAAGGTATTCTCAGATCATCAATACACATACCTTCCCTCTCGCAGACTTTCACATAATTGGTCAATTTAAAACTCTGACAATATCAGTACATTTTCATTATATTGCGTTTTAAATAATTCTTATTCATCGACACCTTAACCTTACCTGGCCACGCCAAGTATTTGACTTCCAGGTCGCGGACATCTAGGCAAATGTCTAGCTGTTACATTTTATCTTCACATTATTAAAATGTCCGCGATATGGGTAATGGAATGTATGAACACAGCATTTTAGCTGTGTATATGTATGTAGTTGTATCATCTTAAGCGCAGTTGGAAAGCACCTTTATGTACTTGCAGCTCATTTTGATTTTACATCTTTTTTTAATTTTGTGATTATTATTATCTTCTATTTATTATGATTTATTTGATTTCATGTACTTGGCGTAATTTTTTTACTTTTTTGAAGTTTTTTTATAGGGATCTCACTTCTTTTTACAAAGATAATTTGCATAAGGAATGACTTCAGATAATTTTTAATATTATGTTTATTATTATCTTCTATTTTTTGTGATTTATTCGATAATACTCTTTTTCGTCCTCGACTTCTTCATGTATGTACTTGGTGTATTTTTTTTACTTTTTTGAAGTTTTTTATGGGGATCTCACTTCTTTTTACAAAGATAATTTGCATAGGAAATGACTTCAGATAATTTTTAATATTATAACTTACAAATTATCACGGGACAGAATTAAGGATAAATTCAGTCACAGCATCATTTTACGCTTCGATTATCTATATATACATAAAATCCTCAGTTTAGTTACAAATAAAAAATAGTTTGAAGATATTCAAACATGTCGCAATTCAAATTTCGGCAACTTACCTTGTGTTTGAGACCACATTTTGGTTGCAATTCAATGATACAACGATACATATTTGTAAAAACACGTTTATAACTTGGTTATAACATGACGGTAAGTTGTCAAACCTTGGTGTAGATTGCATAATGAAGATAGCAATTGACGAACGAAACATGTGTTAGTTTCTGTTGGCTGAAGGTGTGCGTGTAACGCGTATGTAACGCGTACCGAGAGTCGACGAACGAAACATGTGTTAGTTTCTTTTTGGCTGAATCTGCAAGACAGTCTGGAGCTGCCGTTCAGGAATATCACTTGTGTTCGCGGTCTATTTGGTATACCTTTTTACAAAAAGGTACAAAAAAGAGCGCCAAGTATATAATCCCATCAAAAAGAATCCCATTTAAAAACATTGTCGTAAATGAATATAATGATATTCAAAAATTGCGCCAATTATCACAATGGCTATTTATACAAAGAAAAAATGTATTAAATAATATTCAGCAGATATATTTCTATACAAATAAATATTTTAATACGAATAAATATTTTATTCAAAACACTTGGCGCTGCTCTCCGAATTGGTGTTGCTAAACTGAATAAATATGTATAAATTTCATTAAAATCTTTTTCTTTCTTTTTTGTCTCAGTGGTGTCTTGTCTTGTTTTATTTATTAACCAAGACAATTAACATTTTTTCGGCGAGCAGCGCCAAGTGAATAAAATATTTATTCGTATTAAAATATTTATTTGTATAAAAATATATCTGCTTAATATTATTTGTATAAATAACCATTGTGATAATTGGCGCAATTTTTGTATATCATTATATTCATTTACGACAATGTTTTTAAATGGGATTCTTTTTGATGGGATTATATACTTTGCGCTCTTTTTTGTACCTTTTTGTAAAAAGGTAATTTTGAGGGGATTTCACACATTTTGTAGTATTTACTGATATTAATTTACGACAATTTTTAAAATAGGTTTTTACCTGCCTAGTGTCCAATAAGATAAGTTGTCCAAACTTGAAATGTCACGAGTTTTTACAATACATATGAGACTGAATTATTGTCTCAATTAACAAGGTAAGTCGCCAAATTTTTTTAATAGATTTCTTATGTAGAGTCGCAGACTTGGAAGTTGTCCAGAGACGGTTCGACAGTGAAGCATCTTCTTTCGCATAAGTTTCTGGAAATTTGTACCATGCATCACAAAATAATATATTGTAGTAACAAATTGCATTGTATTTAAATTGCCAGATATTTGTATACCAGCAATTTAGAGTTTTTATGTAAAGCTTATATTATAGAAATAAAGGGGACGCACAGGCTTGGATGGATAGAAATGAAGGGGATGCGCAGGCTTGGAGGTTGTCCGGAGAAGATTACATAGGTAGATAGATAGACAGAGCATCTTGTTTCGCACAAGTTTCTGGAAATTTATCAAATAAGGTAAATCAGCTAAAAAATTAATGAATTAATGAATGCGTGGCAACTACTGTGGATTTTATTAAAGTATTACGAATGTCTTTCACAGAAGATTGAAAAGCATCAAGGGAGATGTGTTTTCAGCGTACTTTCTGCACTAATGTGACTTGCTCTACATTGCAAGCAG
Organism: Andrena haemorrhoa; assembly: GCA_910592295.1. NCBI lineage: Eukaryota > Metazoa > Arthropoda > Insecta > Hymenoptera > Andrenidae > Andrena > Andrena haemorrhoa. The sequence continues at coordinate 21,229,125 of OU342940.1, forward strand.
TTCACCATAAATAATCTATTTTCTTAATAATTCTTAATGCTATGTCTTTGACAATTTTTGTCGATTTATCTTATTTGACAAATTTCCAGAAACTTGTGCGAAACAAGATGGTCTGTCTATCTATCTATCTAATCTTCTCCGGACAACCTCCAAGCCTGTGCATCCTGTTCATTTCCATCCATCCAAGCCTGTGCGTCCCCTTCATTTTTATCCAAGTCCTGTACGTCTCCAATCATTTCTACATATAATACAAGCTTTACATAAAATCTCTAAATTGCTGGTATAAAAATATCTGGCAATTTAAATGCAATGCAATTTGTTACAATATATATTATTTTGTACATGCATGGTACAAATTTCCATAAACTTATGCGAAAGAAGAAGATTCTCTGTCGGACCTTCTCCGGACAACTTCCAAGTCTGCGACTCTACATACGAAATCGATTTAAACAAATTTAGCGACTTACCTTGTTAATTAACACAATAATTCAGTCTCATATTTAGTGTAAAAACTCGTGACATTTCAAATTTGGACAACTTACTTTACTTGACAGTTGACACTTGGTTGGTTATAATGTCTCTGTCTAGCTGTCAAGTTACAACAATTCGTTACGCGATTGGCCGAACAAGTGTAGGACGATGACGATGACGATTCTTAATTTTATGAACATAAAATTCGGGAAAATCCAACTTTGCATTGAAATATCTCAGCTCATAGGGCACGTAGAAACAAAACGAAGACACTTTTCTTATGTAAATCAAACCCGAGCTATCCATTAAGACCATTCAAAATGTAATCGGACCAGCCGTTATTGAGATTCGGAAATCTCAGGGTACTTGATAGCGAGTCGTGGCGTAATAGATACACTCTGTGTTCGCTGCGCATATATACCTATATATACTTGGCGCGAGACACTACCGTGTCTCTTGATATACTAAACGCTAATAGGTGTCCACTTAACAATTATTTTACAACAACATACGCAGAACAAATATAAACAAAATATATCAAATATGTATAGAAAACAAACAATGCACACACACATACATATGCATAAGTTCATTATTCCATCTCATTTGTCCTGACGACCATTATATCATCCAAAATATCGTGATTTCATCTACTTCTGTGGTCATTTAATATAAATTTAAGCTCTGAAAATAGTCGTTCGACGGACACTTGCGTTGCTGGAACCGCATGTACAATATTTGCAAGTTTTCGCAGCGCACTCCGCCCGAAATCAGGTAGCCAAGTCCAGTACCGGTACACGCGGAAGAAGTCATTCGAGAGGTCAAAAATTAAAGGGTTCATGTATTTCGTTGGAGGAATTTGGTGAGACTGACAACTTCGCAGTTCAAACCTAACGATGTCACATACGTAAGTGGGATTTAAAAAATTCGAGAGGTTTTACTATTTCCTGATTAGGTAGGAGCCAAAGGTGCTAACAATGCTAACGTGGGGCGATGACAGGAAACCTTTGCGGACTACCCCTGGCGTGACTCACCTTGGGAAATTTCCTTGACCTGCTGCAGAGAAACTTCCAGTATTTTCAAATTGCAATAAACGGAAAAAAGCTCGAACCTTGGTGAATTTATGGTACATCCAGGTGGGGTTAATAAGTAATTTGGGCTTACCTGTTCGCGGGACGGCTCGTTCGGATTAGCCCTCGAATTACTTCTCGCGCGTACATCGGCTCTGAGCCCGGCCGCCCGCTCGCAGACGGAATATGCCAAATCCTTAAACGCTTCTATTTTCTAAACGAAGCACGACAATTTCCTATTCTCCACCCTCGTCCCATCCCGACGTCCATAATCACTCCTTAGATTTCGCCCCACATGTAGCGGAACACCTTGTATGTAGTGCTCTACAAGTTGACTGTCAAATTTTAAAGAAGTTACTAAGGGTAACAGTTCTTTCCATTTCCATAAAAATTATCTAGGAACAGATATTTTCTTAAACTCAACATATAAGTTCTAGCAGAATTTTTAAAAACCGAAAGATAACTGTTTATTTCGATCCCTGATATTATATGCCCAAAATACCTGGAAAATGTGTGAAATCCCGCGGAACCTTTCGCTTATTGCTCGTATTTTGAAGATTCTAAATAAAAAAGCAATAAAATGAATAGGTGCATTTACATTTAAACACAACATTACATGGTATAGGAATTTTTTAATATAAATTCATATCAAAAAGGTTAAACAAATCCTTCTGCAGGTATGAAGGACACCATTGACACGGGTACAAGACCTGTCGATATCTTTCTACATCTGAATCAAGTAATAGGGGATACAAGTGGTATGTATGGTCAACCGACCGTAATAGATGGCTTATCTGAAAGCACTACCTGGGGCGCACTATTGTCTTTTTGTCTTTAACAGCTCAATGTGACGCTAATATTAAAGACTCCATCCTAGGAGGGAGCTTAGTTTGTAGGTAGAATTTCAAAGAAGATTGTCATTTTTTCAAATTTAGAAACATGTCACCCTCGAGGAGAAATTTGCAATATAAAAATGTGTTTATAATTTGACGTTACATAAATAGTTTTACAATTTCAAAAAAATATTATTCAAATAGGCAAAACCTTCTACATTAAAATAAAAAATAAATGAACCTAATGCGATATACAGTTTCCGAGATAAAAATTCATAAGTACAGCTCGATTTCACGAAAATAGAGAAAAACTACGCCCTCTACCGTACTGAGAACCGAAGCGGCTTAGGATCACCGTTACAATCCCTGTATATTAAAGAGTCCGAGACAATACATTGTACCCCTTTTCGCTCCCTGGGGGATGAAATTTCCAAGAATCCTTACTTAGTGGATGCCTACGTCATAAAATCAAAGTACCTTCCAAATTTCGTTTATCGTTATTGTATAACACCCCTGTGGGATATTACAAATATGTTTGTACAAAACTGCAAGGACTCGTACGATGTAACAGCCGTTGGGTGCGTCGATGAACAACTAGTCACATTTCGCGGCCGTTGCTCATTCAAAGTCTATATGCCAAGCAAACCAGGAAAATATGCCATAAAAATATGGACCCTTTGCGATTCAAAAACTTTTTATTGCTGCAACATGCAAGTATACCTGGGGAAACAAGGAAAGGCCCCAGAAAAGCAACAAGGTCAACGTGTCGTCAAAGAAATGACAGATTTTTGGAGAAATTCTGGCCGCTGTGTAACAACAGATAATTTTTTACGGACATAAGTTTGGCGGAATATCTATTACAGGGGTGTCGAACTAGCGGCTCGCGAGCGACAGTGGCTCCTTCTCCTCTTCGCCTGCTCCGTAAAGCCGTAGGAGAACGGCCCCCTCCACACCTACTTCACTCTGATGAATTTCTTCTCTGGGTGCCGCACTCTGTCCCTGCCGAGTCTCGTGCAACGCTTGGAGAATAATAAGCGAGGAAACCGGCTGACCGGGGGCCTGACTCGTGCGGCTCCCGGAGTGGGGAAGTTCGACACTCCTGATCTATAAGAAAACAAACTTATTTTGGTTGGAACATTTCGAAAAAATAGGCGGGACTTACCAAAAATATTGACACAAATACAAGATCGATGCGCATATTCTTCTCATTTGTTATTTACGGAAACAATAAGTTTAGTATCTTACATCCAGAAACCGCGAAAGTGCGTCGTACTACTTTCTACACTACACCGTGAACACAGTATATCTAAGCAGCAGAAAGGTTCAAAACGGAAATAATAAAATACTATAATTCCACAAAAAGTGGGGTAGATGTTTTAGATAAGTTAGGGTAGATGTACCGTTTGTAGCCATTGCACTGTTTTTGGCCATGTGCATAATTATCTTATTTTTAAACTGCTTGCAGATCATTATTATGTGGACAATTTTACATCATTAATATTTTGTTTACCATACCGCCAGAAATATAAGGTTACATTTATTGCTTACAAGGAAAAATGTTACATTTTTTTAAGAAGTGGCCAAAACTGGTATAATACCTTAACGTGCCCACAAATGGTGCATCTACCCTAGTAAGAGAATACTCTTGTAGGGATTGCACCCGCCGTTGGCCATTATCACTATTTATGCACTATATCGACATCGCCGCATACAATGATTTTGTTGTATGGCATACTAATTTTAAGTATCCTACATGGGAAATTAGACATTCGTCAAAAATGAGGAGAAAATTATTTTTACAAGAATTATCAAAGAAATTAATTGCTAAAAATATTGATAGACGGGCTACTAAATTTGAAAATGAAGAAAGAGGGCCACCAGCGAATATTATGGTCGCGATATTTCTATCGCGACCGAAATAAAAATTGAAAAAAAAACTAGCAGGTCACAAACGTGGTTTGTTGGGATATAGGATTTTCTAGGCACGTGTTGGCCTTCCAGTCGATAATAAAATCATCTTTAGTAGAAGGAAAAATAAAACAAATATATTTGGACACAAAATTACTGAACTTATAATTGCACTTATTTGAAGAAGCACAAAGAAAAATAAATGTGCGATTGCGCAGTATTTTAGAGATTCCTAATAGAATAGTTTTATTCAAAGATGGAAGTGAGTTCGCGCTCGCATTACATCAAGGCCGGTGCCCTTGTTCTAGAGTATTCTATTAGTTCGCCGCGCACTCTATATTTCGCCCGCCAGCATATAAAAGTTGTTTAGCGGCGCTGTCGCTTCCAACAATGTTGTTCCTGTGTAGGGAACAATAACAAATATCACACTGTATGCGATTCGTGTAAAAAACATGTCTGTAAAAACTACTTTACAGAAAACCGCACACTTTTATGTAATATGTGTATGTAGCTATGTAAATGTTGAATAAACATAATTTTTTTTATAATTCACAAATCGCAACCCTATTATTCTTTCGTATATGTACAACAAATATCCAAACGTAATCCGAAACCCCCTTCCACCACGTTCCATAGTATTTCGGCGAGAATCTTGAGCTCGAGCGACCGTCCCTACCTGAGTACTGTATCGGTGAGGGTCTCGAGCGACCGTGAATACCTATTAGTGAACTATCGGTGTGGGTCTGCAAAGACCCAGGCTCAGGCCCCTAAGTCCTGTACACAGAGGGTTAAGGACAATAGCTGAATTCTAATTTGGGCACGAATGTAGCCAAAACTAATCAACAGCGGCTGATTAATTCCGCCATAGGAAGTGTTACTAGTTCTCTATAGTAATCTAGTTTATCGATAGAATACTCACTAAAGTTATCATGATACGCTTTCTCAGTTAAACTAAGGTCGGTATCAGATATATTGGCCGGTGAGTTTTGTGAGGGGTATTCTCCCACCACACAATTTGCCTGCCTCGGTGCTCCTTTTCTCAACGTTGTCTGACTCGCTCTCGTTGCATCTCGCTGTCGCCTTCGTAGAACAAGAGTGAGACAAAAGTGGTGGGGATAGTGCCAAGCTTCTGGCATGTAGGCCAAATCGAGCTGTAAGCGTAGAAATACACACATCAGAACAGGTGTGCGGTAGCTCCGAAAAAATTCATGAGCTTTATTGGTCAGCACATTGATTCTTTCTCGATAGCTTCATCTCGTAATGGTCTACGCATAGCTTCGTAACGCGCACAACTATTACGCTGAGAATAAATAACAGCCAAACGGCTAGGTTCAGGCGGAGCCGAGCAGCGTTCCCGTTACGCACCATACCGTGCGAGGGCCACGCAACTCCAACTGACAAATCCACGAACGTAAGATGGTGGTGGCTGATTTCTCCTCGATCGCTGTTCCCGAAAACCAATTCACCGGCCAATATATCTGATGATTTGGCGTACACGCCAGAAGCTTTGCACTATCCCCACCACTTCTGGCTCACTCTTGTTCTGCGAAGGCGAAAGCGAGTCAGAAAACGTTTAGAAAAGGAGCATCGAGGCAGGCAAACTGTGTGGTGGGAGAATACTGTGGCAGGGTCAACCCCCCGTGGTGCCTCTCCTAATTTTATGGATTTCGACCTTCAAAGGGGTTGGAGTACCTATTAAGAAGTGCGAAATGTCCCGTTTCCGTATTTCTCATCAGATCTCTGCGAAAACGGTGCCAATCGATTCCTTGTGTTTCGCCGATAAAACTAATACCAAGAACGACGCAATTCGGATCATAATGAAGGAAATTACATGAAAAATTGATTTGCATAATTTCAAGCCAACTTCGTTGAAAATAATCCGATTTACATGACATTTGGTATGGTTTTCATCGGAAAAACATAAGGAATCCATCGGTGTCACTTCCTTATCGATACGATAAAGAATAAAGAATTATTTTATTTCTGAAACTGGTATGAATCCTCTGCCGACCGCAGCAAATTGAGGTCGACGCCCCGCAGTCCAGAGTGAAAATGTGAAATAATCATTTCAGCGTATTAAGAAATCTTTTATTCTTTATCGCATCGATATGGAAGTGACACCGATGGATTCCTTGTGTTTTTCCGATGAAAACCATACCATATGTCATGTAAATCGGACTATTTTCAACGAAGTTAGCTTGAAATTATGCAAATCAATTTTTCATGTAATTTCCTTCATTATGCTCAAAATTGCGTCGTTCTTGGTGTTAGTTTCATCGGCGAAACACGAGGAATCGATTGGCACCGTTTTCGCAGAGATCTGGTGAGAAATGCGGAAACGGGACATTTCGCACTTCTTAATGGTATTTCAACCCCGGGTCGAAAGCCATAAAATTCGGTGAGGCACCACGGAGGGTTGACCTTGCCATGGGGTACCAGACGGCATCTCTTTGATCAAGCGCACCGAGAGAATCATCCTGTATCTGTTACCGACCTTAAGCATAGATAATATTTCTTCATTATTTTCATTAGCTTCATTATCATCATCATCAAAATCCTCTTCATCATCAGTTGTTTCGTCTCCATGTCTATATGTGGATCTAGTTGGTTCTGGTTCAACACATGTCGAACATAATAACGACAAAACATCGAAAGGCAATTACATTTTTTTCGAAGGGGTCTAAAACGAGTCGAATACTGCCAGAACGGCCACGACCGCATATTTAGAACATATACTACTGAAAGGCGCGTGGTCTTCACTCCATGTATCATTAAAAAATTGTTCACTCCATGTATCATTACCAAGTCGAACAAAATTTATTAAACTTTACAAAGTGCTTTTTATATCGCTATAACTTTGCCGACAAGTAATACAGCTAAAATTTTTACAGAAAACACCTGAAAGTATAGATTCCACACTTTCAAACAATATTTTAACAAAATCGATAAGATCATTTTTGCTGGAGTTATGACCATTTGAACTAGTTCCCATTTTTTATGCAAATCAATTGTTTTAATGTGTAATCTAATTCCCTTTTTATGTGCACGTCAATATTGAACTTTTTATTTCTTTTTTAAGAACATAATAGCTTCACATTGTGAGCTTCATGTGAAAATTGGATAATACATGTCTGTTATGAAAATGACGTAAATTTATTGTTTATATTGTAAACAAAACTAAGACATTTCGAAATATGGAGTTATTCTAGTTTAGCTTTTAACATTTCTAACAACGTGATGCACATTCTTCATATTTTTGAAGGCACATGAAGTGCTGGCCACGATGAAAAGTGTCAACGATAAATTATAGTCGACTTTACCTCTCACCATCCTTTCTGTTCTCATTATCACGTTACCACCAATATTTTATGACGTAGAGCGATAAAATATATTTTCGGTGACATATTCATAGAAAAGTATCGCACAAATCACTTGAACGTGAATTATTATCATTCTTATGACAAGTAACAAAAGGAGCATAATGGTAGCCATTCAATTAAAAAATTTGATTATTAAAGTTTATATATCTACTCACATTGCAATACTTCATCTAAATTCATTTTTCGTCAAAGATATGAATTTCCTAGAACAGAAAAACTTAAGCACTGTCACATGACACGAGGAATTCCGTAATGTAAACTGTTTAAATAACCCAGTTACACAAAATGTAGCTAAGAATCTTCAGCTTGTATGGGTTCGATTCTTCGTCTTATTCCACGTATGTATTGGGAAATTCCGAAAATTTCGTTCTTCATAGAATACAGAAATAGTTTTAAGGAAACTAGGCAGTCAAATCTGGTAAAAATTTTACTTTTGGGGGAATTAATTACACGGAAATGAATACAAATTATGATTATTACTTTTGGGTAATGTTCATTAATACCATAAACTATAACAAAATTGTTTTTAATAATATATACATATATGTAAATCATGGCGCCTGATGTGTAGGAGTTTTTCTGTGGTTTTGCAATTTTTGCATCATGTTCAAAATATATTCCTTTCTGCCCTGAACCTGAACATTACACTGTAAAAACTCTAGTGCCCGAGATAAAAAAGAAGACATATCTGTGTACCCCGAAAATCGACATTTATCGTAAACATCGCTTTCTCCCTAGTCGCTATTTTAATAATTTTGGTTCAATTCTTTTGTCCGAGGTTCAGGCCGAAGTTACAGGTTTTAGGAGGAAAATATTACAAGGAAACCGTTATATTTTTATTTTTAAGCTCAATATCAGTGCAAAATCAAAGACACTTTTTCTAAAACACTGTATAATGAAACAATTGTGGCGCCTTTTGTCTAACAGATATTGTTAAATTTATCAGGATTTAAGTTAATTTTTAATTAAGTCAGAAGACGATTAAACATTGCAGGTTTAATGCGAATATATGTGTACCTACGTACGTATATTGAACAAAAGTTGCTCTTTGCTGCGAACGACTCTTTGCTGCGCGTGTCCCCGAATATCGCTATTACTCTGCGGACCCCATTAATCGCGCTATGATTGAGTTGGACCAGTGCCCCGCCGAGATTGATTTGTGCCTGGACTCCCTAATTACGTTTAGGTCTCTACTACTGAGGAGTCTGTCATCTCCTCATTCTCCTTAAGGTCCTGTCATTAGTTTAGCCTTGTTACTTGTTTGTTGACTGTTATGTTTATGTTCTTTATATCTTCTGGTTTCTTTATCTATTTTTAGTTTTATATTTTATATTTTTATATTTGATACTTCTTGTACAATATGTTTATATTTTGTATTCTAAAGGGTTCTCCCGTTTATATAATAATAATAATAATAATAATAATAAAAAGTAATACTTGGATACAGATAGGTACTTATATCGTTCAAGGCAACAGGACACATGGTTAAAGGAGGAACCGGAAGTTCGTCCTTATATAGATACGTAAACCATAAATGATAGTACGATATAGATGAGCACGCAAATTAGAAGCTCATGGTGTTCAATTCTTACCGAAAATGTCCACTCAATCATACTCAACAGATATGTACCTATAACAAAATTTTGTTTACTCTACGTGATAGTACTAACCATTGTATAGAAAGAAAAGTCTGTGCTTGTTTTCATCTGCTTGTATTTATTTAGCAAAAGATACTTGATTTTCGAGCGACTTGACTGCCTAGTCCCCTTAAGGGCACGCTGAGCGCTCTCCGTATTTCCTTGTAATCAAAACTGATTTGCCAGTCCGATTTCCTGCTCTGTGCGGCAAACTCTGCACGGTCGACGCCGAAAATAGCGTTTCGCCCACCTGCCGGTAATTAGGACTGCGGCTATTAGCGTGATGAGCTCAGAAACTGGGCCCAGCATCGTAGGACGGTTAGTTAACGTTCACGGTCCTTAACGATTGTGTTACACACGACCGGCTGTGCTCGATTCTGCCTCAACGAACCCCCCGTGACTTCGAGCACAATCGGATCCGCCTGGTATTGATATAGTGTCTAGGGACAGCGAGTTGGCAAACGTGGGAGGATGGCTGAATGAGAAATCGTGTCGAAGCACGCACATCTGCTCTTCGTTTCCACTTAATACTCGTCGCCGTACGAGCAAAGTGAATTTCACCTGATAGCTCCACCTCCATGCTGGCTGTTCCCTTCCACCCTCTTCGATTCACTTTGCCACGATTCGACTCGATTCGACGCGACTCTGCTCGACTTGGCGAACGCGTTGATCGGCGTGTGTCGCTGGTTCGGGATGCCAGTTGATCCTCAGGGTCGTTACGAGATCCGTCGCGACACCAAGCTTGCGTTCGCACCTGCAGCTACACCGCCGCGTCCAGTTCGGACAACGACAATAGTATTTACTGTTTTCGTAAGTCCCGCTACCACGAAGTCATATTTGCTTGATGTTTCCTGTGTAGTTTCGTGCGATGGTGTACACTGAATTTTCTTTACACGAGAATTTTTTTTATATACAGTACATGGTTCAGGTTAATTTTGGTGTAAATTTTCACACGACTTTCAGTACGATATATTACGAAAATTTACAGCTTCTTGTTTTAAGAAGGCGAAGGTGTTAGAAATGTTAATAATCGAAATTTAGGATACACTGAATATTATAAACTTCGAATCTGTAATAATGTTGATGAAAACTGTGGAGTAGAAAAGCACTTAGGTATCATGTGACCAGAAATCTCAAATTAAGTTGAAATTGTATCTCATAATCGACTTTCTTCCAACTGCAAGTAGCAGATGCAGTTACAGAACGTTTGACTGAATTATTCGTCCAGCTGGTGTATCATCGTTACGATGCAATTTACAGCGATCTTAAATTACAATCGCAGTTAATTACGCGATTACTTCTGTGTAAATTCTTTCCAGGCAATCACAGCAGCTTTCCTCCCAGCATCGTATTTATTGCTCGCACAGCTGCACCTGCACCACACCACGCTGGACCGCACTTACGCACCAATCTTCCACAGAGTGATCGCGGCTGTCCCACACAGACGTTGCGCTAAAGGCTCCTCTATCGTCCTTCACGGCCTGCGGCAATAGCTTTCATTTTTTTGGCAATACAATAATTATTTTTGCCATAATAGATTAATGATGGAGTATTGTATCGTGGCATTTTGTTATTAATTCTTTACAGTCGCTGTAACCAGTACACGGGCGTCATTAGCGACATAGTTGAAACGATTAATTCGGTCTTACAGTTTTTCATAAAATTCAGTTTGCCTTAAAAATTGTAAGCGCTTCTTTAGTACGATTTAAGTTGCCTTTTGCAGCTGAATAATTAATATTAAAGTGTAAGTAGTCTGGGTTAGATTTTGTAATTTTGGTGTTGCATGCGTCAGTGTATTATAAGATTATTCGTTGAACTAAACGGAGAATGGAAATTATTGTTTCGTTAAAAAAAAAAGTTTCATCACATTTGACCATAAAGATTTTCAGTAACTAAAGTACCTCCGTGGTCGTAGTGACTTAGGTTATTTCAATGTTTATACATAATTACGCACAATGAATTTGTATATTTATAGTGGAAGAATGTTAATGTTACAGGTGATAATTTATGTATTATAAGAAAGAATATAAATATTGCAGAAATGGAGTTCGTGGATTTTTATATAATTGTTATGCAACCCGAATATAATTTATAGGACAGAATAAAACATAAATAATGAAAATAATTTTCATATTTAAATTGCTTAAATTCGTTGACCGTTTAGATAAATTTTGAATAATTTTGATTACAATTACAAACGTTGTAGGTACTTAAACGGTGCAGAATATTCACATATTCGAAAAATTGAAATTCAGCAACTATGTGACGCGATGATCGTCAAAGGAATTCCTAAATTCGAGTTAGAAAGAAATTTGCGAAGCACTTGTTTCATTTTATTAATGGATTTGAAATTGACAATGACAGAGTAGAAAATTGAAAATCTCGTAAAGTAGGCAATTCTCCTAACTATAATATTTTGTTCATTAGAATCCAAATAAAATTGATGTGTGTGGCATAATATCCATATATATATTCATCCCCTTTATCATTTACGATAGCGAAAAGGTAAGAAAAATTTGGTAACTTGATAAAGCGCATCGGGTGTGCTATTAAAAATGAAAGCAACGGGCCACTAATCTTTGAGTCGACCACCCGTGTTACCGCGATTATCGAGAGCTTATTAAAATAAATGTAAGATGAAGTAATCCAACACATAGTCTCGTGTTCTATTTCCCTATCAAGAATGATAAAGGGACAGTCGTTGCATGCGCAGCGGTTGCACCCATTCGTCTCTGCCAGATCAGGTTTCATAATACGGGAGGAAAAGAAGTGCTACAAAAAAGCTGGTCCTCGTTTGCAAATAAGATGTACTCATTTCTAAACTTAAAATAATACAATAACATGAGATTGCTGTTCTTTAGTCAGTATATTTCTGTGAATATTACAGCATTCGTGGGTTAAAAGAAAATAACAGAACAGCATATTCAATCAAGTTGTATTAGGTACTCTCAGCCCACAATTTGTCTTGCCTCTCCTTTTTTATCTAATCCCAATGAATGATGTATCGTTTCCCTGTTGTCATAGTCACGTGGTTAACAATGTCAGCCGGACCATTTGAAAGAAAAAAATTCAAAGATAATTATGATATATAAAATTAAAGCTTCTGATATATTTAATTGGATTTGGATACATTGAGTATCTCTTCGATCTCTCGTGCCGATTATTCAATTTTATTTGCGTGAATGAAGCTGAAGAAATATACTCTCACGTAATGTAACCGACGTATTCAATGAAAAAAAGAAGCCCGATGTAATTCATAAGTAACAATGTTACTGTGTTAATCATATAGACCTAATAATGAATTTGATTTTGTTTTAGGCACGCGGAACGCAATCAAACTGGCTGCCTCCGCCGGTAACCCCTCCGCTGCAGTCGCCGCCTCCGCGAATCCTCCTGTGCTTTGGAGCTCGCGCAGGAAGCCGGGTAAGTCCGCACGTACTATATTATCCTCCATGTACATTTCATTTAGGTACGTTTGTTGTTCATCCGCATTTAAAACTGCATCAGAAAAGATTAAACGTAACTATTCCCTTTTCAGTAACGTAGACTATTTAGTTTAATTTTACTCTTTGAGAAGAGAGATGAATAAGTGTACGCCAAGAAAAAATCAGTTCTGACCGATTGATTATTAAAATGCAGATACAAACGGTGGGCGCAACTATTGTAGTCCCGTTTTAATGCGGTTCTCGCTCAACCCTAGCAGCATTTATTTGTTGGGACTTTGCTGGGCCAATGACGTGTTATCCGTTGGCCAACTGTTGAAGTGCCGCGCTATTTTTAAATGGGCCAACGATTGTAACCAACCCAGGCCCAACGTCACTTAACATAAAAGCCCAACTTAAAGAACTTCAAAAGACGTCGTAAGTTCTCTTCTTCAGGTCTGGTTTAGGAAATAAAATTTTGCGGTATGGAGAATCGAACCCAAACTTTTCGCTTACAAAGCAGCCGGTTTTCGCAACTAACCAACGCACTTCCTTGTAAACACTTCTAATTTCTAGTTACATAACTAGTAATTAATAAATATTCTACAAAATATCATCATTCAACCTTTAGACTCATTCCTTAAAATTTCACATTCGTCTCACGACGGACGTCTTCATTACGTATTTATAAATTAGAAAAAATCACAACTTGGAATATAATAACAGATTTTTGGATGTAGCAAATTTTCTAACGTTTGTAAGACGACATTTAATCATCGTTGTAAATTTTTTGTTAATTAACCATAATACCAACCATAATAATTGTAGGCCCAACATTGAATATTCTTTGGCAAATTGTCGTAACTTCTTTGCCGTAGGCCCTATATTGGGAATTTGTAGGTAAAAACACTGACTATGTCCCAACTAATTCCCAACTGTTGGCTACTGTTGGCCGACCAAAACTGGTGCTAGAGAATATTCCATAGTTTGATACGGACGTTTTTATAATACACCGTCGATTGCCTACATATGTAATAAATAAGACAACAAATTGTTATTATATTATATATGGTTAATTTATTCAGAAGAGTTTCACAGACATTTTTGTATATACGTCCAAATAATTGAGAATCCCTATCTATGATAGTATTCTAGTACTTTACCAAGAAATACGTCGTACTGGACGAAAATATTGACACAGCACACGATTCAATATACAATCATATGTAACTATTAAGAAAGTTGCTCCTATGTATTCTTTCGGTATCCATCTTTATTCATTATATTATACTTGTCTATATACGAACACGAAATTACTTAAGGGAGTACAGCACTATTCGACAAGTGAAATCGATGGTATCTTTTGTGTTGGATTGGTTAGGTAGATACCATGTAATCATTATACCCGCTCCTTTCGCAGTTTATTGTGGACGTGTTTCCGAGTAATTACCAAAAAAATTGTCGGAATGTTCAAATTTTTTGAATTTATTAAGCGTTGATGATGATCCTATGTACTTAGTAGGGCGGAGCGAAACTATATAGGCGAAAATTTAAATTTGAATTTTCAGTTGGCCTGGGAGCGGGATAGTTGTCTTTTGATTAACCAAACACAACTGTAAACAAATTTTGGAAAAATACTCATGTCTTCAGGTTCCTTTTTCTCCTAAAAATGATTATCAACAGACGCGGTCGCGTCTGGAAGCTAATTCCCCTTCCCCCTCTACCTATAGGCACACTGGGCGACCATGTCTCTATACACGAATGATAGCGAAATTGACAGGTCCCCGCAGCTATTTTGGCCTTATTATCTTATTTCATGACATACCCAGATAGCACAAAGACGTTTTTAAAACGTTTTAAAGACGTCCAGGTCAGACGTTCAGGACGTTTTGAAAACGTCCAGAAAAGGTCCAGAAAACGTCCTAAAAATGTCCATTTTCACAATCCAGACCATTTTCTGGACGTTTTTAAAACGTTTTCAGGACGTTTTCTGGACGTTTTCAGGACGTTTTCAGGACGTTTTTAAAACGTTTTCGGGACCTTTTCTGGACGTTTTTAAAACGTTTTTAGGACGTTTTAAGGACGTTTGACGGTACTGGTTGGATTTAATAAAAATTTAAGGAAGTAAATGGTTTTCAAAATAAGATAAAACTCGATAACAATTTATTTCATTTATTGAATTCAGAAATAATGCAGAATACATGCACTTACAATAGATACAAGAATATGTTAGTACGAGGTCCAATATACAGAATATACAAACAATGCAGGATATACACTTAAAATAGATATGGATGTGCACTTAAAACAGACAGCTCCGTATTTTTTCTATTCTCTGCCATTTCCCTGTGTTCTGCTGCACCTCAAAGAAGAATTTCGAGGAAACATTACATTGAATTTTACAGTAATCAATATTAGGAACAGTAAAATAAGGGTGATAGTTACATATTAAAACCGTTGCTACGTTTAATTTATGGAAATCTTCTTTCCCTTTTCTGCCAAGGCCAACCAAATAGCAATGCAAACATCCATTGGTCATCAACAACGTTAGCGCCCGTTTCACAAAATTATAATAATTGGAACCATCAAAATTTGCCAATTCGTTAACCTGAAATTTAAAAATTATTCGAACCCTAACCTAGAACTACATACCTTTCACCGAAAATACTGAAACAAATATACAAAAACTGTACAAACACGTTATGAAAGCTGTATAAAAACTGTATAAAACCGGTTTACAAACATTCGGTCAGAAACATTTAACCAAATGCCTGTTTTTGGTTTTCCATTGTTTCTTTGAGCAAATGTTCATATAAACATTTATATGCCCCAGTATGTAATTATGTTGTATATATATGTATGTATGTAGATCTAAGTAGGCTTTACCTGTGCGATCTATCCATATTTCGTGGATGGTTTGGGTTAGACAGCGGTTACAATCCCTGGTTTCCTTGAACTTATGTATCCTAATCTATCTACATTTCTCACATGGCGCACAGCCTCTTTTCAACGCCTGTTTCGGACGTAACCAAAGCGTATTCTGGACGTTTTGAAAACGTCTGCAAAATACGTTTTTAAGACGTCTTCTGGACGTTTTAAAAACGTCCAGAAAAGGTCCAGAAAACGTTTTAAAAACGTTCATTTTCACAAATCAAGCCATGGACGTTCAGACCTAAAATGGACGTAAAATGGACGTTTTTAAAACGTCCAGTGCTATCTGGGTAGTCCCGGTGTTTTTACATGATCAAGCGAATAATTTTTTTTTCGAACCCATTTGTCATTTTACTTAATGTATCAAGCTGTTTGTCTAAAAGATACAAAAATTATTCTGAATTAATAGTTATCAAAATGATACTTTTAGGATTAAGAGTTTTCGTGACGTCACGTTTTCCTTCTCCACTTGACGCCAGTAGGGTAAAGGACCCAATTACTGCCACCTACCCAATCACTGTCACCCTAAGCTGTTTTACTTGAAATATCGAATAATCTTGTGAAACGATACATAAAAAAAATTTAACATACAATTGAAACTGTAATTTATACGATTAAAAAAACAGCACTTAATTTTTTCTTCGTTAATTTGGATGAAACGATCAAACATTTTAAGCGGATATTGGGAGAGTGAAAACGATGACTTCCTTACTAGCTAAAGAGAAAACAAGAGGTTAAAGAAAATGCTGTAATTGTAATATTTAAGGTATTAACATAACAAAATATAATGTTTTAGATAATACAAGCATCATAGAAAGTAATAACGATCAAAATTCAATGATTCATTAAGTCTGTTTATTTATTAATTCGGTGACAGTGATTGGTACAAGCGTTTCAAGCATTTTGGTATTACTGTCATAGCAGCAGTTGCTCATGTACACGAGACGACATAACCTTAAAATGAGATAAACAGTATTAGGTTAGCTGGCAGTAATTGGGGTGTCAGTAATTCATTCAAATACATTTGAAAGGTGTCAGTAATAGATACCCAAGTATATTTTTGAAATTGATGAATTTATACATAAAAATGGATGTTTTAAGATCCACCAAATTTTGTTCATCAAGTAAACATATTAAACAATAATAAATAACAAGAAGAACATATACTTTTAGTCTATATAAGTACAAAACTATAAGATAAAGTCAGAGTCAATGCTTAAAGTGTCAGTAATTGGGTCCTTTACCCTAGGTATCGCCATTTGATAGCAGAATTTATACATGTCACTTGGCTATCACTCAAGCATGACCTGCCAAGAGTGCCGAGTGTTAGTTGTTAACATTTTTGAAATGTCCTGATGGTAAAGAAGACCCTTTCTCCTGAAAACCGACCTTTCCGAAAACCTTTTTCCAAAAATCTTAAAATGTCACTCCTCTGCCCTACCCCCCTCAAGTACATGGAAAAGACGAGGGCAAAGAAGAGTACCTATTATTCGTACTTCTACGTAAGATATAGCTCTATGTAAAATTTCGTTAGATTAATTTTGTCGTTGTCAATACATTTCTATACTGATGTACCATCACGTATCATGCATGAATATGAACCGCTTTGAGGATGAAGACCGTTATGAAATAGGGTACTTAGTAATTTATAACAAATTATGAAAAAAGTAATGAAATCTCCCCCCCCCCCCCATAAACATGACTCATGTATGAAAGAAACTAATTCCCTTTCATTCACGAAAAAAGTTCACCTGCAAAGATTTGGAAATCAACTTTGTTAATTCCAATTGTACTTTTAATTCACGAAAACAATTAAAAAAGTTCTCACGCAAAGATTGTGAAATCAACATTGCTAATTCCAATTGTATTCTCGTTCTCCGCTCGAACACTGATTACTCTGTCACTTTTTATACTTGACATTCCTTTATTGGCCACAAATCAATTCAGTGCTCAGATTTTCAGCTTCGGTTTTAAGGAATTAGCGGGCGAGAGGCCTGTAGTTGACACAAAAACTTTTATAAGAGGGAGATCTTCTGTTAAAAATGTCGTATGAAGATCGTTTTAGCATGGAAGATAATAAAAACTTGGTAGAGACTAATTTAAACGAATCAAAGTCGGAAATAGATTAATTAATAGCACATTCGGCAACCTGAATGCGAACTTTTTCGCTTCCAATTGGAGAAAATTTGAATCCAGTGCGCACCAGTGCGACCGTCCGAATACGCTGTAAGAGAGATGCGGAGAATATGGAACATTTTGTTTTAAGTCGACTTCATAGTTTTTTTCTTACACAACGCCCGCTAATTCCTTAAAACCGAAGCTGAAAATCTGAGCACTGAATTGATTTGTGGCCAATAAAGGATTGTCAAGTATAAAAAGTGACAGAGTAATCAGTGTTCGAGCGGAGAACGAGAATACAATTGGAATTAGCAATGTTGATTTCACAATCTTTGCGTGAGAACTTTTTTAATTGTTTTCGTGAATTAAAAGTACAATTGGAATTAACAAAGTTGATTTCCAAATCTTTGCAGTTGAACTTTTTTCGTGAATTAAAGGGAATTAGCTTCTTTCATACATGAGTCATGTTTATGGGGGGGGGGGGGGGGGTATAACCTTACTATATAGGCGAAAATTTAAATTTGAATTTTTAGTTGACCTGGGTGCGGAATAGTTGTCATTTGATTAACCAAACACAACTGTAAAAAAATTTTCGGAAAATATTCATATCTGCAAGTTCCTTTTTCTCCTAAAAATGATCATATAATCATATAATCATATAATTATTTTTAGGAGAAAAAGGAACCGGTATTTTTCCAAAATTTGTTTACAGTTGTGTTTGGTTAATCAAATAACAACTATCCCGCACTCAGGCCAACTGAAAATTCAAATTTAAATTTTTGCATATATGTATAGTATGATTATATAATCATTGTTAGGAGAAAAAGGAACCTGAAGGCATGAGTAGTTTTTCAATTTTTTTTTACAGTTCTGTTTGGATAATCAAAAGACAACTATCCCGCACCCAGGCCAACTGAAAATTCAAATTTAAATTTTTCGCTTCGCCCTACTGTGTAGTGCGCAGCTGTAGTAGCTGTACGTAGTATCAGGTGAACCAATCATCTGAAAGCAAAATGCTGTGGTGTGAATTTCTACACGAAAATTTACAACATGGATTTTTCCTGGCAAATTTAAACACAAATTGTGAAAGTTACACACGAATACATTTTTTCTCCACATTTTTACGGAAAAATATCGTCTTTAATCGTTTGTAAACAATTTTACAAACATCCAATGGTGATGCGGAAATTCCATGTTTTAGAGTATAGAGGAAGGCATTCTACACTTCTAGTTACAATTTCAAGTGAAAATATTCATTCCTTCAAGAGTTATGATGTACACACGGTGTTTCTAAATGTAGTCTCGAGATAAATAGCTGCAAATACTGCCGGCTTACAACCGGCGCCACATTAACGTTTCGTCCGCGCAGACCGACGCAGCGGTGACTGAGTTGGTCGTGACTCGGCCGTGCGTACAAGAGAGTTTGACGAGTGACGAGGCGACGGTCGGACTCTCTCGCACGCACGGCCGAGTCACGGCCAACTTACAAGGGCCGTTCGGCAACCCGGAAATTCAGAAAATTATGAAACTCGGTGTGCAAGTAGAGTAGTTCATCCGTAATACAACCCTATTTTTGTTGGTGCCATAATGCAATTTTTAGGGGTGAAATCACCCCTTGAAAAAAATGCAGAATTTTCTTTTCCGTGAAATATCTCGAGAACGGTGGGAGATATCGAAAAGAAGTTTAATCAAAAGTTGCATCCTTCTTTTATATCTACGAAACCGCGTAAAAATAATTTTCGAAAAATTCATATTTTTCAAGTTACCCCCACCACCAACCCTTAAAATTAAGATTTTGTATTCTGTAAATATACGCTGAAATACCTCTGGATAAACTCTTTTCATAAATATTAATAGTTTATGTGTTATATTTTTTTGCAAACAAATAAAACCTCTATTACCGAATTTCAAGTCCATTTTGGCAGTTTCCATTAATAACATGGTTTCTTAAAGCCACATTTAAATTATTATTTATGTAAAGTTTAGAAAGCTTTCAATTATTTAAGCAAGGCAGTACGTACCTAAAATTGCATTCAAGGTAAAACTCATTAAAACTAATCAGTGACGTGCATGAATCAGTATGATAACAGCACATTCGTACATGTATTACTTGAAGTGTAATCTTATTAGGTTATTGTGGAATCCGCACGAAAAATAAATAATGCGTGAATTTTTACAATGACTTTGCGAAATATATATGTTATCATGAAAATGACGCAGAATCGCATTGATGCCGATAACCTTGTCGAACCTTCCGATTTGCATAATGCATATGTATATGAATTTTAAATGATTGTAAATCAATTTTACTTACCTATCCCACTAATAACATATATATAATATTACAGTTAATATTACATTTAATTATAACATTATAGCAGTTTTCTTTAATGAAGTGGCCGCATAAAGTAATATTTACACATTTGCAGTCTCTTTTTGTACATGTTGTATTGTTTGATTATACATTGGAAGAATACAATTATACTAATAGAAGACGATAGATACATTGAAAATTACGGTTTGTAATTGGTACAATAATGATATTCTTCATAAAAGTGATTAAAACAGAAATACTTGCCACACCATGCACATCGCATAAAAGCCGGCTCCCCACAAATACTACATTTGGGTATAAGCTTTTCACTCCTGAAGTAACAGAAATAAACAGGATTTTGAAATTCGCGGGGATGCGTTTCTAGATATCCGCTTTTAAACCAAGCATATTGAAAAAGGTTTTTGAATCTAGGCGAAGAAAACTGGTTGTGGGTTAGGGACTGCAATTTAATTATTTCATTACGTAAATGCAAATTGACATCTTTCTCTTGGAGAATCACATTATTCGAAAATGTCCACACAAAATTTTTCCAAATCCGGAATCCAAACACATCTAAAGGCTGAACGATGCCCGTCGTTTTTTTTTAATTATTGAAAAAGTTACTTCCTTGTCTTGTGGAATCAACTGCTGTAACTCATTTGGGCAATGTCCCGTCCACGAGTCTAGTAGGAGCATGCTTCTATGGCCAGTATTCGGTAGATACACTTCGCTAAACCAACTTTTAAAATGTTCAGACGTGACTTTTCCTGACTTTGAAGCTCCGATGTAAATATTAACCGGACGGAACAGAGTTTTTTGCACTATCGGACCAAGTGTTCCTGTAGATTCCTTCAAAACTATGTATAGTGGTGAAAGAAGACGTCCGCTTGCTAATATAATAGGCATTGTAGTGTAGCTATGTGTTGTAGAAGGTACCGATTGAATCGGCGCTTTTACTGTTTTCACTCCTAATTTCGTCAATGTTCGCCCAGAATATATTTCAAAGTTGAAGCCACTCTCGTCTGCATTACAAATTTCTTCAACTCCGACAGCTGGGATATTAAGCTTTACGCGAAAAACAAACGATTTTGTGATATTGTTGATATTGTCAATATCTTCAAACGTAAATTGCGTCCTGAATGTTGTTATCTTGCGGGACACAATCCTATGCGCAGTCTTAAAGTTCCAAATCCACCATTTACCTGCCACGAATTGGGGTAGGTCCACCTGGGTTTTGGCCACCAAGGCCTACAATCTTAAATTCATGTCATGAACAATAGATCTTCTGTTACAAGCTTCTTCAAACTTTTGCAGTACATATTGTACAATAAAGACAAATTTATCTGCATTTGTTCCACCTCTCTCTACACTCGCTTCCCAACTGTATAGCTGCTGCAAAGATGGGCCACGTGATAATTTTTCTGTACACTGGTAAGCGATCGACGTGCCTTTTTTCCACTTTTCCAAAACGTTACTGCTTCTCTCTTATAACTTAAGTCAACTTTTCCACCTTCATCATCAACAGCACATTCTGCAGGTTCAAAACTGTCTTCTTCTTCTTCTTCTTCTGCAGGCATATAATGTACTCTACAACTTGTGCATCATGTGGTTCTGATGGATCGGCAAAATCGAGCACATAATCATGTTCAACTGATGGTAGGGAATGTATGTTTTCAAACTTTTTTATAATGTCACGAATTTCAGTGTGCAGTTCCGTTTCTACAGAGTTTAAAGGTGTCTGTGTTATACTTGCAATTTGAAACGTAGTGGCTAACATGTTTATTACGTTAGCAACATTAATCGACTTCATTTTAAAGAAAAGTGTGTCAAACAATGATCACTCACTTTTTTCAATTGAATGGTAACTGACTGCTGCCAAAAATGTAACTGCCGTTAGCTACATCCTCGGGAATATTTATATCAATCAACGACGCGAGTATATAAACATGTTTACCGAAAAGTGAATGTGGGACAAGAATATTATCAGTTACAATTAAAATGATGCAAAGTCACTGTAAATCTTCACGCATTATTTATTTATCGTGTGGTTTAGCTTTAATGAGTTTTACCTTGGATGCAATTTTAAGAACAAAGCGGATATCTATAAACGCATCCCCGCGAATTTCAAAATCCTGTTTATTTCTGTTACTTCAGGAGTGAAAAGCTTATACCCAAATGTAGTATTTGTGGGGAGCCGGCTTTTATGCGATATGCATGGTGTGGCAAGTATTTTTGTTTTAATCACTTTTATGAAGAATATCATTATTTTACCAATTACGTGTTCTATTAGTATAATTTTATTCTTCCAATGTATAATCAAACAATACAACATGTACAAAAAGAGACTGCAAATGTTTAAATATTACTTTATGCGGCCGCTTCATTAATGAAAACTGCTATAATGTTATAATTAAATTTAATATTAACTGTAATATTAGTGGGATAGGTAAGTAAAATTGATTTACAATCATTTAAAATTCATATACATATGCATTATGCAAATCGGAAGGTTCGACAAGGTTATCGGCATCAATGCGATTCTGCGTCATTTTAATGATAACATATATATTTCGCAAAGTCATTGTAAATCTTCACGCATTATTTATTTTTCGTGCGGATTCCAAAATAGCGTAATAAGATTACACTTCAAGTAATGCATGTACGAATGTGCTGTTATCATACTGATTCATGCACATCACTGATTAGTTTTAATGAGTTTACCTTGGATGCATTTTTAGGTAGGTACGTATTGCCTTGCTTAAATAATTGAAAGCTGTCTGAACTTTACATAAATAATAATTTAAACCATGTTCACTGTATGCCTTTCGAGCCGAGGCTCGAATCGAGATGAGAAGTCGCCGGTGAACAGCCCGAGTCCTCAGCACGAAGAGAGATCGCGCCGGTTCGGATAAACACGCTGCCGAATGTTATTTGAAATTTCGAAGCCTTCGAATAAAAGCCAAATAAACTATGGATAAAGATGAACTTCGATGGTTCGAATAAAAAAATTATCTTTCGCCGTCGAATGAATTCACTTCGAATAAAAAAATTATGTTTCGCCGTCGAATATATTCACTTCAAATAAATTTATTTACCCGTGGTGTTTGGAATAAAGATAACTCGTGTTATTCGAAGCTTCGAATGACGGATAAACATAAAGTATAGTTTATTTCAGTATATCCAGATATTATCTTTACCCGTCTCTGTAATCTGCAGCCACTTCGCCGTGATTCTTTCATGCCACCCTGACGACATAATGGTATAGGGGAAATGCGGCAACAGCGCGATACGATTCTCAATATACGTATCGGCAACTATGTCTTTCCTACATTTAGGAGTTGCACCGGTTCTGATGCTACATGGCGCGAATATACCATCAGCGCCGGTGACGGAGAATCCTTGAAACCTTGAAGCCTTATTCTGTCATTTCTCGAGTCCGTCTCAGTACACGATTCATAAATTCATTATTTTTTCAACGTACGGTGCTTATTAGCGTTCAAACGCACCATACCACCCTGCACGAATGTCTACTGGAGGCAACTATACCCGCAAAAACTTTCTTCTTGCCGATTCCGGGACGAAAGTTGGTTGAAACGGTTTGTTTACTACATCGCGTATACGTACACGCTTTTCCTAGCTTGTGTGAGCGTACGCACACACTTCAAGGCCCAGTGTGACGGCAGCCTTAACGCATCCCATGAGACAAACTAAATCCTCGAAACTTTTCTCTCGAAAGCGACTTCGTGAGCAGTGTGGGACGGAAATCCCGTACGCCCGTACCGCTAAACGCGGTGGGGGAACGCCACGCCTGCGCGCGATGGCTCCGCGACGTCGAACCAAGAACTGTCTAGAGGAAGAGTGCGAGGAATAAAAATAGGAAATGGTCGTTAGCGTTTGCAGACGATTTGGTGCTATTGGCAGAAAACAGGGAAGTCATGGAGGACATGATGAGAAGATTTTTGGAGAAGAGAAAATTAAACCTGAATGTGGAAAAGTCCAAAATGATGGTATTTGGAAAAGGAAGAGAGAAAAAAGAACCAAAAACAATGGAAATGGACAGAAGAAGAGATACAGAAAATGAACGAGTTTACGCATTTAGGCTTCAAGTTCCAGAGGAATGGGGATGTAAAGGAGCACGTAAAAGAAAGGGTAAGGAAAGCAAGCATTTGGTGAGAGGGTTTAAAGACGATTTCAGAACCAGAATGTACTATATGGACCGAAGATCTTCGGGTGGATGGAGAGAGAAGACGTAGAAAGGGTACAAATGAAATATATTAGATGGTGTCTGGGTTTAGAAAGAAACACACCAGGGTTTTGGAAGAAACTAAGCGAGACAAAATAAGAATAAAAGCAGGGAAAAGAGCAAGGAAATTCGAGGAGAGAGTATTAAATGCGGTAGGCCGGAGATGGGTAAAGGAATGCATAAAGGAAAAAAAAGAGGGACGAGTGGGGACCAGAAGCATGTCGGGAAGGATTGGGTACCTAAAAAGGAATGGTTATAGCCAAGAAGGGGTTACACAATTAGAGCAGGAGGGTAGGAAAATGCATACAATACTCGAAGAGAGAGAGATAGGGAAGTACAGGAACAAGTGCAATTTAATAGTATTAAAGAGTCTAGGTGCAATAAATATTATAAGTTAATTAGATGTATAAGTATGCCTGAGTATTTAAGTAAAAGAGGGGAATAACAGGTATTGGATGAAGAAAGCAGAGAGAAGATGCGGACTGTGCGAGAGAGGACCGGGGAATTTGAAGCTTCTAATTGAAAACTGCACGGAAACAGAGAGACTAGGATACAGTATAGAAAGGGTATTAGAGGGGACAGTAAATGGGAGCATAATAGAGTGGCAGAGAGAGATAGAAAGGAAGTTTAAAAGAAGGGAAAGATGAATTAGATTTTAGTTTATAAGATAAAAGGAATGTCAGAGTGAATGAATGAAGTGAGGGCTCGGATGCAATAAGGGAACCAGCGCTCGAAAATGAGAAAAATTATTGTCCAAACGCTAAGAAATATTGGAAAATTAAATGTTGTTGAACTGTATTTTAAAAAATATAGTGT
Source organism: Andrena haemorrhoa (assembly GCA_910592295.1). Lineage (NCBI taxonomy): Eukaryota > Metazoa > Arthropoda > Insecta > Hymenoptera > Andrenidae > Andrena > Andrena haemorrhoa. The sequence continues at coordinate 21,254,268 of OU342940.1, forward strand.
TGTAAAGCTAGTCACGGCACACATTTTTCTATTTACAGTTAGTTTATCGAATCATTACTATTCGAGCTAAAAATTATAAATAAAAAATTTGTCATCGTCCAAAATAATTATTTTTTTAAACATAAATTGCGATAACATGAGTAAATATTAAGGGATCGTTATGAGACTTGAAACATAAAACTCAGAAAACTCTAGCGATGCCGTAAAATGTATGCACAAAACCCTTATGTTGAAAAATGTAATACCATTTAATTTAAAAATAATACTGGATATACCCCCTGTTTTTCAACGTTCGCTGTTAAAAAGTATCGAGGCAATTTTGAGGTACATATAACTTGTAGCGACAAAGTATGATTGATTATATTAATTTTTTGCAATTATTTTTTAATATTCTTTATGACCTTTAATTTTGTACACAGAAAGCTACATTTTCTTTTTATATCGTATGGAAGCGATTGTCAAGACGAATTCGACGATCTGAGATATACAAGGGTGGGTCAAAAAGTTTGCGGAATGGCGGGGAGGCGAGGGCTGATGGTAGTTTGTACATAGAGCTCTTTTATTAAATACTAAGTTTCAACTCGATCGGGTAGTTAGTTTACGAATTATCGCTTAATAAGTCAATCGGGATGAAAATGTCAAGCACTCAGAAAATTGAGTTTCCCGCCGTCATCAAGGTCCTTACAAAGCAAAGAAGACCACTTTCAAATCATTCTGGAAGAAATGTCAGCAGTTTACAGGGACTCTTGTCCTGGAAAAAACTATGGTTTACAACTGACACACTCTTTTCAAGCAAGGTAGAGTTTCGATCGAAGACGACCCGTGTTCTGGACACTGTTTTTTGAAATACAGAGTATATCCTGCTGATTGAGTACAAGGGTAAGGGTGTCAGAATAACGGAAAACTACTATAAAGGATGAAAGAAGAGGAAAGTGGAGCAGCGGTGTATTGCTTTTGTACGACAATGCGCCCGTGTACAAGACAGGGTTTGAAACGGTTCTAGAAATAACTGTTTCAAACTGTTATATATCGGTTCTTCATCAAACAGTTATGAAGAACCGATATTCTGAATAACTGTTATAAGGAACCGATATTCTGACTATATCGGTTTCGGTTACGGTTCTAGAATCGTTATTATATCGGTTCTAGAACCGAAAAATAACGGTTCTAGAACCGAAATTTTTTCGGTTCTATATCGGTTCCAAGGATTTTAGAGTATCTAATTGAGATCGCCAGTATTACGGTTGCAGATTATTCTATATAAGCATAAACATACCTTTTACAAAATTATTATGAAAAACAAAACAAAAAGTGAAATAATTATACATACCATTATCTTGTAATATGAAAAGTGTTCTTTAATATAAGTGGTTTTCTTGGTGTCGTAATATCGGTTCTTTTTGACTTTCGACTGATACGCGGCATAAACATTGTGTCGTTTGCAACGGTTTTCAACGGCCATTGAGACTTACTTTGTTTAGGAATATCAAATAAAAGTTTCGATTTCATGTTTGAAATATTGATTACATTTTGTATTATAATTAATGTACGAAATACTTGGTAGTGTTATAATAGAATTTCTTTACAATCAAATTTGGTGTTATATATATTACATTCTTTGATATATTCAACAAGAAATACATTTTACATACATTAAATAAACATACATTAAACATTTACATTTACATTCACATTTACATTTTTATATTTACACACTCATCAAATATTAATTTAAACAAAGAATGTCAGTAAAACAGCTCCTTTCTTTGACACCAAAGGCTTCTGTTCTGTTCTCTGTGACGATCAGACCAGGAATGATACTTTTCGTATCGTCTGAAGAAAACGGTCTCGCTTTGACTTGTATCATTCGGCGCGTCGACATTGTCGACAGCATCGCGAAGAAGTCAGTGGTCTCAACGGCCGGCCGTTGAAAACCGTCGCAAGCGAAACAATGTTTATGGCGCGCATCAGTCGAAAGAAAAAAAGAATCGATATTACGACACCAAGAAAACCACTTATATTAAAGAACACTTTTCATGTTACAAGATAATGGTATGCATAATTATTTCAGTTTTTTTCATAATGATTTTGTAAAAGGTATGTTTATGCTTATATAGAATAATCTGCAACCGTAATACTGGCGATCTCAATTAGATACTCTAAAATCCTTGGAACCGATATAGAACCGTAACCGAAACCGATATAGTCAGAATATCGGTTCTTTATAACAGTTATTCAGAATATCGGTTCTTCATAACTGTTTCAAGAACCGAAACCGATATAATAACTGTTTTCAACCCCTGGTACAAGAGCAATGTTGCGATGGCTGCCCTTAACAAGTGTGGCTTTAAAATGCTCATGCACCCTCCGCACGGTCCAGAGTAGTTTGAAAACGATAAAGAGGTCCAGTCTACGATTGCGACCCATTTTGAGGCGAAAGAAAAAATATATTTTTTATGACGGAATAAATAAATTAATTCAAAGATCTGTAAAATTTTTTGAGTACTATAGTTTTTCCTACCCTCCGGTCCCTTAACTTCCCCTTGTGCGCAGTAATGTTCAAAATCACATAAGGTCAGAGATAAAAAAAATCATTTTTACATTTTAGAGTACGACTATTCTGTACATTGTTATTAATAAGAAATGTTTAGATTAATGGATTTGTTTATTAATCCTAAAAGCTGCCTTCGATGTTCGAAATATATTATAAATTTAAAAAATTGATGTACCTAACCAATCGGTGGTTTCCTTATAAAAAGTCGGTTTGCGTATATCTTTGAAACTATGGCCGAGCGGCGAGTATATTATGTACAGGAAAAAGTTACTCAGGAAGTCGACTTTGACGACGTATTTCAAGAACATTGAAATCGGCGAGGTGGCGGCCCCCATTCCGAATAAAGACCTTAAATCCTAGCGCCTTTTAAATATAGGTCATATGTTTCTTCACATTCGAAGTCTCGTTCAGACAAGGAGTGAAAAATGCAATCACCATGCTAGAAAATAAGCAGAGCGATATTAATGATAGGTATCCAGAAACACAATCTCTAGTGTTAACCAAAGCCAGTCCCAATAGTTAAGCCGAAATATGTGCATGAAAAATAACAAACGACTTCCCATAGTGATACGGAGAAACTGCCATGACCTTGTCGGTTCTATCAGCGAAATGAAATCAAGACAGACATTTCGCGGCATTGACAACCTTGCCAATGTCAATGGCAGTTCAGCTCGAGGCACGCTTTCAAACCGATCTTTTTCTCTGCCTCCTACCAACCCTGCGTGATATATCTTACGTTCTAAACGAGTTACTATTACTTTGGCCCGTACGTGGGCAGAAAGCGGAAGGTCGCAACCTCCGCGAATTAGCGGCGTCCTAATTGACGTATCCGTTCGAGCGTTTCCAGCTTGAAGAAGCGCAGCTGTGAGGATCAAAGTCGGCAGAGGAAGGATCTCGTTAAAGCAGCCGTGGACCACAAGGAACGAAATTCCAGCCGAATTCTGAAAGAACGGTTTCATGTTTGCAACGAGCAAATTCAATACTGTCCTTCCGCTTTACCTACCTTTATCTTCACGCATAAGAAATATTGGCTGTATTTCCGAAAGGCACCGATGGACGATCGCGATGAAACCTGGCGGGTATTGCGAGTATAAAATAAAATTTTAACTTCAGCAATTAATGCGTTCAAAAGATACAGGGGTAATTGTGCATAAAAGGGTACATGTTACCGATTTGGATGAAATTTAAATATGGTGTAAAACTCAACATTCTGAACAACTTTTTCCTGTACATATAATCGCCGCTCGGCCTTAGTTTCTATACTTTCTAAGATATTCACAAAAAACTTTGGTAAACTCTTCCTCATGGATTTGAACGGAAGTTTTTTAATCACTTTTCCACGGCCCCCCGCTTAACAGTATTTCTATTGATTTATTCCGACACAACGCACTCCATTTTCCAACTTGTCCCGGGCATTAGTATTGTTTGGAGCTAGATTAATAAATGTTACACGACGTCAAGTGACTGTATCTTCCAAACGGGGGAATTCCCGGAGCTAACATTTTATATTTGGGGTCCTCTTACTTTCTTCAAAACTGTTGAGATGTGAAAGTAAAATATTGATTTTATGTTTTTGTTTGTATTTGGTGCTTCACCGCCTATTCTTTTGTTTCCGATATAGGGTAATTCCGGGTGAGATGGCTCTCGTTTATGTTGTAGAACGTTGCGATTTTCAGTTGTTTTTAGTGGTGTAATGCGCGTCGCTCGCACGCCACATTAATCGTGTTTTCTGTTTGCTTTCAACTGTGAAATCAGGTACGTTATTTGTAATGTAAAAATCGACTATTCTCGAAATTTTTCTACGTGTTCTTAAAATTATAATTTACTGACGTTTTACGAAAAACTAATGACCTCTTCTGAATGCAGTGCATTAATATAATGTTTAGAGGTTATATTTACGTTTTTGTGATGAGATATTGTCGTAGCATTATTGAAAAAACAAGTGAATCAACGCTCCGTGACTCTCGGGTTAGTTGGACAGATTTTTTCGGGGATAGTTGGCCCAGCATAAAATCATGCATAATAGCTAGTAAATGTTTTTGTAGAACATGCCAACGGAATATAAACGAATATATAATCAGCTTAGGAAATTATGGACAAACGAGGAATTGTTGAAACCCGTAGAAGCAGTCCAAAGTGGAAAAATGGGTAAGTTTTGAGGAGCAGTACAGTTGTACAGAGTCATCCGTTAAAACTGCAATATGGCGGACGCGCATATCAGAGAAACATCGGATTTGGTCTAAACTTGGTATCCTGGAGTTTTCGAGGTCGCTGATACGAATCTGATGTCAAAATTGCAAAAAAAAACAAACGGCAGATCCAATATGGCAGACGCGCATATCAGAAAAACTTCAGATTTAGTCTAAACTTACAGTCTTTGTACTTTGACGGGCTCTAAAAAAAGTTCCGATTTGTTCCACCTTGGGGCTTCTTGGAACTTGATCACACAAGTGTAGAGAGTCTGAAAAAATTATTTCCATTTGCTACTTTTTGCAACTTTGGAGCTGGGACATTTATTAATAAGTTAAAGTACAAGTGGAACTCCGGACTCCTTGATTGGAACGCAACGTTGTGGGTTTATAGAGTTACTCAAGACAAAAACAACGGTATGTTTTATTCGTGCCCTATCGCTCTTTAAGCGTGTGAAAACTACGCTCAAATTCAAATAGGCACTCCCACTTTTTCGCGTATAACTCCTAAAGTACAACAGACAGAAAAAAATATTTCAAACAAAAGTTTAATGGTGTAATAAATGCTGCAAACTTGCGTTGACAAATTTTTTAAAAGAGTTTGAAAAAATTCATGACGAAAAAAAACTTTTTTTAAAACCAATCCCACTTTTTTATATTCGATTTTCATCAAATATACGTATATTTAGTCGAACTACTCCCTTCAGTTCCATAGATGAAGCAGGATTTAGCTGTTGGTTGCTGATACCACGTTTAGACCAAATCTGATATGTTTCTGATATGCGCGTCCGTCATATTGAGTCCGCCATTTTGTTTTTTGCCATTTTGACCTCAAATTCGTAACCAGCGGTCTCGAAAACTCCAGGACACCAAGTTTAGACCAAATCGGATGCCCTGATAACCAGATCTGAAGCGCAGAGCCTGACGTCAGATCCGTAGTCGTCTGTGTCCGCATTAGGCTGCGATCTGAGGTACAGAGCCTGACATCAGGGCCTGACGTCAGATGAGCAGCAGATTCGCATCAGATCCTGCCGTTCGCCTGACACGTATAACAGGGCCATCTGAGGGTTAAGTATAAAAGTTAAAAATGGAGTCTCGTAAGAAAAAAGAATGACCAACAATACGCGGTATGTATTGCCAAGCGGTCGGTCACCCATCCAAGTACTAGCCGCGCCCAATGCCGCTTAACTTCAGTGATCGGACGAGAACTTGTGTTTTTCTGGCATAGAATAATCGTTGGTAAAAATCTGGCTCTTATTAATACTTACTGTGTACAAATCTTCATACTATTATCTTCTAAGAACTTATTATATAGCGTTTAATTCAAAAAGAGTCGTCGTTCTGTGGCATAAGTACCTGTTTAAACTACAAGTGATATCAATATTAAATAACTTACCTAACGCAATACTTTTACCAGTTGTATTTTATTTTTATACATTTTCTGTGTACTTTACTGACATGGTAGTAGAGTTGGACAGAGTTTGAGAAAAGAATTGCGTTAGGTAAGTTATTTAATATTGATATCACTTGTAGTTTAAACAGGTACTTATGCCACAGAACGACGACTCTTTTCGAATTAAACGCTATGTGTTAAACGCGTTGCTGCAGGTTGCAATATTATGGTCTTCCCCGCCACATCGCCTGCACCTCTCCTCTCCTGGTTTCACCCTGGTACACATCGCCGCTACGTGACCGAGCTGATGGCAGGCGAAGCACCTAACCATCTTGATCATTGGCCTAGCCCTGACATATGTTAGGCCCGTCTTAAACCGAACGGCGTCAGTGCCCCTAGGCAACCTGGCTGTGGGGACCTCAATGATTGCAGTTTGAGCCCCCCCCGGCCCCATTCTGAGGGCTCTCACGGCCGCACCCGCCCCCCCCCCCTCCTCCGTCTTCAGTGCCACCGCCAGATCCTTGAGGAGTAATGCCGAGTCGACCATAGGATCGATGTCCTTGATCTCCATCGTGGTCTTATCTTGGAGTGACGAGCAATTCAGCTTCCCCCCAGATGCCTCAATCAGCGCCTTTGCCGTGTCAACGGCAGTACACATCCCCTTCAATTCCAATAGGACATGGCCAAGACGAGTCCTCTTTACCGCCATAACCCCCTCAAGTACAGCGCGGCCCAGGGTCACCGCTGTTCTATATGTTTCAATGTACGAGGACCCCTCCGGCACCCTTACGAGGACCGCCTCCGGCCTTCTCTTCGCCTTGGGGCCTGCCGTTCTTCTACGCCGTGCTGGGTCTTCCCGCAGCAGAGGGTCACGCCCCCTGGATTGGCTACGCCCCCCCCTGTTGATGGTGTTTCTGAGGTGGAGGCTGTCTTAACTCCCCACCCTGGGGAGTATCCTGGGCCTCAGTCCCGGTTGGGGCCAGCTGCGGTCTTGCCTCCTTGGCCCGTTCATGCTCCTGCTCCTGAACTCGGCTCCTCAGTCGTTGCCTCTCCTCCTTCTTCGTTTGCCTCTGCGACTTCTTCTTATTGCTGCTCCCCTGACTCCCCACTTGCGCAGCCGCGAGCTGGGACTGCTGTTGGGTGCCCCACTTCTTCTTTTTACGGGAGTTCTGAGTCTCCCATATCTTCCGGGAGGGTATGAAGATTTTTACACAGTAAGTATTAATAAGAGCCAGATTTTTATCAACGATTATTCAATGCCAGAAAAACACAAGTTCTCGTCCGATCACTGAAGTTAAGCGGCATTGGGCGCGGTTAGTACTTGGATGGGTGACCGACCGCTTGGCAATACCGCGTATTGTTGGTCATTCTTTTTTCTTACGAGACTCTATTTTTAACTTTTATACTTAACCCTCAGATGGCCCTGTTATACGTGTCAGGCGAACGGCAGGATCTGATGCGAATCTGCTGCTCATCTGACGTCAGGCCCTGATGTCAGGCTCTGTACCTCAGATCGCAGCCTAATGCGGACACAGATGACTACGGATCTGACGTCAGGCCCTGCGCTCTCACGGCAGACCCTGCTGCCAATCTGACGTCAGATTGGTAACAGATGGTTATCAGGGATGTTTTTCTGATATGCGCGTCCGCCATATTGGGTGCGCCATTTTGTTTTTGTAATTTTGACTTTAGATTCGTAATCAGCGACCTCGAAAACCTTAGTATACTTATATTTGTACAAATCAAAGGTCACCTTTATGTTTTGGGCAGGTTGCCTCGATTTTTGACCACTGTGCGACTGCTGGACAGCAGTGTAGGGATGCCCGATACAATCAAAAGTATCGATACTTTGTATATATAAATTATGTAAAATGTGGTAGAACACTCGTTAACGCATTGTGTGCGTGCGTGCGGGCGGGAAACCACGTAATGATAAAATAAAATTAAAACTTACTATATAATCCTGACCACTCAGGATCCAATAATTCTGGATTGGAAACTAAAATTTATATTAAGTACAATATATTTTTTGTTCAAAATATTATGCTGCGTGTTCAACTATTAAAAAATGACAAATTATTTCATTTTAATTATTAAAGAGCCAATCTTCCTTTGGCAAAGAAGATAAAAATAAAAGTTGCTGTAAGTGTTTGCTTTTAAGGCGACTTCTGTCTCGGGTAATAATTCTTCCAGCTTTGGAGAATAATCGTTCTGATGGAACTGACGTGGCGACTATTGATAAATAATACTTTAGATGAATGCGAATTACTATTCCAATATTTAATTGGGTTTTCATCCATTCTGAGATTTGGCTGATTGAAAAAATATTTCAGGTCATCAGCTAGAGCTCCTTCGTTGAGAGACTCTTTCAATAAGTTACTTTGCATAACTAAATTATTGTGATATGTCCAAAAATTCTGATTTGCATCTATAGATTTTTCATCTTCCAAATGTGGTGCTGAATTTTTGTTCTGTAATAGAACTTCATTTGAAAGAACTTTTAATATTTTATCAATAGCACGACTGCACGCAATTCTATCTCGAAAATGAATTTTTTAAATCTTGGATCCAGAAGTGTTGCCACAGCTAGGAGACTTATTTTTTCAATGTTTTCGAAACGTTTGTTAAATTGTTCAATTAAACATTTTTTTAGATGTTTAGCTGAATCCGTAAGTGGTGAATACATTTCCAATTTGTTTTTTAGAGTACTGATAACAGGTATAGCTTTAATGGCTGTAATATAATCCACAGAGTATTTTAGTAGCTTCTTCAAAAGGTCGCAGTAGTTCAATAAATTCTTTTACAATACATACGTCTAATGCATTTACCATTGGAGGTGGATCGGAACACTTCAACAGTATGGGACCGATTACATCTAGCAATTCCATAAATCTTACCAGCATATCATAAGTTGAATTCCAGCGTGTTTCTACGCTTTGAATAAGCTTTAATTTGCTGTATAATCGTAATCGATTCGAAGCGTCAATTGACTTCTGAAAATATGTGACAATCGTTTTAATTTTCATGATCACAGGGCTTACAAGTTCGTTAGAGACAATCATTTTTGACGGAACCAAACTTAATGTATGGGCAAAACATGGCAGGTGCTTATCCGCACCAAACGCGTCAATAATTGTTTTTCTAATATTGGATGCGTTGTCTGAAACAACAGCAACAACATTTTTTATTTCTATGCCCCATTCACCAAGCATGCTAATCAGCCAGTCTTTTATATTATTAGAAGTGTGTTCCTCATCTAGCTCTTTTACGCCAATTATAACAGTCTTACATTCATCGTCAAATAAATAGTGTGCTGTTAAATAGTTAAATCCAAAAAACTTTTTGAGTTGAAACTTTCCGTCCATATATCCGTTGTTAGTGATAATGCTTTTATACCGGATAATCTTTTCTTGATTATATCCGATAAATAACTGTATTTTTCTTCTATTAAAGCTGTTGTTATATTTCTGCATGGGAGTTTGTACAATGGATTCAAAGCTTTGACAAACTCTTGAAACCCTTCTTTTTCGACGGTGTTTAAAGGCATGTTATCCTTTGCCAACATAAAGTAGAGTTTGCAATTCATCTCTGTAGCTTTTGATCCGCCTAATTTAAGATTATAAATTAATTATTATTTTGAAAATTAAAATTTTCTGAAATTTAAAAAATATGTTATTTTTAATACATAACAAATAACTTGGGCATAAAATATCACCTTTGGCTAAAAAAAGTGAATCAAAATTTGTTACTAAAACTCATAATACAAATTTTAAAAGATGTCAATCTATCAAAGATTGTGAAAATATTCACTATAAAATTTGTAAGTAGGTATTCATACTTTGACATGATAGCTGCTTAGCAAAAGTGTCATCAACTCTGGGTTGTTTAGGTTTCAATGATTGGATGTGATTGATGAAGTTGCACATGCCGTTTCTGTTTGTGAATCGGTTGAAATACTAGAAATAGCAGCCACGCTTAAAGGTCCATTTATACGTATCCGTTCCGGGTCCGTTCCGTGTCCCAGCCGTGCCCCGGACCGGAATCGGTTACCGTATTTTATATGTAATGGGGGCCCCCATACACGACCGAGCCGCTCGCGAACTACAGATTTGGCGAGCAAGTTCGCTGGTGTGTGGGGTCGACGAGCGATTATAATGCTCGGCTCGCTCATGAGCCGAGCCGAGCGCCGAGCTTGGCCATAGCTGGGGCTGGTCGAATATGTTTGTAGAGTATATGAATAATCGCGAGCATGTGAGCTAGCTGCACAGAAGCTTCATGCGAGCATGCTCGCTGGTGTATGGGATCAACGAGCGGTTGAAATGCTCGGCTCGTGCGAATGCTCGGTTCGTTGGAAATGGCCTAGGAGCCGAGCGGACAGCCCAACTTGCACCTCTGTGTGTGGGTTTTATCTGCGGACCCGCCTGCCTCGTCCTCTCTTCAAATTACAGAAGGATCCCTTATCGCTTGAGTGTATAAACACGTGATCGAACATCAAAATAGTAGGACGCGCGACATATTGGGTGCAGGAAAAGGTGGGCCATGAGGAGGAGATATTACTATAAAGAGGTGTAAACTTCAGGTCTGCAAGGAATGCAGGACCGATTGGGATCCATCTCCAATTTGAAGGGAAGCTGACGCGGGCGGGGTCAAGCGCAGTCAGAGGACTACCCCTTTTATTCCTGTGACTCTTGGCAAGACATGTATTTAGCCACCTTTGCAGAGCAGGGTGGTCATAAAAAAGGTATCTCTTTACATCAATTGGTATCGCTGCTCGGTACTTCACTGTGCGACCTCGCAAGTGTACTCTTTACATATTGTATGTATATATATGCGCTCGGCACAACGGCATATGTATACAAGTGATATGTATACATAAATTATTTATATATAAATTATTAATATTATTATACTAATAATATTATGAATTATTAAATTCATAATATCAAATAAATTGGGATCAAAATAATAATAAACTTTACATAAAATTGAAACTTAAATAATTCATTAAAAGAATAATTCTCAATTAATAAAATTACAGTAAATATTATTAAAAATAAACTAACTTCATAAGAAACAGCTTGAGCAATCGATCGAATTGCACCTAATATCGAATAGTTAGAATTTGAAGATGTATACATATCACTTGTATACATATGCCGTTGTGCCGAGTTGTGCCGAGCACGTATATATACATATATATATATATATATACATATATACATACGCGCTCGGCACAACTGAGGCTCGTCGAATGTTCGTACCGTGTGTGGGCTCCCGCGAGCATGGCGACGAGCTTGACGCGAGCGGCTCGCCGAGCGGCTCGGCGAGCATGCTCGCTCGTGTATGGGGGCCTTATGTTCGTCTTCGTCCGTGGCCCGTACGTCCCCCGGTCACAATGAGGTCCATTTATACATATCCGTTCAGGGTCCGTTCCGTGTCCCGGCGGTGCCCCGGACCGGAATCGGTTACCGTATTTTATATGTAACAATTTATACATCATTCGTGCCAGGCCCGTCGTCGTCCGTGGCCAGTATGTCCCCCGGTCACAATTTGTAGCCTCCGACATTTTTTCGGTTTTCCGGTCCGTATCCAAACGGCTAGGTTCAGACGGAGCCGAGCAGCGTTCCCGTTACCCCACCATACCCTGCGAGGGCCATGCAACTCCAACTGACAAATCCACGATCGTCAGATGGCGGTGGCTGATTTCTCCTCGATCGCTCTTCCCGAAAACGACTTCACCGGCCAATATATTTGATACCGACCATAGTCCCGTTAATAATGAGTACCGAGAATAACGAGAAACTAATCGAATGTGTGAGAAAATACAATGTTCTCTACGATTTATCACACGCGAAATACATGGATACGGCATACAAATCAGAAATATCTTGCTTCGATATCTGGTGTTTGATTTTATTTAGTGAAACATTGTATGAATATTGTGTCATCCTAAAGTATTCATAAAACTTTTGTTCATGGTCTATTAATTGTTTGTAAAGAATAAATTCTCCTTCCTCTTCACGGTTTTGCTATAACGGACGGATTGCGGGCTTTTGTGAAAGTGTACGACGGTTCGTTCGTCGCACTTCTGCAAAGCACGTGTGTTTCGAAAATGTGATGGGTTCTTTTTACCTAACGCCTCTTATCCTGGTGGGGGTTAACTCATAATGGAACGAGAGAAGCTACTTGGGGGTAGAGGAAGTTGCTTGGAAAAAATCCTGTCAGTCAGCTAGCAATCACGTCGCAGAAATGTACTCTGATGAAGAATATTACGCGATGTTCTGGATGTACGCTCGGAACGACGGGGACGCAAGTGCTACCGTGCGAGCGATGGCACGGGAATACCCGCGCATCGCAACCCCAAGCGAGGGTACGATTAGGCGTTTGGCGGCCAGATTATATTCGACGGGTTCGATGATGCCGCGAGGCTATATAATAATAATTATTATTTTCGATTCTTCTAAAGAAAACCTTTGTATTCGTCTTTTTATGTTAGACATGATTTTCATCCATTTCTCCTTTATTCATTATTTACTTTAAATGACAAACAAATCATGACAAAATGTTCGATTTTATTTGTTACGTCTTTTTCATTTGCCATTCTACCCAATTTCCTTCGATGCATGCCGAGTTGCTTGTTCGTAGTCGCAGTGCGGCACGCGGCCACGCTAGCACGGGAACTCGGGCGCCAGACTCGGGCTCTGATTGGTCGCTGCTTTTTGTTAATATCTCGTTAACGAAACCTCGGAGAACATTTTCGCAAAGGAAAAAGTTGTTTGCAATTACCCCCCGAGTCACCCCCTTCAAGGAACCGCAGCATTTTTGGAACACCCTGTATAGATGTTAGGGTGTTTCATATTATAGGGTTAAAATTAACATATTATATTTTTTGTTTACTTTGCCCATGCCCTGATTCCTATTAATATAAAAAGGATATCTGGCAAATTTTAGAAAAATTGAGTAATATTTAGAGGTTGCACAGTATCTGTACACATGTGTAAATACAGCGGAACTGCAGCTCATGGCTACAACGCGATCTTATGTGGTAACGTGCGGACACCGCGAAAGTGCTGGCCGGCAGGCCTGTCTATCGTCTGCCGATCTACAGACGAAACCGTAGTAAAATAATACTTCAAATCAAAATAAAATATTTATTAGATAATGGATCACATTAATATAAATTTATATGAAGACATTATTTTTAATTAAAATTAATAAAAATATAACCGCGGGAAGGCTTTGCCGTCTGTGTTTATATTGTGGTGCAACTTTCGGCGTAGACGAGTTGGTGTGATTATTTCTAGTTAGATAGAGTACGATCAATGCTCCGACGGGATTTAGAGTGCAATGTATAAGATTCGTAAAATAGCCATCTTGATTGAAGGCGCGCGGGACGCTTGTGTTTTGTCGCTAACAATGAGAGTGGCAGGCGTCACGCGATTAAAAAATTGACGAACGGTGGCAGTGGACAAGGTCCGAGATTCCAGAAGACAGTCGCAAAAAAGCACGCGGAAAAGAAAGGTATTAAAATAAATCGTTGCGTAGAAAAATCTAAAGTGCATTTCAGTTATATCAATCTTAGACATGGCTTTGACAAATGCGCAAAAACAAGCCGCATATCGGGCTAGGCGAAAGGCACAAGGTTTGAGTGAAGTTGACAAACGTAAGGAGATAAAGTGTCACGAAATTCGTAGGAAAGCAATTTGGCAGAATCCTGCACTTTATAAGGAGGTAAAAGAAAACAATGCTGCGCGCAAGCGAGCAAGCCGAGTCCAACAGCACGAATCTAACAGCAGCAGCTCTTCGGAAGATGACACTGCCGCATATGGTAGTAAACAAGCCCTTTGGAAAGCTGTTCATCGCGCCCGCCGTGCACTCCCATCAAGTCCACGTACATATAAGGCCGTTGTCGCCGCCCTCGCCAAAAATATAGGTATGGTGGTGGTGGATGTTAAAGCAACGTTTCCTGGTGAAAATGGGCGAGGAACTGACCCCGCCGTTATAACACAGATCCATAAATTCTATAGATCGGACGATATATCATGGCAAAGTCCCTGTGCAAAACACAAAATATTTGTGCGTGAGACAAATAGCGAGGGGAACGTAAAGAAAATCTCGGTTATCAAACGGTTCATGAGGATGTCGTATAACGAAGCTTTTCAACTATTCGTACAGGAGACTGACATTCAGATTGCTTTCACAACATTCTACACCTACAAGCCTCCAGAAATAAACTCATACGCACATATTCCTCAGAATATTTGCCTCTGTAGATACCATAAGAACATGCGTTTGTTATTGGAAGTTCTCAATCGTTACACCGATGTGTCTGTCTCTTTTCGGGATTTCATTTCTTCTGTCACATGTGACCAAACGCTAAAATCATGTATGATGGGACAATGTGACGGCTGTAAGTCAAAGGTAGAAGACTATAGTCCAGACAAATTTTGCGTGAATCCAGACCAAATATTGGTTACTTGCGAACAATGGGCTGTAGGCAGAGCGGTCAAAGAAACACATAAATGGTCCCTTATAGAATGTTTCAAGGTTTTAAAGAAAAATTTGCCATACTTTCTACGACATGTATATGTCAAGCGCGCTCAAGCAAATTACTTTAAGAAGGTCAAAAATTCTCTGGATGGAAGTGCCATCGTCCTTCAAGTGGACTTCGCAGAGAATTTCACTATTCAAGAAACGGATGAAATTCAGAGTGCACACTGGACCCATAAGCAGTGTACTATTTTCACAGCTTATGCTTGGACAAGTGGTCACACACCGGGCCAAGGGTTTGCCATAGTTTCAGACCACTTACGTCATGGGAAAGTTGCTGTTTTTAAATTCCTGGACGAATTACTGGCTTGTCTTACTGATGATCATGTCTCTGTTCGGGATGTATATATTTTCTCTGATGGAGCGTCAAGTCAGTTTAAACAGAAATTTTTGTTTGCTACGCTTCATGTTTTTGAATTGAAGTATGGCATTCGTGTCTTCTGGAACTTTTTTGCCTCAAGCCACGGGAAGGGAGTAGTGGATGGCATAGGTGGCTCACTAAAAGCCACAGTGTGGAATCGTATGAAAGTTGGAACGCATAAGGTTGCCACTGCTGAAGAGTTCGCCACCGTGGCTGCAGAAGTATGCCCGCATGTGCGAATTATGTATATTTCCCATGACAGCGTGGTCAGCCTTCGAAGCGTCTTAGCGGAGCACTGGCAGGAACTGATACCTGTTCCAAATACATTGGATGTGCACAGTGTCCATACATTAGCGCCCTATGTTATAACCGTGGCTCATACATCTGAAGATGCGGGAAGGAGGGTGCACAAATTACAGCGTAACGTTCTAGTGTAAGCTGTTCTGGTGTAGACTGTACATTGTTCTTTTTGTGAAAATATATTTATATTTTTCATTTAATTAAAAAATGTATACGTTTATTTATTGACATCTTATAAAGAAATTGGTGCCACTGATGTTAAGTATAGAACAAGATGGAGAAAAGTTTAGTTTTATAATAATAAAGTAATATTCCTTGTTTTTTATATAATAATTAAAGATAAAATCAGTCTTATGAATCATTACATGATGGTTTGGTTGTTCTTTCTACGATTTGTCCGCACGTTACTGTGAATGTCCGCACGTTACTGCGAATGTCCGCACGTTACTAAAGACGCAATTCCAAATATGTTGAGATTTCGGGGGCAAGGTATAATGTTTTTGCAAAAGCAATAAGAGAATCGTGATCAGGAAGTTTTACTCTATGAAAAATGTCGAATGAGAAAAGCATTCGCAGAACCATGCGCAAGAGTCTTGACGTTGCGCATTGCACTTCCTTTTCGCTCTAGATTTGATTGAGCTTGCATCTAGACTCCGGGCTATAAGCGTACAAGACACAACTTTTCACGCTCTTTCCATACGTTAAATCAGAACGTGAATGCCAGTAAGCGTTTGGTCATAAACTTCGAGCAAACATCGCTAGTAACTGTGCGAACGTCCGCACGTAACCAGCGAAAATGGCCTACAGCGATAGCTTCGCGATAGCTTCGTCAGTAATGCCTCCAATCACAGCATCTACTAAATACTCATCTGAAATGTCCAAATTTAACGCCCTCAATTTCGACAACTTCTGGAAACAATAATCCCCCAATTTATGTTCCGGGTTTGTCTCATACCTCGCAGCATCTTTCAGTAATTTGGAGAACGGCACACTTTTGTGGAACTGTTTCACCATTGCTTTCTTGATCTTCTCCCACGTTTGTTTATAATGGTCCTGCTCGTCATACCATAAACGCGCGTTACCTTTCAAACGATTAGCGATGAGACGCATCACATCATCAGCGTCCCACTTATATCTTCGCATCAGATGATCCGTTCTCTCCACCCAATCCTCAGCATTAATTTTGTCCACCTCCGGATTAAACTCTGGAATCAAAAGCGCATCACTGCTCCGTATCGCCGGGCGAGTAGGAATCCTCCGCAATTTTTTCAACTCCTTCTTCAAGCGCTTCAACTGCCGTCATACGGCCTCCTCGTCCGTCGGAGAACTCCTCGATCTCCGTCGCAGCCTCCCCCTGAGCTCCGGGGTTGAAGAGCGCTCGGCGCTTCTCCTCCTGCTAAATTTTCTACTACGACTGCGACCCATTTTATAATGCCCAGCGGGCCACAAAAATTTGTCTCTTCAAGTACCACTTTCCACAAAAGGGCCTATCCAATCTTCTCCCAAATCAACGGAATCTTGCACACACACAGTTAGCACACACACACTGACATTCGCGCAAAGCTTGCGTGTATCCCACTTCTGATTTGTTGGAAAATTACAAAACGATTGCTTAAGGGGCAACATACACCTAGATATATAAAAAAATCGATTTTTCAAAAATATTCTTATTCGATTGTATATCCATTTATCTGTGGTCTGCGAAAGTTTGAGTGGAAAATTCGTAAAATTGACGAAGTTACGCCTATTGGAGCCCGCAGCCGTGTCTCCCCTTGCGCGCAGGTATACGGTCACTGGGCAATAGTATTGTACGAGCCAGAAGGGATGAAATGGAGGTGTCAACATCTCAAGAAGGTGAATTTTATGGTCCAGGCATTGATGATTCAATGTAAGTATGAAAACTTATATTTATGCCAATTTTACGTACGCTATAAACTTTAAACTCGTTTTTCTCAAAACGATGTTTTTCAAAACGGTAACCATTATATCTCAAAAACTACTAAACCGATTTACTTGAAATTTTATACAGGCATTCTAGATATAATTATCTAGTTTTTCACGTAGGATTTTGTTTCTAAATACAATAGTTTACTTTTTATAAATTAAAGACTCTCATATTTTCCACTTAAAAATCGACTTTTATGAATAAATATCTGCCATTCTGCAAAAAATTGAAAAAACAAAAATCGGCTACGACAAGTACTAGTTTTTTTCGTCTCCTTTAGGAAGAATTTTTTCTTTTTTGTTTCCGATAAGATAGATCCAAGTTACACCGGTTACCACAGATACCTTCATTGAAAAATCGTTCTGCAGAAATGGCCACCCTGCTGTTCTTATTAAAAATTTCTTATTAAAAATTTAATATTTTATAGACAGGAATATAGCATTTCCAATGTACTCAATGTTTTTTTAATAGAAACATCTATTGAGCAAAAAAAATCTAAAAATCCAGCCTACATTTCTACCTCCTAGGTGTATGTTGCCCCTTAAATGCTAATCTCGATAATGCGGACTCGGCTGCGGTTGTCTCTAGACCAGCGCTGCCCAAGGTCGCTCACGCGTGAGCTTGGCGTTCTCCCACTCTCCTCCGCGTTGTCAGGGCTACCGCGCAACGCTAGAGAGGTGACCATGACAGACCAGCCACTAGAGCAGTCCTGAACAGCTGAATGCCCGGCGGACAAAAATTTTCGGGCGCGTGCGGAAAGAGCATCGTAAAGCGTTAAGCCACGCCTTCGTGAGCAACAATGCCATGGTGGGGAGTGTTCGTGAGTGAAGTGTGCCGCTGAACGTCAGTAACCCACAGTTTACACGCATACTACGGCAGCTATTGGCCACAGGGTGGGGGAACTGCTCACGGCGTCGCTCTTCGCTTTGCTCACGAGCAATCGAGAGCGCTCTTGCCCGCTACAGCCTAATCTGTATTCCATGTAAGAGCATCCCGACGCCCCTACCGATTTGCGACCGATCTGCGCAGCTCCCACTGCTACCCACTGTTTGAACCGCACGCGATTGGTTTGCAAGGAATAACTAGTACATCCCAAACGCGGGACCTGACCGTTCTCAACGTAAACAACGTCCCGCACGAAAAATTAACGGAGAGAGTAGAGGGCCGTGCGACGGAGAAAAACATAGGCGGTTAAGTGGGGAGTCGGGCGTAGCAACGATCGCGAGGGTCGTGCCTGCGCGAAACCTGGATGCTCTAACGTGGAATACAGTATAGCTGTGCCGGCCTGCGCTAGAGCCTGGCTAATCCGTCATGGGAGCCATCGTAGCGTCGCGCGGTCTCCTTGACAACGGAACGCACGCTGCGAGAAGGAAAGATTGTAAGGGGAAGCAGGCGCGTGACGGGCCCCTACGCTGGAGAGTGCTGCTCTAGACTGCCCTCCTGAGCCATCCAGGATACACTCCTTCACCCTCGGCCCAATGTCTTCGATGATCCTCTACCAGCGCAACAATTGCCAGATGGCCCTCACATATCTCTCCAGCTTTCCTATCGCGAAACCTTCCTCACGCATGCCGCCGTACCTCGACCAACACAAGGCGCGGCCCGCCAATATCCTACACTATTTTTAACGAAACAGGCTTTCAATTCTGCAAACAAATTTTTCACGTAATTTCCTTAATTATGGTTGGAATTATATCATTTTTGTGGTCAATTTGCAAGAACTTGCCACTGAGTTCCAGAGACAACAGACGGAGTTTTGACTTTATGAACTGCACGTGTTTTATTTTTCGATTGTAATAAAGTGTCATCTGGCCAATATAAAAAATTTTTTATGGATTCTGTTGAATTGTGTTTGTCTAAATTTGTGATATCATGCACGGGATTCTTTGTTAACGATTGATTAGAAGCTTCTATCTCCTTCCTTAATCAGTTTCTACTTCTCAGATCAAGGGGTTCTAAGGAAACGCAAGTGATTTCACTTTGCTCTTTATCATTTGATATTTCAACGTATTCTTTACACTCTTTTTCAGTGTCTTTGACAGATTCCACAATTGTTGTTTTGCAGTCTTCAGGTGGACTGATAAATTTCATTGGTTCCTCCAACTTCTTTTCTATGACCATACAGTTCTTTTGTTCAATCGTTAAATTTGCATTCAAACTTTTATCAATTATCTGGTCTCCTTGTGCTAGTACACCAATATTATTTAAAATCTGTTCATTTGGAATATTTGTATTTAAATCTAAATCTAATTCTAAGATAACATAGTCTTCATGCAGTACACTGTTTGTTGACTCAATCTGAAAAACCATCTAAGTATAAGTAAAGAATAGTATGCATAGAAACTTTTGACATTCTATAACAAGTATTTATTTTATGTGCAATATACAATCAATTAATAATAGTAATAATAATATAATAGTAATAATTATATTATTATTATTATATTATATTATATTATATTATATTATATTATATTATATTATATATATGTAATTGTGGATTTTACATTGGTGTTTAAAATTCCTGGAACAGTATGACTGTCATAAACTTCGTTCAACTCGCATTCAGTAGCAGTGCCATTGTCAAACTCCGTTCATTTAGTACACTATCCAGTGAGTTGGACGAGTTGTCAATAGGATGGGATAACTTATACCATATATTAAAAAGTCCCTCATCTTTTTTTATACCTCCCCAGACAGGGCTTGTATTCAATCGAAATGATTCAAGATGATTTTGCGTTAAAAAACTTTCAAACACTTTCAATGAGCTACTTTCTGTGGTTTCATTAGTATTACTTTTTGAAGGTTCAGAATTCTGTGTAATTGCAGGAGATAAATCTGGGATCCGTCTTATCACCTTGCTAAAATCCAAGGCATTAACATTAAAAGGGTATAATCCACATTTTCTAAACCCATTTTCTAAAATCTTTTTCATATCGATGCAGTCCAAGGTTTTCTTTAATAAAGGGGCAAATTGGTATTTGTGTATACCAACAGTGAATGAGGTTTTGCAAAATGATTGGCAACTTTTTAGCCAATGTACTTTCAATGTCCGAAAAAGGGACACGTCTTAAGGCTGTATTATATGGGTAGCATTTGGATGTAAGGCCACGAGTACTATCTTATGCTCTGAACAAAATTTACTTAAGTGTAACGTCATATGTGAGCTATGACCATCAATGTATAAAATTATCGGACGTTTTATTTGATTTTTTATCAGCCATGGCTCAAAGACATTTGCAATGTATTCATAAAAATTTTGTGATAGCATCCATCCGTTTTCTGAGAATCCAAAAGCAAAATCCGGAGGTGCCATTTCTGAAGCATGATTCGGTAAAGATTTGCCAGCAAACAAAACAAATGTTGGAGCCAGATTGCCAGCAGCATTGGCTGTGACTAAAACCGTTATGTTTCCTTTTTCATTATTACTAAATATATTGTATACATTTTTGTGTCCTTTTGGTACAAGCACTGACGAAGGTACTGGATTTAGAGGCATTCCTATAAATACATATTTTTTTATAAAACAATAAAGCAACATTCAATAAATTTTAGTCTTTATTTAACTATTGTTAACTATTGTTTCGTCACAGTTAAAAGCCCTGTTGGGTTCAATCGATAGGATATCTTCAGTTATAAAATGTTCAGCAACTTCTCGAAACCAATTACGCAAACTATGTTCCGATACTTTCGCTCTATTTAATGATACATTTTCAGAAACCCTTGTAACTATTTCTGGATACCGTTTCAGAAATCCTCGTACCAGCTTCTACCTGGCGTATTATTAATGAATGAATTTTTCTTCTTTAAATTCACACAGATCACTCTGACACTTTCAAGTAATTGTGCCTTTGTCACAGGGAAACCTTTCTCGCAGCAGCAAAAAATCCAAGTTATTAAATCCTATTCTTCTTCAGCGGTGGGGACAGGTGCAGGCCCAGGTTTTTTATCGGCATAAATGCCTAATTTTTTTAGATCTTATTATGCTTTCTGGAATGTTATATTTACGAGACATTTCTGAAATACGTTTTCCAGTAGTGCGTATTTCTTGGAGAGCAGCAGCTAAATGTTCTTTTGAATAGCAAAGCCTGTGGCCTTTTCGTACATTTTTTGTTTCTTTTATATCACTTTTATTTTTTCTCGGCATTGTTATAGAGTTGCAACTGTAAATTCAACTGTAGAAATGGTCGGAAAAAAGGTTAGGTTACGCAGTCGTCGGTCCGCAATAATACATATACATGGTGTAAAGTACTACACCTAATACTGCGGTGAGAAATAAAAATGAAAACTAAAATGTAGACGACTGATATACTGTTTTTCTGAAAAATAACTCTTATTCTATCAAGCAATACCGCTACATTACATGTATTACTGTTAATAACAAAAATATAAATGTTTTTCAAAAAGGTGTTCATGACCGCCATATCGGGAATCGACCGAAGTTTCGCCTTGACGAATTTCAAACTACGATAAAAGAATTAATAATAACTTTGCTGTACATATGTATTAATAATTACCTGTAATAGAGTTTAAAATAATTTTATCAAAAATTTTCAAGAGATTATGTACTTTCCAACATTAAATATGATCTGTTTTAAAATATCCGCAGTAATCGGGGCATCCGCAGTAATACCCACACTTACCCTATGTTTTATAGCTCCAAAAGCATCCGTCACCGCTTTTTTCATGTTTGCTCCACTATCGGTTATAAAAACTACAATCTTATTTTCATTAATGTTCCAGTCTTGTAATATAATTTTAATTCAGACCAATTTTAGTCAGACCAATTACAGTAGATTTCATTTCATTGTCACGAATATAATGGGCAGTCACCCCTAAATAACCGACTGTAGTTAAAGTATCGGTCCATATATCGGTAGTGATCGAAAAATAATTTATGGTTTTTAATCTTTTCTTTATGCACAAGGATAAATACTCATACTTTTCCTCCATTTTTGTTTGTTACGCTTTTCCTACCAGGTACCGAATATAATGGGACAGCTGTTTTCATAAAATTCCGAAAACCTTCGTTATCTACAGTTTTAAGAGGCATATTATCTTTTGCAAGCATGTAAAGGAGCGCATTTGTAATCTCGCCTGCCTTTGTTCCTCCTTCTAAAAAGATATAGATTTTTGTACATGTGTGATAAAATTTACGTTTTTGTTATTTCAAAAGAAAAACTTGTATAATTATTTATGATATATAATTTACATTACCTTCAAATGATTTTATTTGCTTGAAAGCATTATCGATCCTCGGTTGAAAATCTGATGTGTGGGCGGAATGAGATGGCGAAGCAAGTGAAGTTGTGAAATCAAGATCGGATAAATCCATGATTGTATATGGTATAACTGTAGATGTAGATGTAGATGGTATAGGCACAAAATTTTCCATTATGTTACTATCAACTGCAAGAATCTAAAAATAAACAAGAATAAGGAAATCATATGATACAATAATTAATTTATCTAATGTAAAAAATAATCTAAAATATTGATTTACAGAATTGTCTGTTTCTTCTCTATAAGGACTCTGATCAACATCATTTTCTAATAAGGCAGTTTTCACTTCGTTATTGTGCATATGATTTTTCTTCAAATGATTTTTTAAATTTGTCATACCACCACCTTTACCACCAGACTTCACCTCTCGATTACAAATTTTACACAGTCCACCATCTGCATTCTTTACAAAAAATCGCCAAACAAGAGATTGCTTTACTTTTGGCACTGAAAAAATGTTGTATATTTTTATATGCAATCCAGAAATACAAGTTGCAAATCTAGCAATGCACCAATTTAAAAGATATGCATATATAAAGCCAAATATTTGTATAGATTTCGCACTTTTTCACCTTACAGCTGAGTGATTAGAAAAAAGTGTTATGTTTTAAGAAAGCAATTCCAACATTAGTCAAGCACACTTACTTTTCGTACTGTTTTCTGGGTATTACACAAAGTCAACAAATCAAAACCCCAAGACACAAATTATAATTTTGTATAATTCAGGAAACATGCTGCGGAAGGACAAAGCAAAACATTGGAAATGGAAGTAAAAATGCATATGGAAACAAGCAAGATGTATAAATAAAATTATGAAAAAGCACAATATTAAAATCCACGCCAAAAAAGAAATATTTATACAATATTTAATTATAATTCAATACGTACCAACTTCTGTATTAATTTATTGTATTCCGTAAAGCTTCTAGTAAAACTTCTAGTAATCACTCAACAACTCACTCACTGTGCAGTATGCATTGTGCAGTGTCACAAATGGCCACAAAGAAGAATGGTAAAGAAAGATCCAGAACTGTCCCGAATCATGCAGAACATTAGAATCGTGTATAAATTTGGCGGGAATCGTGTATAAATGGCGGGAAACGTATAAGACCAGAAAAACCTACGCATTAAGCAGTTTGACTGGTCCTTTCACTAGTGGCAATTAATTCCCTCAGAGGGCAAAGAATCGATTGTCGATTCTTACATCAAAGAATCGATTCTGAGGAAAATCGGGTACCAAAGAATCGATTCAAAAGATCGATCTTTTAACCAAAAGAATCGATTTTCTGAATAATCGAATCGGAATCGAACACCCCTATTCCATTGTCAGCTCCTTGCTATCCCTCCTTTCCTCAAGAAGTCAGTGAATTCCCGTGACAGGTATTTTGTGCCGTTATCCGTCCTTAGTTTCTTTAACTTGTTGCCCGTTGGTTTTTCTGCACGTGCTTTATATTCTTTAAATGTGTCGAGCACCACTGAGCTAATAGACACCTCACATTAATTAAAGAATCACCTCTAGGAACCCGAAAAATAAGGGCAAGTTCACATGGTCATTACTTCGACAAAATTAGTCCCATAGATATTTTGGAAATATGGTTTGAAAGCGCGGATCGCTACTTTCACCTGCTCTTTTCAGATTTTAGCTGTATTGCTAGTCGGCAAGGTTATAGCGATATAAAGAGCGCTTGATCAAAGTTAAAACATTTTCTCTAACTTTGCGATGTTCCACGGGGAGTATGAAATTTGTTACACAAATTCCATTTACACCAGTCGAAAGCGACCACTTTCCTGTGTAAAACAGTGTAATTAATTTCTTGTGCGATTTTTTTGCCGGGTTATTCAACTTTGGAGCAAAAATCGTTTTTTTTTACTTTTGTTGCTCCTAGCAGGCTATGCAATCATCGTAGAACGTTCATGGAAAAAGCAATAGAAAGATCAGTCTTTCGTCTTTAAAACGCATCTTTTGCTTTTTCGATTCGGTTAACATTTCGGTGTACCATTTCCTTTCGAAAATATGCTTAAAAAATGTACAAATTCCATTTTTCTCCAACTCGCTGTATCTCCGCGACGGATGATCGAAACATCATGATCTTAGGCTCATTTTAAAGCGGAATGTCTACCGATTCTTTTGAGTTCCATCGGCACCCGCTGCAATAATTGATTACCTATGGTCCTTATGTTTGAAGTTACCGTCTTGGAAAAAGTTCCGCTGTGGCTTCAGCAGCCGCATGACTGCCATACCGCCTGATTTGTCCCGCGTGCACCGCTGCATGCGGGTTGCCTGCTTTTACGCATATCTTTAAACGCTTACAAGTAATAAACGAAGCTTCAATCGCAATATCTTTATTCTTGATTTTCGTCCTATTTTGGTGGCTAGAATCAGCCCTTAAATTTTCTCCCAGCAGTAGCCGAAAACCCTGCATACAGGGTGGACAACGTAACTTGGCCCACCTTGATATTTTTCAGTATTACCTGGAAAATTCAAATTATTTTATATTAAATACCCTGATTTAGAGAAACTTACGGGCTCAGTGTAGTATATTTTTTGTAAGCCACTCTTTTTTAAAGTTTCCAATGTCACCTTCATTTATCTAAACGCAACACTATAACTTTCTTCCGCCTATCTTCCAGCGGACAGAATGATAAATTCAGCAAACACCAGTACATACCTTTCGTATCATTAAAATTGATTCATGAGACTTTTAGTCGGGGTTGCCATACGTACTGGATAAATGGCGTGCTGACCCCATATGACGTCGTACGGTGTAGGAGAAGGGGAACAGTTATATTTGATTGGTGATGCCGTGACGTCATGCCAACGCCAAGCCAATCAAAGCCAAGCGACGTCATATGTGCGAGTACGCGTACTGTATTGCCTGGCAGCCGCGCTTTTAGATGTTACTTTTCTTGATCAAGTAGGGGCGACCGAGGCTAGTTGACTAATTTTTTACATATCTATTTTTTATAAATCATCCATTGGTATTTTGTTGATTTACCGCATACCAAAAGTTCACAAATTTACTGGGGTATACAGGCTCAATTTTGAAAATTGATTTAATTGAGCGTAGGTTGTAGTTTTTATTATATTTAGAAGAGTGAGTGCAATAAGTCAACAAACCCCGGCTGCGGGGCTAGTTGACATACAGGGTCAGCGTTTTATCCTGCAACCCGCCCTCGCGCGAACTTGTAAAATGGCAACAGCGCCTCACGGACACATTCCACTACAACTATGCACCGGCTCAGCGGAGAGCTGCCGGCGGCCGCTAGACAGCAGTGATGCCCGAGCTCCGAAAATTTTAGGATGGTCTCTTTCAAGTTAACGTCGCAAAAAGCTAGGTATTGGGAATTTCCCGGCCCAGGTAAGCGAGCCGCGCGCTCCGCTTTTATGATCGGTTTACCACTCGCACTCCAGATTACTGTAATGAGGTTTGAAAATAATGTCGACTGATCTCGTACGCGTCTCAATTTCAAAAATTTTAGTAACGACAGGGTTGACCGCGGCGCTATACCCTTGTACGGAGAGATTTTTCGCAACCTGCGTGTAAAAGCCACAATAATGGCGCATCGTTCCAAAAAATGACATTAAGGGGACTAGGCAGTCAGAAATTCGATTTTTTTTTATTGCATTTTTCGAAAGCACCACCCTTCCCGAGTTAAATGTCATTTGGTTAATGTCAAAACTCGCAAAATTAAGGATTCTACAGTCGAAAAGGTCGAGCGCGCCAGAAACCGTTTCTGCGCGCACGCAGGTAGATTAATTCCTCTTCTGAAACTTTGAACGCGTTTTTCTCAGAATCACGTTTCCTCTTCGTTTTGCAGTGATTGCGAAAAAACGGAGGTCCGAATCAATTTGAAAAAAATTGAGCATATGTAAAACATGTCTTGTTACGACCTAAACCTAAGCATAAGTCAGTGAAAACTTCTGTTTTGACAAAAAAAAAATAAAATAGCTCTTTTCCCTGGCGAAAAATCACGTTTCTTCAAAATTTGCCATTTTATAGCCGCCATTTGTATAATTTTGATTTTTTTTCTTTTTCAATAGGTTCAGGGCAGAATGGGGGTCAGGGCAAAGTGTAAATTTCAGAGAATACGTCACAATTCAATTTCTCACGGCCAAAATCACTGCAAAATTACAGCGGCTCCAGAAAAAATGCCGACACATCAGATGACTGTAGCGCTGTCATGCATATGTATATATTATTCAAATCATTTTTTTTTCACTGTTTATAGTATTAATAAACATTACCCAAAAGTACAAGTCACAATTTGTATTCATCTCCTTGTAATTATTTCGCAAAAAATACTTGATTTTCGAGCGATCTGACTGCCTAGTCCCCTTAATGGAAGCCGGTATAGGCGTGGCATTGTGTAGCTAAAACAATCAGACACAAAAATTCTAGACAAAAAAATTCAAACACCGCTACAATCAAAGACACGTCCCATTAGTTACCCCTTACGTCTGATCTAGGTATGCACTGCATTCAGGAGAAAATCATAAAAAAGAAAACCAGAGCAATAGATTCTGAGGTCTGCAGAACTAACACATAATTGAATATAAATTTAATTTCTCAATTTCTGAAAGTAATGATACAGAAACAACTAGCCTATTGTTTATCAACACCACGATTTTTAAAAACAGCATTAAAGACAGTATCAAATAAACAGTTTGCAAAAGCTTTTTACAACAATAAAGGTTAAAATATTGATAGAAAAAAAATTAAGTAAGTGTAAAATATGTTAAATTATTCACCATTAAGAGGGAATATTTTTTTCGCATTTTTCGGCGCAAATTGCATTCCAATATCTTTTATAGTTCAAAAGTTATACGAACAAGGCTCCAAATTTTTCAACTCAGGCCGGGAAATTCTGAATATCTCTTTGCGACGTTAATTTGAAAGAGACCATCCCAAAATTCTCGAAACTCGGGCATCACTGCTGTTCAGCGGTCGCTGGCAGCTCTCCGAACGCCGGGACGGTGTATGATTGCAGTGGAATGCGTCCGTGAGGCGCTGTTGCCATTTTACAAGTTCGCGCGAGCGCGGGTTGCAGGATAAAACGCTGACTCTGTATATAATGGGGCTAGTTGACTTAACATTTACTTTTAAGTGTATAAGAAAACATAGCGGTATTAACAGAAATTAAACATTTATTTGCTCAAAATTAGGTCAAATTAGGCCTACAAATCATCATCCGAGTCACAGTTAATGAATACATAATATTCTATATTAGAGCTGCTACATTTTTTGTGAGCGCATCTGCTGCAACGTGTGCACTGCACCCAGTTATCACCACGAACGCTATCAGTATAAAGTTTGTTGCATACTAAGCATTTGGTATCATCTTCTGAGTCTCAGGACGAAGAATCTTTCTTGAATGACGTGGATGGTGCGGGACATTCTTCTCGGAAAATAAATTTTCGACTATTTTTGGCTTTATTCTTTTTCGTATTGTAGGATTAAATAAAAGGTATTTATTAAAGAATAAAATACGATATAATATATATCGTGGTTTACAAAAGAATAGCTGACGTATCGTCTTTAACGTCGTGTGTGCAACTGCCGGTTCGTCGCGAGGACGCGATGACCGCACACCGTCGCGATCTTCATTTCGATGCTCGGCAACATGGCAACGCGTCGCTCCTCGCACTCTCTCTCCCTCTCTCAGGCATTCTCTCTCTCAAACACCACAGTATTTTTCTTCTCAATCATTTTGGTCTTACGTGGACGTTTCTTACTTTGAATACTCTCTTTCTCTTGTTGTAATGCTTCTTTTATGGGTGTGTCTGTTAAAATAGCAGTATGTCGCTTTTTTCTCGCCTTTCTAGTGTTCTGTCGCGGAGCTGCTTTTGGAAATGGCCTTACCTGCTCAGGACTCGATATGTTTGCATTTTCCATGCTTTCAGGAGGATGCTCATTAAGTTGATTTACATTTTTATCGACTGTAGGTGACTTTTCATTGTTGACTATCAAGTCTCCATCTTCACTTGTGGGAGCAGACCTATCTGTCACATATGAAATTGAAAATTTACTGTCAGAAATTTTTTTTCATTAATAAGACAAATTCCAGTTTTCTCAAAGCCAGCCATTATATTAGCTGGTGTAGTGGCTAAAGGTAAGGCTATTTTTATAGTTCCAAAGATATTATATATGGAAAATGTCTTGCCAGGATTATTTACCATCCAGTTATCAATTGCAGAATTGCAATACTTTTTCAGTGGTCCGTAAACACTCCTATCTAATGGCTGAAATTTGTGCGAACAATGCGGGGGAAACGATAAAACTGTCACGCCATTTTCTTTAGAAATATTCAACGCCGCTATTGAAAGGTGGGAATCCTGATTATCAAGTAACCAAAGCACGGATCTTTCTTTAGAACATTTTACATGCCGGACGAAATGTTTAACAAATTTTACAAAATGTTCTTCCTTCATCCATCCAGATGGATTGGGATCATCCAGGCTTCCGGCAGCTGCATCTCTAATAAAGTGGTCTCGATAGTTTACCCGAGGGAAGATAAAAGAAGGGGAAATTGTGTTTCCGCTTGCGGATACTGCGACAGTGAGTGTCACAAGAGTTCCTCCTTCGGCTGACACAAGTTTCCCTATTTGTTTAAAACCACGTCGAGACACTATCTTGTTCGGCCTTTGAACCGTGGTTATGCCCGTCTCGTCGACATTCCAAATATCTGAAGCTTCAAAATTCAGACGGTTATATACGGTCTTCAAATTGGAAAAGAACATTGCTACACTCGTTTTGTTGAACGAAGTGGCCCTTGACAAACTTGTAGCTTCGGGGCATCTTAAAGCCCAACTTTTATTTCTTTTAATAAAAGAAGTGTACCAGTCTGGCCCTGCTATTTTATTGTTAATCCAGCTAACCGGAATCCGGAGTCCATTAGAAGAAGCATATTCATACGCAACATTTTTTTAGTTCCTTCGGCGTTAACCCGTAGTAAATATACATTTCAAAGAATTTGCACCAGTCGTTATATGAAACTGAAAATTGAGGTTCAACAATCAAATTTGACATCACTGAACCTCTATTTTCAGCCAGAATTCCACTAAAGAGCACAGTCACGTTTTGAATCATCCCCTGGAGGTTCCCGCGTGCACAGAATATTAAATTTCAAAGAATTTACACCAGTCGTTATATGAAACTGACTATTGAGGTTCGACAATCAAATTTGACATCACTGAACCTCTATTTTCAGCCAGAATTCCACTACAGAGCACAGTCACGTTTAGAATCACCTCCTGAAGATGCCCGCGTGCATAGAAAATTAAATTACATAGGGTATAGGTTATAAAATTCAATAGTATATATAGGTAGGTATGTGTACAATGACGGACGACGATCCCTGCCGAATGGTCCCGAGAGTCGAGGAATCGACGAACGAAACATGTGTTAGTATCGTTTTGGCTGACGGTGTGCGTATAACGCGTATATACGTATTATGTCGACGAAAATTTTGACTGGAGAATCAGAAGAAGAAGAAGAAGACAAACCTTACCATTTCTGACAGATCCATGAGACGATATTACGATATCTCTGTCATGCGTGGACCGATTGCATTGAATTTGGTCTTATTCGAAAGCTCACATGCGGTTTACATAAGAAAAATGCCATTAAATTTAGAATATATCGCAGGCGTGATGAGATATTAGTGAAATAAATAAAAAGTTAGGTTGGAATGCCTCTGCGACGAGTAAAGATACACTTTATGTACTTGGCATCGAGTCGCTACCGCGTCTCTAGATCCGACGCTTGTTTTAAATAATTCGCTAAGAGAGTCTCTTGTTCCTCAGAAAAAACTTTTCGCCCGTTAAAATAACCAACACGTTCTAGTTTGATTTCAGCATTCGGTAATTTGGCTTTTTTAACGTAGCGATCAAGCGTTTTTGGGAGAATTAAAAAGTTTTTAGCAACACTATTAACGCTTCTGCCTTCATTTATGACTGCTTGGACTGCCCGTAAAATAGTAGCAACAGATGTTCTGCCATTCTCAGTTTTTCGTTTGTAATTTCTCATGTTGATGCCTGCAACAAATGTAGGCAATTAGTACGTTAATAAGAGTAAAGCTGCATAAAAGAGGGAAAAAATAATCTTCGGGGTTAATAGACTAATAGTCAAATAACCCAGCATGTGCTTAGTCAAGTAACCCCATCCGACCCATACCGTAAATCAGGCCTGAACAGCTAAATGCCTGCCGGGCAAAAATTTTCGTGAGCGGTGGGGAAAGAGCATCGTAAACACTAAACCACGCCTTCATGAGCAAACGTGCCGTGGTGGGGAGTGTTCGTGAGTGAGGAGTCTGAGACCCATTAAAGCTAGCAACCAGCTTTGCTCAGATGTATGATGTGTACAGAAATTTGTTTTACTATTTCCTGAACGTTTTTTAACTTCCTCAACATATTTACAGAGCCACTGATACAGGTTTAAAAATTATTGACATACACCACGTATAGAATTATTATTTGACAATATTTTTTTAAAGAAAGGAGTACATAGGGGTAATAATTATATATAATAAACATATATCATACATGTGTGACCAGTATATTTACATAGAAAAGTGAGAAAAATGTTGTAATTGTAATAGATTACTTAGTACGCTGCGGCGTACGTCCAGAACTGTCCAACGTACGATTATAACGTGACGTTGCTCTCCCACTCCTTGACACACACACACCGATACACGCAGGCGCGCAGGCCTATATAATTACACATATAATAACAGATAAGTACAAATAATAATACAAGCCCGAGATTGTAGCAGTATGTACATGTACAAGTAGTAGTAGATATACATCTTGTGACTACATTTTCCTAAATTATTATTTATATTACACGATAATTCAGATTTACAACATTCTTAACAATTGTGATATATTTGCTATGTAGAATTGCCATCATGTTCTTCAGATTTCATTGCATTACAAAGTGATTGTCATATAGTCGCAATACCATTTCAATGCATATATCCACAAATACATAAATATGCAGCGAAAATTTAAAACATTTATGGATGCTTAGCACATGTCCAACAATGATTATATACCTAGGGTAGATGTCCCAATTACTGTCAGCGTGCCTATTACTGCCACTTTATTTATTTTACTTAATAAAAACGTAACATATAAAGAATAGTGAACTGAATAGAAAACTATAATAATAAGAAGAACAATCCCAATTTAATGATGAATTTTTTCTACACTATCTTTACACATTGCGTGTTTATTAAGTAAAATAAATGAAATGGCAGTAATAGGGACACTGGCAGTAATTGGGACATTTACCCTACTGTGAGAAAATATCTAGTCTACGGCGCCTGCAGTATCTTTTTGTTTTGGAGCCCGTTTTTCCTCAACTAACTGAGTTATATTTGGTTGAACTTTTTGGCATGTGCTAAGGATCAATGAACATTTTAAATTATGATCAGTCAACGTGGTTCGACATACAGATTTTGTTCTTTTCATAACTGAAAATAATTGTTCACAAATATATGTCGAACCAAACATTGCTAAGATTCTCGCTGCAAATTTATGTATTTTCGGATATTTGGTCTGTGGAAAATTTTGATAGAAATTAGCGATTTCGGGATTTCTGTCGAATTTATGTTTTAAAACCACATCACGTTGGAGGTCAATAAATTCCAGTTGTAACGGGAATGGAACTTTATTAATATCAATTGTAAATGGTACTGTAAGTATATCGAAATCACTTTGCATTGCCGTTAAATCCTCAAAACGCGATAAAAATTGTTCATGTAAAGTATCTAAAATGTTTCGATAACGTTAATACCTCTAATAATTTAGGGAAATGATAAGCATTGCCGGCTTCAAATTGCGCCATCCATAACTGCAATTTCGTTTTGAACCCGTCAATGGACCTATAGTACCTAGTCCATTATCGTTCTATCTCGCCCTTGCAACGTAATATTCAACGAGTTTAAATAGTGTACTATGTCTGTTAGAAAGGCTAAATCGCATATCCAAGTTGGATCTTGCAATTCTGGTACAGATTTCGTTGCCGTTTCCATAAAGACTGCGATGACTTCCCGGAGTTCAAAAAATCTATCAAGTAATTTTCCGCGGCTGAGCCATCGCACCTCCGTATAAAACGGCAAGTCACCATATTCAGAATGTAATTCTTCTAAAAATGTCCTAAACTATCTGCGTTTTAAGCCATTTGTTCGAATATAGTTTGTGACTCGAACAACCACAAACATAACACTATCTATTTCAATATGCTTACTGCATAAATTTTGTTGGTGGATGGCGCAATGTATAGCCGTAATGTCATGAGGAACTGCTAAGTTTTTTAACTTAGTTCGGAGGCGGCCGACAAACCCTATATTGCCAACCATGGCAGGAGCGCCATCAGTTGTGACACAAACAAGTTTGTGCCACTCTAAATTATCTTGTTCTACCGCCTCTTCTATACAGTAGGGTGGAGCTTATTTTTCAACTATGAAAATATGACCTTCTCACCATCTCAATTTGTTCCTTTCTATAAAAAATGAAATCGAGCAGAACATGAACACGATTGATATATATTTAGGGGTAGCTCAATGATGCTGAAATTTCCAATGTACATGATAAATGATAATTATATGGAACGGCTTGGAACACTAAGTGGGAACTCCACACTAAGGAAAACTAGTAAGTTACTACTGATTTGTTCCTTTAGATACATAAACACTATAAACACTATAAAAACTCTAGACAATACATTCTTATGTTTAGGGGTAGCTCAAGTGAGTCAAAGAGTATAGAAATTATGAAAATTCAACATATAATGGCCATATTTTAATTTATACATTTACGTTACATTACATTGCCATTTGTATTTGATAAATTGTTAAATTTATTATTCACAATGGCTTAGACACCAGACAGTGTCTGTTTCCTGCTGTCAGGGTACAATCTACGATGGTCTTCAACAACTTACATTAGGAATTGTAGCTGTATTTCATCATGGGTTATTAATCCACTGTATTCCTGTATAAGTGCCACTCCACGTTCAGCATTGTCGTTAACAACTTTTAGAGACCTGATTGTTTCCATAGCCTTTTTATAATCATCCCTAACCTCCCACAAGTCTGGATCAACTGTGAGAAATCCATCTGGAAGTTCCAACATTCTGAAGAGTATCATTGACTTAGTAGTAACAAAATCTTCCAAGTTTTTGCTCTTGAACGAATGAAGAACAACAGTGATTCCCTTGGAACGCTTTTGATATTTTTGGTTTTTGTTTTCTTCATTCTGCAAGGCACTCACCATAAGTCTCTTGGTTGACGAACTGACCCGACTGTCGAAGAAAGCTAATGCAACAAGTTCCTGTGACAAATACCATAGGTGATTACAAAACTTATGTGATGCTGACTTCAAAATGGATGAATTGATTGATGAATGAATCAATTAGCTAATTGATGGATGAATCAATTAGCAACTTCAATAGCAACAGATCATTGTAAGGAGCACTGATAGCTTGAGGTGCAGAGATCCAGGCTTTCATGTAGACACGTACTGTGAAAACACATACATCTCGTAATCCTTTCTCTTCTTTAGGCGTCAATTTGAATTGAGCCTTGAACATCCAGATCTTGAGACTGTATATCACTTTGGACATCCAACGAGCATGGTGCATTGCTCCGGGTGACATAAATCGTACTCCTCTGACAGGAGCAGCACCAAGAAAAATAATTATCAGTTCTAAGAGTTCATTATAATCACCCCTAGGTTGATTCTCTTCTAATTGCTTATTTGCATACTCTATGGTATCATGCTTTATATCTTCTACTAGATCAGCGACAATATCAGTTGCAATTCCTGGTTCATATTTGGCAGCATCTATAAGTCTCCAATATTCCTTGAAGCGTTTGAATAGTGAAACCTCGGGAGATGATGTGACTCCCAAACACACTTCAAACACTGCACCAATTATGAGTTCCATAATATGATGCCTGCATGCCAGTGACAAGAGCTCTTTCTCCAGCTTTTGCTCTAGGAGAACACAGGCACCAGCCATATGACCAGTGTTTGAGCTCGTCGTATCAAAGCACATACCACAGATGCTGCTGGCTATACCCCAGTTTTTTATAGCTTCAAAAACAGCAGCAGCCTGAGCTTCGCCTGTTCCGGATGGAAGTTTGGCAACTGTTAATAACTTAGAGACTCCTTTTCCAGAAACTAATACAGGCAGGCGATCAACTTTATCTTTCCCACTTAGATCACGAATCAGTTTGCCGTCCCAGTGAACAACAAGAGGAACATTACCCTCAAACTTGGCCTTTATGTTTGCTGATTTCTGGACTCGGTGTTCTATCCTCCGTCGGCGAATTGAGTCTCTATTTAGAGCAAGTTCATTAATGTTCTGCCCTAAACTTTTCGCAGTTTCTACTATAATAAAAAAGGCTTTGCGATCTGACACTTTTGTTCGATATAGAGCTGTAGCAAGTTCTGATGTAACTACAGCTTTTCGCCCTCGTTTTCTTCTTTGTCCCTTTAGTTTTATTTTTCCAGAAGCCTCTTCATTTGTATTGTCTTTGCTTTCCATGTCTTCGTCACCATCTTCCGCTGAACTGTTTTCGGAATCAGTGGATGAAACGTGTTCAGTTACAGAAGCTTCCAAAAGTCTCGTTTGCTCTATTCGCTGTCGTCTGGCATGGATTTTTTCCTTTCTTTCCGATACCCTTTTTTCTTTAGCAGCAAGTTTTTTATCTACTCCAGCCATTGATCCAATTCTCCCTTTTTTTCTCTGGGCTATCAAAAAATCCTTGTCTTCTTGTAATACTGATGTCATGATTAATGAATCAGCATGAGCAACATCAAAGAGATCTTCGAGTTTAGAAACAAAAGCTAACTCTTTTGCACGCTGAGTTGGTGATGTTCGCGCTTTGTTCTTCTTCAGAAGTCGCCATTCTTCAAACACATTTTCCAGCTTCTTTTGGCAGTGTTGATGATCCCTCATTGGGATCCTAGCTTTTTGCCAAAAGTTTGCTATTTCTTTTATGGTAACACTTGATTTCAATTGAATATGTATATGTAGGAAAAATCCAAGAGTCATACGCAATGATGGCAACTTGCTACCTGTTAATTCACTAACAGGGTCGCCAAGAAGATACGACCCATTTTTAGATCTTGTTGCTTTTGCCATTTTCAATCCGTAATTAATCTAAAAGAAAAATATACATACTATGTCGCTTGGAATCATGAACTTTAGTACAATTTAAAATACTATATTATACAATTGCCATTTATTTATTAATATTTATCTGTCCGTCACTAACTGTTTTACTTAATTATACGTCAAATGGGGCACGATGATATCTGTTAGATCCTTATAAGGGAGGAGTAAGAGCGATATATAGGAGGTACACTTACCTGTACGTTTAAACACTATGGTTAACAATACAAAATGTCGACTGGGATAAAAGAACGTGTGTCGCGTGATTGGTGCAGCGAGGTATTCTTGCGCACGGCGTAGTGTCTCCCGTCTAGACGCTGGAAAACAAGCGAGGATCGTCCACGGCTTGCTTCGCTCCAGAGTTCAACCGAAATCAGGGAAAATCCATTCCCAATAATACTTTTTCTCTATTTCTATTTTTCTTAATGAACAAATGAATGCATTTGAAAACATTTATAGTGTTCCATGCCTTTCTATATAACTATCATGTATATTGGAAATTTCACCATCATTGAGCTACCCCTAAATATAAATCAATCTTGCTCATGTTCTGCTCGATTTCAGTTTTTATAGAAAGGAACAAATTGAGGTGGTGAGAAGATCATATTTTTATAGTTGAAAAATAAGCTTCACCCTAAGCTCCACCCTACTATACAGGAGATGATATCTTCTCCTGTAGTTGTTTCTTTTAATGGAAAAAAATCTAGCAGTTCCTCAGTCACTTTTAAATGTATATCTGCTCCACGTATAAAGATTGCCAAATTCGGCGTTCCACGTATATCTGTACCTTCATCTAGGGCTAGTGAGTACGCAATAAAACTACCGCAAATGGCCTTAATTTGTTCACATACATTAGTGGCCATATCTTGAATTCGCCGCATTACTGCCGACCGGGAAAGACTGATCGCGCCGAATAAATGTGATGCCTCTGGACACAGTTGCTCCGCTGATTGGACGAGACAATCCTTGACAAATTCTCCGTCGGTAAAAGGCCGTGAATGCTTGGCAATATGCAGTGCAATGTTATAACTGCACCGTATCACATTTTCATTCTTGCCCTATAGGTAACGAAAATAATGATTTAGTATACTATTTTATGCCTTCAAGAGGATAAACTCTATGGCAGGTCGAAAGGACAGTTAACTTTACTATATATTTTTGTATATTACTGTTTCTTATGAAATAGACGCAAATGAGGAAATGAAGAAGAAAATCGTTGTCTTCGATCCAACAAAGTACATAGTCTTTTTAATTGATAAGGAATGTAACAATCGCATAATGCTTTTGGAACTAAATTAAATTAACTTACCTCTTCTAATGATTCTGCCGCTTCTTCCAATAACCGGCCCTTCAAGCGGTGAATTTCTGAAGAGCGTTCTTCCACACTTAATTTATTAAAATCTTTCGCATGGTAAAGCCCATAATGGCGCTGTAAATTATATTTCTTTATTTGGAGTAATTTATTACACACTAAACACTTGGCTGCACCATCATGTTCCATAAAAAGATAATTTTCTTCCCACGAATCTTTAAAACCCCCTATAGATGCGGACTTCCTTTTCGATCCCGAATCTTGAGCCATAATTGTACTCTTATATAGGAATAGGTTTCGACTCGTGATTTCTAAGTATTCTGCCTTTTCCAAAATGCTCACTCCATATATATACCCCATTTGTTACTTGACGGGTTGTCTGGGTGACCACCGATCCTTCCAGAAGCATCGCGACCCGCGGTTTCTAGAAGCGTCGCGAGCCCGCGGTTTCTAGGAGCGTCGCGAGCCCGCGGTTTCCAGGCGGAGGCGCCCGGCTCGACGCGTGCCGTGTTCCCGTACATACATGCATTCCGATCAGTGAATTGATCTTCTGCGATTTTCGATAGGAAATCCAATATTCATCCAATTACGAGAAAAATGTAACCAAATTCCTTGAACTTTTCTACGGAAGATACCATTTTTTTGCCTACTTAATGTTAGTATTAAATTGTTTATCACAATTAACAAAGAAACGCCGTGGTTTCCGCCAATTGCAAGAATATGATTTTCTATCGAAAATAGCAGCAGATCAATTTACATATAGCTTTTGCATTGCAAAAATAATTTTACCAAAAACACATCAAGATCGATTTGAACGTGCAGCCTAGGGTTGCCACCCGTACTTTAAAATAAAATATCTTACGTAATTATACGTAAATGTACTCTATATTTTTCAATAACAATAAAGTATGCGAAAATACTTTATTTCACTAAATAATATTACGTGAAACATAAGGCAATATTATTGTACGTAGTTCCCAAACGCACACGAACGTTCATCATCTCAAAGTAATTTCTTATCTTCTGCTTGTCCCTGCAACCTCAGCATTTACTGAGAAACTTTTCTTTGCCATGTAAGTATATGAATTGGTGGGATGAAAGAAACAAGGCCTCTCTTAATTTAATAAAGAACGAATTATTTATATTTTTTAATATCAATATTAAGGTCTCGACGGACGAAAAATGATGCGAACTTCGGGAATTTTTTTAAACAAAACCATTAAATATATTTACTTCCAGCTTTGTGGTTTCATTTATCAATCTTTAGAGAATATGAAAAAAAAATCGTATGGAAAAATCAAGTTTTTTTTTAATACAATTTTTTTTCAAAATGTTGCCTAAATATGTACAAACATAGGCATAAAGTTTTCAATTAATACAATTTTAGGGTTTGTTTAAAAAAAAATCCCAAATATCGCGCTCCTTCTCAGGCCGTCGAAGTAGGGAGACCATTTAAGTGCAATAATGCCATTGAGTTATATAAAAATGATAAAAAGTTGCTCTGTAATGATAAATGCAATAAGAAATATGTTTGGAAGAAATAAGAACTAATAAGATTAAAATTTACTGTAGTATCTTCTGGGTAAATAAATCGATAATATGGCCACATTTCTCCTGACTTTTCTTTCAGCTCATATACTTTTGTTATATATTTGTTTGCTTCTTCTAATATAAGGGCGTGTCTATGTGCTTTTGTTTTTGGAACAGCGATTAGAAATTGTCCGATTAAAGAGATTGTATTCATCGAACTGTAGGCCAGGAGAGAGACAGCATTTTCGAGTTCTGTATATAGATGCTTGTTATAGTACATAAACTCGAAAATCGTCTTCTTCAGTTTGGGCAGTATACCGAATTTATCTGCAACATCCTTTAACATTGTTGTATGATAAACTATTGTTGCTGAAGAGATCCCCATATTCGCACGAATAGCTTTTAATCACTTTCCGATAAAGTTGTTGAACTGGTCCGGAGCATCTAAATTTTTATGTAAACATAAAACAAAGAGGAAGACACTCACCTTTAAGTCATTTTGAGAAAAACCTGTGAAAGTGTCGGACACTTTCTTTTTTTCGGACCGAAGAGAAAGCACTTCTGCATTAGCAACAACGCATTCATCTGGGTCCAGCATGTATTCTGTATAATATGTCTCAAATTCTGGGTAAATTCCGAATAAACTCATCCAGTTTGTAGAGATATCAATCTCACTTACTAGTCTACTCTTACCTTCTTCCTGTTTACCTAGTTTATCGTTAATTAATAGAACTAAGGTATCGAAATCCTCAGGTAATTCTACAGCCTGTGTAATGTCAGATGCATAAGCTGTGACCAATGGTACTTGAATAGCTCCAATAATACCAAGTCGTCTGGCAACACACGTAGCAATATAATTACCTCGGACAGTGAACATCTTCCCTCCATAAGAGTATATATGCTCTGGTGCAATGACGGTCTTGTAATCTTTATCAGGTAAGAGAGTAAATAAGTGGACATCTTCCCTATATAACTTGGGTCTTCCATTAGTATGATCTATGTCATATTTACGAAAGTCGTTATATAATGTATCTAAAAGGCGTTGTGGTGGTATTATATTTTGATTAGGGTTTGACATATTGGAGGTCGGTTGAATAAATTATGTTGATTATTCCTATAGGTCAATCCGTATAGTAGGCAACTTCAAAGTAACAATTAATCCACATTTAATAATAGATCACTTCCCTTTACCTAGAACAGAATACATTTTTTCGGTACTAGCAGGAGGGCTAAAGTACACTATAATAGACTTTTCGGAAGCATTTCTACAAATTCCATTAGATGAAGAATCACAAAAATTTTTAGTAATTACGACACATATCGGGTTGTTTAAATGTTTACGAATATTGTATGGAGTATCTACAGGGCCAGGTTCTTTTCAACGAATAATAATAACATTATTAATCGGCATATCTGGAGTCGCCGTCTTACTCGATGATATTGTAATCACAGCGCCGAACGAAGAAGTACATTTCGAACGCTTATACGAAGTTTTTAGAAGATTAGATGAAGCAGGGTTGAAAGTAAACAAAAGCAAGTGTAAATTTTTCCAAGATGAGATCATATACTTAGGGCATAAGATAAACATGGACGGTATTTACCCAATAAAGGAAAAAATAGAAAGCGTACAAAAAGCTCCCCGACCGACAGACGTGTCGCAATTACGAAGGTTTCTTGGATCAATAAATTATTATTCGAGATTCTTACCAGACTTAGCGACTCGATTAAAACCACTGTATGAGTGTTTAGAAAAACGAAACGGTTTCAAGTGGACAGATAAATGTGAAAAATCATTCCAAAGTATAAAAAAAAATCTCACATCAGATCAAGTTTTAATACACTTTGATCCTAGTAAACAATTAGTCCTTACGTGCGACGCCTCACCGTACGGAGTCTCAGCAGTATTAGCATACAAGGGGGAAAATGATATTGACCGCCCTATACAATATGCTAGTCGAACTTTGAATTCTAGCGAACGTAACTACTCTCAGTTAGATCGTGAGGGCCTCGCTATAATTTTCGGGGTCAAAACGTTTCACGAATTTTTGTGGGGATACGAGTTCATATTAAAAACGGACAATACTGCTTTGACTCGAATACTTAGTCCGGAGAAGTCTATACCGACCATAGCGGCAGCACGCTTACAGCGTTGGGCAGCATACTTAGCAGCGTATCGATACAAAATAAAACACATTAAAGGCAAAGAGAATTATGCTGACTGGTTGAGTAGGATGCCAATAACTAACAATGAAAGAAATAACGATAAATTTCCAATTTTAAAAGAAATCCCAGATGTGTACCTAAAGTCAATAAAATCGTATGATTTTGCTAGTCTAGATTGGAAAAAAGTACAAAAATTAACGCGAGAGGATAATATTCTATGTAAAGTGATAGCATATTGTAAAGATGGATGGCCAGAAAAACAACCCGAAAACGACGAGTTAAAAACTTTTTGGCAAAAGAGAGATGCCCTATCAGTCGAATGCAATTGTGTACTTTGGGGACATAGGGTCATAATACCAAAACAATTGCAGGAATTAGTCTTAAAAGAACTGCATTTTAGTCACTTCGGAGTTAGCAAAATGAAAGCTTTGGCCCGGGGCTTTGTGTGGTGGCCAAGCTTAGATAGAGATGTAGAAAAAATAACACGCGCATGTTTAATATGTCTACAAACAAAAAAAATCCAGTCAAAATACCATTGACGCCTTGGGCATGGCCAACAATGCCATGGCATAGAGTTCACGCAGATTTTTTAGGGCCTATCAATAATAAAATGATTCTGCTCCTTATTGATAGTCACTCAAAATGGCCAGAAGCTTTCATCATGTCAAATATGACGGAAACACAAACTATTCAAGTTTTTAAAGAGCTATTTTCTCGTTATGGTTACCAATCACATTTGATCACAGATAATTTTCAAACATTTGTAGGGCAAAAGTTTCAAGATTTTGTAAAACACCTAGGAATAAGGCACAGCACAAACCCACCACATTGTCCAGCCACGAATGGTGCAGCAGAAAACTTAGTTGATACTTTTAAACGCAAAATAAAATGTATAATGAGCGACGGAATTGATTTGTATGATGCGAGTAAACAATTTTTATTAGACTACCGTACCAGGCCGCACAGCGCTACGAACCAAACCCCAGCGAGGTTGTTTCTAGGTCGGGAATTGAAGACACGATTCTCCTTATTGCGCCCTCGAGAAACTGACGAACTCATGTACGCGGCACAGAACAGACAAATACAAAATCACAGAGGTACACGAATAATCAAATTTGGAATAGGTGACCCAGTCGTAGTAACGGATTATCGAGGGGGAAGAGAATCGTGGACCGAAGCACGAATAGTGCGAGAGTTGGTCCCAGGTGTTACCTATTTGGTTGAAGTCACGCCAGAAATTATCTGGAAAAGACATAGGGTAAGTGGCCCAATTACGGACGGATTAGTGGCTCTGCGGGCTTTTCGTTGTTTAGAAATGATAACAAATTATGAATAATTGTTTTTTTTCGTGCCCTCTAGTAAGTTTAATGGTTCCGGAACCCTCTAAAAACAATTTTGAATGGAATAATTAAAAATTAATGGAATACCGGTCAAACGAAAAAAACATGTTTTTGCACCTATTACGGAGCCTTCAAAACAGGAGTGCCTATATTACGGAGCCCCAATTATGGAAGATATGTCCCGGTATGGAGCCCCAGTTACGGATTCGAGACCTCATATGGAGCCCCAATTACGGCGTTCTCGAATTTTATTTACATATTTAATATAATGGTAATAATATAAATAATTATAAAGGGTAAATAAATTAATAAATAATTATAAATTATTACAATTTATTTAACACACTTTACGATAATATAATTTTTAATAACATTTACGTATATTTATTTGAATTGCGTCACTTACAAACTATTTCTAACAAATTCAGAAATAACATTCTGTATCTTTAAGTCTCAATTTTAAAGCTTAACATTAATCGTTGGTACAGTTCTCTTTGGTTTCTTTAATTTTTTATTTACTTCACGAGCTTCTTTTTCTTTTGTTTTGTTTTCTTGCTTTTCTTTTCGATTATGTTCTTTCTTTATTTTTAAAATTTCTTTCTGCTTTTCTTTCTCTTCTGTTTTTTCTACTTTAATCCGTTTCTTTATTTCTGCTTGCTCTTGTGCCCTACGTTTTTTCTCTTCAACCTCAAGTTTTCTTTTTTGTGCTTTTAATTTATTTTCTAATACTCGCCTATCGGCCTCTTGTTTTTTTCTTTCTTTCTCCAAACAGTATGCTTGATACTGCTCACTTGTTAAGACAGAAGGTGGTTTTTCTTTCGGTTCTCGTTGTTTCTTACTATCTTTTGCATTCTCTTTTGATTTTTTACCTGGCCAATATAAATATGATTTCAATAATTCCGAAGGCTTCGCAGATTCTTCGGGAGGAATATTATTGGAAATATCTATAAGTGGCTGTGTTTGAGCTGCATTATTTATATCACTATCTGGGATCACAATATTATTGCTTTGATAATTTTCCTTATTGTTCAATATAAATTCCTCAGGCGGTTTCTCTGCAATATTTTCGGCTTCATCAACAAAAGAAATAATTATATTTTCTGTTTCGTCAATTATAAACTCATTATTGCCATTTACGTCTGTTTCAGTAAATTCACTTGCTGTAGCAACAGCTGCACATGTATGTTTTGTCACTTCAATTTGATCTTCTGTTGTACTATTTACAGTTACATGACTAAGATCACAGACTTGTTTCCAAAAGTTGAAAAGATTTTTATCTTCGCTATTTTTTAATCACTGCCTTCATAGTTTTTAAAGTCACATTATATTCTGTATTTGTACTAGTAGTATCTTCCATTGTTGTTGGTGGATCACCTGATGTTTTTTTGAAACACCTAGTGTAATCTACTGCATCAGCTGAGAATGGACACAACCCGCATTTTCTAAATCCATTTTTTAAACAAATAGTAATATTCACAACATCTAACGCTTTGTTTAACAGGGATGCTACATCTTCTTTGAGCACACATAAAACATCATTTTCTATTCTATAGTTATTAAGCTCCTTTTTCCATGCAAGTTTCATTGGACAAAACACTGATACATCCATTGGCTGTATTATATGTGTCGCATTCGGATGCAATGCAATCAGTTCATCAATTTGATTCTCCATACAAAATGCACTCAAAGGCTGCGTCATATGAGAGGAGTGCCCATCAATGTACATTACAATGGGTAATTGAATTCCACTAGTTTTTATCCAATTGATAAAAGTGTTACCCATGTATTCGTAAAAATTCTCACCCGTCATCCATCCGCTATCAGATTTGCCATAGGACCATCCCTTTGGCATTTTATTGAAGATATTTGTCGGTATTCTTTTATATGGAAATAAAACTAGCGGTGGTGCTAATTGACCTGCAGCATTGCCTGTAATCAAAGCTGTCAGGCTTTCATTTTCATTATCACCTACAACATTATAAACATTTTTGGATCCCTTTGAAGCTATAACTTTTTTAGCTTTAGGATTTAATAATACTGCTGTTTCGTCAGCATTAAATACTCTTGAAGGATGTATATTCAAGAGATTCTTTTCCTCAAGGTAGCTTTTAACTCTAGCAAACCATTCTCTTAAGGATTTCTCACTGACATTTGCTCTACTTCGGGAAACATTTTCCGTCATTCTTGACGATAGCTGCTGGTGTCGATTTAGGAAACTGTTATACCAATGACGACCCGGCCGATCGTCTTTAAATGGATTTTCTCTTCCTAGCTTTCTAATAATTAATTGAACACTGTTCACCAAGTGCAGTTTGGTAACGGTTTCAATTCTATTCTATATAACGGTAACAATTCTCTTCGTCTGTAGTTAAAATTGTTTGGGGGCCAGGTTTTTTATCCGCAAATTTATTATTTATTTTATTGAACAACGTAGTCCTTGGTATATTGTG
Organism: Andrena haemorrhoa; assembly: GCA_910592295.1. Classification (NCBI taxonomy): domain Eukaryota; kingdom Metazoa; phylum Arthropoda; class Insecta; order Hymenoptera; family Andrenidae; genus Andrena; species Andrena haemorrhoa. The sequence goes on from OU342940.1 coordinate 21,298,825, forward strand.
CTTTGTGGCAGCAGTGTTTACAGGCATTCCCATTCTAATATCTGTCAGTGCATTTTCGAGAGATTCCCTCTTGTAGGTTAGGCGTTGCCTCTTTGGTTGTTTCAGCATTTTTCTGAAATAAATAAATAATGGTAAATACAATTTTGGTATTTTTTATAAATTAAGAACCTATGTAATCACTGATTATATATACTTACATTAAAAATTGCAGTAACTATTAATTTAAGGTGTCACAATCGGTAAATGGTCGAGCTGGGTCGAGTCCGCGAATGCTGTACCGATTACTGACTCCATAATAGGAACTCATTCAATAAATCGGTACCAATCACGGACTTCCGTTTTTATTAGGTAAAACAATTTTAAACTGAAGATTATTTCGTTTTATAAGAAATATCTACTAATATTTACTCATAAAAAGAAAATCGAAACTTCATTCCATAAAAGTATATGTTTATCTTTACTTACTTGCAGATGCGACTTCTTAGCACTTTCACGTAGCTGTTTGAAGAATCACGACAAAATTGTCAGGATCAATATTAAAATACGAAATTTAATAAATATAAGAGTTTAAAGTAAAAATGTTTTAATTCCCCCGAATAAAATCAGCGTTGAACTTAGTTAAAAAAATATTATTTCAGGTGTTGTATAAATACAGTTTTTTTAATTCATAAAGATATAGTTAGCCCACCATAATAGGGACACCATCCGTAATTGGGCCACTTAGAGTTTAAATATATACGTGTGTTGTTAATTCGCGCGAATAAATTGTTTATTGGTTCTTCCCTCACCCCAGGGGTATTTGTATAAGGCCCTACTACGAAATACTGCATTTACTTTTAGTTTTTTCGAGCGTATATTTTTTATACTCCACGAAAGCAAATTTACGTTATTTTCCTGTAAAAAAGGTGGCAACCACGAGCAGCATTCATTAAAAATAACTCTTTCATTGAAACCTTGTAATCATACGTTATTTATGTTTCACAAACTTTTTTACAATCAACTGATACAGTTTTTTACGCAAGGTCGGGAACACCTTGCATAATTTTGCAAAAAAGCTGTTTCTTCGATGATTAGTAAGACCTTCAAAGTTACATGAAACTTTATTTCTCTCTCAGAAACTGGGAATTTCAGCAATAAGTTAAATGTTTTTTCTTTTATAGCAGGCTAATTTAGAAAGGATGGGTTGTACACTTCACGAACGGCAGTTCACGCAAAACGTGAAAAGTCACGTCCGTATTGTAAACCCTAATCCATATTATATGTATATAGATGCGACAAAATGCTGTCGTTTCCTTATAACGGTAAGATATCTAAAAATTATAATACTTTTCAAAAAGAAGTTAGCTGTCGACGTCTCAATGACTCGTTGCATTTCACACCATTTCGATTCAATACGTTCTGCTCGCCGCGAGTGCCGCTGAACGTTAGCAACCCACCTTACAGTTTACACGCATACTACGGCAGCTTGTGGCTACAGGGTGGGGGAACTGCTCGCGGCGTCGCTCTTCGCTTTGCTCACGAGCAATCGAGAGCGCTCTTGCCCGTCACAGCCTTGCTGAGCAGGCCTGCCGTAAATCATAGTCAATGCATCACACTTACTCAAAATATTCATGAAAAAAATATCAGGCTGTACTTAGTGGACAAAAATACATAAATAGTCAAACCTGAAATATCTACTTACCGTCGACGTTTTTAGATTTTTTATTCCCACTGATACAACACGCGAGTTTCTACCACGGCGACACATAAAATGGCGGGCTAGTTATTCACATGTTTTAAAATCGCGAATGGCCATCTATTCAGCACACGCCGTTGCATGAAGTTGCAGGAAGGTTCCATGTGCGTTGCCGTGCAATGTTCCACAGGGGCGGACAAAGGAAGATTCCTGCAACATTCCAGCAATGTTGCTGGAACGTTCCGATGTTGAACCGCAACCTTCCTGCAACTTTCCTGCAACGGAATGTGCTGTATGGGTATTCGGATATAAATTACAAATCAAGTTATTGTTGTAATAATTCTGTTTGCCACTGCATGAACACAATATTTTATGTGGAATACAATTGTAGCCATGGAATGAGTGAAAAGCTTAATACATTTCCTAGCTCCTGTTTTAAGTGGTCTGGGCAACCCTCCTCACCCCTTCTGAAATGTTCACAATATCTGTTGTTTGCCAGTATCCTCGTTTCCCTGTGATTATAAAAATTAACGAATATAATAAATTTAAAAACTCGTTAAGAAAGTTTATCTATAAAAATCTTTATACGCTTAATCGTGGTAAATCGTTAATAGAACCGTGGCCGGCAAAGTTCGTGTGCCTTTTTCATATTTTTAATAGTCGCCGAGGAAGGGCGACAAGAGGTTAATGCAACATTTCCTGAAACATGAGGTAATTCTCGATCTGCAAGCGACGACTGTCGTACCACCGGACACCGCCCGCGCTTCTAGCCGCTTTTCATTATTCCTGTCATCAAAAGCGACGACATCCGCAGCATTGTAATAAATTACATAATTATGTTTCCCCAGATATCCTCCGCATGTTCGCTACACTTTTCGATTTTAAATCACCTAACATCATTGAATAATACCTGTACATACATACAAACATCGCATGTTTAAAGCTTTAAACAGGAATCTTTCATCGAATTTCATAACTTACAGAGTGGCGTAAAAAATGGTTTCTCGTTTTAAATTCAAATGAGGTAGAGTAAGGTAAGATAAGAAATCTTAATACTTCTATAGTACATAGCAATGCACGAAGTTTTCTTTCACTTACTTGTTTTAAACAATTTAAACTATGTGTGACAAATGGTGACCTTCTTAGTATACGCAATTTTGTATCCCCTTTTAATACATATCCCAGATAGTACAAAGACGGCTTAAAGGCGTCCAAAAGACGCCTAAAAGACATCCAGATGGCATGGCGTCTTAAGGAACTCCAAAATACGTCGTAGAGACATCTTAGTCAGGTCTCGGTTAGGACATTAAGAACAAAAATTGGCGGTGTCGAGAATCGAACCCAGACTTCCCGCTTACGAAGTAACCACTATATCTTTAAACGCTTATATCTAATAAACGAAGTGTCACGTCCCGGGTTAAGGACTTAGGAGACAAATGACATAGTGAAAATAAAATAAAACCCAGGCGCGAATCTATATTCTAGCGCACCGGGAGGCGAGGGAGTCAGGTGTGAAATGATGAAATTCTGCACACAAGTCCTTTCGAACGTCAGGCGAGAATGTGAAATTCTGCACACTAATCGTTTCGAACGGCAGGCGAGAATGTGAAATTCAGGAGACTGAGGATTTTTGGGAAAATCAGGCGAGAATGTGAAATTCTGCACACTAACCACTCGGAACTGTCAGGCGAGAATGTGAAATTCTGCACACTAACCACTCGGAACTGTCAGGCGAGAATGTGAAATTCTGCACACTAATCGTCTCGAACGGCAGGCGAGAATGTTAATTCTGCACACTAAACGACCAGGGAAGGCTTAATAACTGGTTGGTATTGGGGAGACACCCGTTAGAGCACTTGTTTTGGTTTGGGTTGGAAATCGGTTTTATCGTGGCTTTATTATAAAAGACACGTAATAACTCTGTGAAATTCGGCTAGTCATACGGTTGAGCGAAATCTATGTAAAAGTAAGTTAGTAAACACAGAGATACTTTCCGCGGTCGTTGCCCGTGATCAGCTGTCGCGGCAGCTCGTTAGGATGTATGGATCTTCGTAGCCGTGGGATCGATACAATAAAGTTAAGCGTGATTTAAAGTAAGATTGTTTATTCAGATAAACCACGAGTAAGCCATGCACTGTAAAGCGATAGTGGTAGGTCTTTATAGTAATGCGTGGTACGATAATCAATAGCACATAATGATTATATCAGTGGTTATTACAATGAAACGAGAGTATGAATGTGAGATACAAGTTTATAAGTCAAATATAGTTTGAATAAAGCATGAAGATTTGTTACGCTAGCAATAAGAGCAATGAACGTAACAGGACAATATAATAAGTGCACGCAATCAGCGTAGTTAAGACAAAGCAATAAGAATAGAAATACACAATAATATGATGGGGATGATATACCGTATTAATAATGGTTAATGAAAAATGCTTACAGTAGTTGTCGTAGAGCACAGAATTTATAATATGCGTTATACTAACGCTGAGTTTGGTTTCAGTAAAACTTTAATGATTAACGCAGACGAAGCTTACGCTGTTATTGTCGTCTAAGAAGAAGGAGCTCTCGCGGTTCCTTGTATTTATACTAGTTACAATCTTTTCAGTATGAAGGGGGGTGCGCAGTATGCACCTTGACATAGTTACCCTTATGCGTAGCAGAAACATTTCCGGGGTTTTTGTAAGGGCCAAAGGTTGGTCTATATTTGGATTCGCATTTTCGGCACGTACGCCAGATAATCCTCGCGATTATCCTTCCGGGGTTTTTATACACGTGAATTTGAGGGGCTCAACTCCTCGGATGGATTTTGGGTGTTTTAATAGGAAAGGAACGTTGGTGGTTTTGACTGCTTTGGTCATTTAGAGGGTGTGAGACGTGGTCTCGATTTAAGAGATTTGTGGGGCGAGGGACTTGTATAGATTCGATGGTTGATCGTCTTGAGATGGGGACCGCTAAGGTACATCGCCAAGGCGGTCAGTGATCGGGAAAAGGGGTAAGAGTCGTGGTTTGATGAGATTCGGGTGGAGTTGTAGAGTGGGTTATGAAATTGTTAGAATAATTGCGCGCGAAAATTCGTGGGACGTCACAAAGCCTCCATCATAATATCGTTATTCTTGATTTTCGCCTTATTCTGGTGTCTAGAATCACCCCTTAAATTTTCTCCCAGCAGTAGTCGAACAAAAACGTATACACATTAGAGAAAAAGCATAAGTGTTGAAGAAAGACTACTGATTACCTACATTGAGAGTAATTTTGTATACAATTTTTAGTACAAATTTTAATTTAAATATTTCGTGTACGAATACCGCGGGTGTAGAGGAGGCAGAAAAGGAGGAAAGTTTGGTTAGCTTGGTTGATCGAAAGCGTCACGGGGGCGACATTGTGAAGTGTGAACTGATGCCCCATGTCCATCGGAGAGTGGGGAACTTTTGCGATTTTATGGCCAAAACCACAAAAATAAATTTTTGAATTTGACGAAATAAATGCAAATGTCAATTGAAGAACTAATATAAACATCAAATGCCTCCAATTTTACTGTTAAATTTTTTAATACAAAGCTCGTGTGGACTCTCTAATATTTATATTCATATGAGGCTAAAACGATCGCAAAGAATTAATCTAGATTTTCGAGTTACTTCAAACATTTATATTGTATTATCCAAAGTTCCGAAAATAATTTGAAGGCGTGGATTCAATTCCTGATGGTGCGTAAGATATCTTTTTGTCATCAAAATAATTATGGTTCGGTTTTTAATACGCAATTTATACAATTTTTAAAGTAGTGTTTTAGAAATAACCTTTTCATATAAGGATCAATTTTCATTACATAAAATACTTATAAATCCCATAATATCCTGCAATGATTTTCATTCCTATTTTACGTTGAACTATTTTGATTCTATAAATGCAATTATTAATTGCTAATAGAGGCTAATCTTGTAATTATATGACTTTTTTTTAAACATGATCCAGTGTGTCTTGTATAATATACGACATAACTGTGACCAGGACTGGTTTACACGTTATACATTACACTTCTTTTCATTCTTTTTAAAACGATTTTATTCAGCTTCGATCCTCTGTTTGATTGTTTGTATTGATAGATTTCATGTTATTTTACAAGTAATATCAAGTGGTTAGGTGTTAAAATGTTTCAAATGTATGCTGTAGAAACGGCAAAATTAATTCCAATTGGACAGCTTTCGAAGGAAGCTCAAGAAGCACGGAATAAGGATATTAAAAATTACCGACAAAAATTTTCTCGAACATGCTCAAGGGAAAAAACTATGGAGGATGTTTTCAATTGGCTTCTATTATCATTAGATCCACTATTTAGTAATCTAAGAAAATTTGCCGATAAGAAATTAAAAAGCTTGTCACCAGAAGCGATAACCCTTCTTCTATGCCCTGCTGCACTGTAGCAAAGGTATGCTCTGACAAAGAAAAAAGCGATTCCGACTGGGAGTACCAGTTTTAAGGGCATATAATTTCATAGCTTTAAGTGTATAAATGTAAATAATAAAAAAATCTTTATCGTTTGTAATTTCTGTAAGTGCTGTTTTCGGATAATTTATTCTCTCATATATCAGAAACGTAAAAGTGACGAATTTTATATATTAAAAATAAGTTTTGAGGTTTTGACCACAAAAATGGATATAGTTCTTCAAATGACATTTGCATGAATTTTGTCAAATTTAAGAATTATTGAAAGAATCGAAAAGTAGAAAGTTCAAACTTTAAATTGGTTTTTGTTTCATGAACTTTGGACGAATTTTAGCAAAGTTATGGGACTTTGAAAATTGAGCAAATTTTAAAATACTCGTAGTTCACTGTAAAACAAACCTTGTACCCCTTGATAAGGCGGAGTCGTGCGTAAATCTAGATACTAACTAGTCTGTCACCGAACAATTCATTGTCAAAATAAATAGACAGCTCATAACACCAGCTACAAAATTGTTTCATGTAAAAAGGCCTTGACTCCTAAATTTTTAAGTTCACATACGCAATGCCAAAAGTAAAATAAATGCTGTGTGTTAAACGAATAACTTATATTCTGTATACATTTCCTTCTTTTAATAAAGCACGAAAGTGTCGCGTCGACGGCGCAGGCGTACCGGTGGGGTCGTGGCGATCTCTCCTCGCTTCCCGCGGGATTCACGGATGGACCGAGCAGCTCGGGTCCCACGGGCGACGGGAGGCGTTCGTTCGGCCCATGTCACCGTCAGGGTGGCGAGGAAATTCGCTAAGCGGTAGCTATTTTGGAGTGGGGGCTGGCTACCCACGTCCACGCATGCGCGCGACGACGTCGCTACCGTTGAGCCAATCAACGCCAAGATGAAAATTCGTCGACGCCAGCGCCAAGTCAAGCCAACTAGCCAAGCCGAGTGAGGCCACAACCAATCAGCGTCGACAACCGATTCCCCGGCGATGCTGGTTGGCTGGCTTGGCTTGATTTGGCGCTGGCGTCGGCAAATTTTCCAGCGATTTTCATCTTGGCGTTGATTGGCTCAACGGTCGCGACGTCTTCGCGCGCACGCGTGGACGTGGGTAGCTGTTCCCACTCCAAAATAGCTACCGCTTAGCGAATTTCCTCGCCACCCTGGTCACCGCTGCCGATCCTCGCGATCGCTCTCTTACCGGTCGACAACCAAACGATAAGCCTCATGTTATTATTATTTTCGCCGCCATATTCGATTACTACGGAAAGTGGATTCAATAATTCAATAATCATTTGTCGTTCGATTTATTTCTCGCAAAAGGCGATTTGGTTACATTAACGGGTTATCCCACGCTGACCTACTGAAAAAGTGTGGGAAATTTGGATGTTTATTGTAGACAAACAAATAAACTAAACTCATAGTCGTCTATACCATTAGAGTAATTAAAAACATTAAGAATAAAAAAGTTGAAATCATGTACAAAATGGCATAGTTATTACATGTCGCCCAGCAGCGGCCATGTAAAGCCGGCTATTCTATTGTCTCTGGAACTCGAATGAGACAGACCACACTTCTAATAAAGATCAGTATTTTACCACAACAATTTCCTTCTCTTGCCACCATTCGAGAATTCTTTAAACGCGGCTCGATCACAATAATCCAAGCGATCGAGAATTCACGGAGCGTCAGCTTGGCATCGGTCAACAGGTTTATAATTGTAAATAATGTTACAGTATTTTGACATGACAATTCGAATTATTCTGCGTTCTGTACCAAATAACAATTTTGTTTGAGTAATCTGATAACAATTCCGTATTAACTTTTTATTAAATCGCTAATCAGGTCCAAGACACGCCAATATATTGTATCGGTTGTATACCAATGAGCATGAAAACCAGTATACCCTGGAAACGATGTAGAATCACGTAACCTTAAATCGCGTTCACCACAGTCTAATTATACGTCATTGCGAATATCCTCGAACGATACGAGGCGAGGATTATTTCTGGTGCGTAAAACTCATGCCTGAGAAAGACCAGAAGTTTTACAGGCAACAATCATAGCGCTTCTAGCGCCGCGGTATTTGAGGATGACTAATCATCGTGACATTATTTCGTCCTACGACGGCGTGATTTACGAGCTGAATTTCACTGAAAACTCGAGGTTATACGTCATCGTGTTCGTTTCCTCACGTGTAAGTAAGCGTCTATTTAACTCGCCCACGTAGAGCGGCGCAGTTTGTTTAAAACGCGCAGTCAAGAACAGCAAAAGGAAGACGAAAAGAAAGTGAGATGTCTAGACTGTCTAGAGGGTCTTTTCAGATGAGACACTTTCGTGGCTCGCGGCTGCAATGTAAGATATACAGGGTGGACTTTTATTAACAGTAGAACCCAAACAGGGGTATTTTTCGAGAAAAACATAGTCGAAACTGTAGAAGAACATTTCTCGGCTTGTGGTTTCGATTGCGAGAAAATCGATTCTGAAAGCTCGTCCAATGCGCGTACACCTGGCCAAGGATTGGTAGAATGCAGGGGCACTTATGTATGTACATACATACATGGTACAAAGGGCGAGTGAAATGATTCTTGTGCAAAAATAAGTCGACATGTTGCAATAACATTCTCCCGAACAAATGTTTGTTTTCGAAAAAATTGATATTGGAGATGGAACCGATTCTTGAAAGCAAAGTGCCTTTCGAAGTAAATTTCTTCTAGAATTTCGACCTATTCTTGCATCAGGATTCATTTTATACGCCGTTACACCATATTTACTCCTGCATAACAGATCTTCAAAGTCATTCTTTTCGAAAACGAAGCTCCAAATAAAAAAATCTTATTCTACATTTTCGATACATTCTTTCATAAACAATCCCCCTTTCAAAGTTGGAAAATCAACACCGGATCACTCTGTATTTACACATTTTCCATCTCTTATGTTTTGTATGTCCTTTCATAATGTTTCATTCTTGCATGGAAAAGGTCTCATAGACAGGTTTTCGTATGGTTTGCCGTAAAATTGAGGGAGGTATTCGCAGCAACTAGTCGTACGACAGATCATATGAAAAATCATAATGTATGTACTCTGTAGACTCTTTAACACGAGTGGCGGACACAGTTATATGTACACTCCGGGACAAAAAGATAGCACACCTTAAGAATTACTTAATTTCTGTGTATTAAACATTACAAATTAAATTTTGGTTATATACATTTGTCAGACTGCATGTTTTAACAAATATAAATTAAATGAACTTAAATTTTAAGAACGGATTCATTCTTGTTAAAAAGAACAGAAATATTAAGGAAATATAGTGGGGCAAAATGATAGCACATTTGTTATAAAACTGGGGATATGAACAAAGTAATTGGTGATATTGAATGATCAATATTTAGTGGCACCTCCTTTACATTTAATTACAGCAATCATTCTTATTGGCAACGATTTATATAGTTTTTTAATGTTTTCTTATTTTAATTGTTCCCACTCATCCTGAATACATTGTTTTAAATCATTCACATTTTGAAACTGTCTGCCATTTTGGTACACCGCTCTGGTAAGGTTTCCCCAACGATTTTCAATAATATTCAGATCCGGAGATTTTGCTGGCCAGTCTAAAAGTCGAATTCTTTTGGTAGAAAAGTACTGCTTTATCACTTTCGCAGTATGCACATTGCATGGCAGTATTATCTTGTTGGAAGATAAAATTCATTACAGGCCGAATGAATAGCAAAATGTATCTCGAAATGATTGATCAACAAATAAATACAGTGCCCCGATGGAAAGAAGATACTTGAGAAACTCTAGAGTCTAAATGGCTTATCCCCATAGGCCCGCGTTCTATAGCAAAATCATAGAGGTAGGGCACACGTATTGCCGCTATTGGCCGACGCGACACCATCGCCGAATCGGTCAGCAGCATCGCGTGACGAAGAGAGCGAGCGAAACACACAGAGTTCGAAAGAAACAGAGCTATATCCGCGGATCGGACGAAAAGCAATAGCGTAGGATATATTCCATCATGACTAAATATAATATGATCACTATTAAATAAATTGCGTAGACGACTCATAGTGTTAACCACTATAGGTATAATGTACCTATAAATTTCCTTATTTTTCACATGTTCAAAAAAGTATTACCACTGGTTCGTAGAAAGGTTTTAAATAGCATCTCCATTAAAAGAATTAATTCGAATATCACACTATTAAGAATAGTTCGACGAGGGTCATATTTAGACTCATTTTTATCAGAACAAACTGTACATAATTATAATATTTATGTTTTCTTACCCTATAAATTTTCTGAGAAGGTGCTATCGTCGGACTCGTCGGACTCGTCGGATTCGTCGGATTCATCGGTCTCGGTACTTTCAATTTCCAATGCTGAGTCTTCCATCAGGTTTTCTAATAAATTATCCCTCGTCCAATATTGTTCTTCAATTTTTTCAACGTGTGCACACAAATTTTTCCACTGGTCTGGTGTCACGTCGCCTATAGCTTGTCGTGTAAATGTTTCTAAATCGGTGTTTGAAATATTTGAGCTAATATTTCGTTCTCGAATCTTTCGTTTGACTTGCGCCCAAGCTAATTCGATAGGATTAAATTCACACATATATGGTGGTAGTCTTAGCACATTATGTCCGTGTTCTTTTATCAATTCGTCCATTTTATATATGTAGCGATCTGACTACCAACCGTCAGCAGTGGTGACTAACCCGAATAAAGGGATCACCACCTTCACAGCGAAGGAAAGAGCGTTTCGTCCCGGGCCCGCCAGTGGACTCATCAGTAAGGCTTTCTGGCGGGACCCTGCCTTAGACACGCTGGGTATCAGGACTGGGACGGAACTTGTATATATACGGACGAGGGCTAAGGCGAACACTAGCGAGAAGATCTCGCACCGCGTGGCCCTCTGGTGGAGCGTCGGTAACCAACTACGGATCCCTACATATATTTTCTCGGTTTTTTTATGTTGTTCGACAAGGTCTAATAATTCGTACTTCCTCATTTTTTCTGTACATGCAATTTTATTTTCTCTTAGCCATTCTATTAATATTATTTTTTTACTGGAGTTTGTCGGTGGTTTATTTAATTGTGTGCTATGGTACGGAGCATTGTCCATCACTATAACTGATTTTGGTGGAATATTCGGTAATAATTTTTCTCTAATCCACTTCTCAAAATTGACAGCATTCATTTGCCCGTGATAGTCGCCAGTTTTCAATCCCGCTTTGAATATAAGTTCCGCGCCATTTACGAATCCCTCTTTTCCACCGGCATGCACAACTATTAGGCGGTGGGAAGAACTATTATTTTGTAGTACTCCTAACATGTCATCGCTCTGCCAACATTTGCTGAAACACAAACTATTGTCGATCCACGTTTCGTCCATGTAAATAATACTTCTATTCTGTGTTCTATATGATTTTATAGCTTTTAAGTACATTGCTCTCCACTTAACAATATTAGGCCTCTCGATTAAAATTTTTCTGATGCTGTCGCTCTTTGTATATTTGAATCCCATACTTTTAAGTAACTTATAAAGCATATCTATTTTCCACGGAAAATTTATTTTCTCCCTTATTGCACCTAGCAGTTTTACGGCAGTCGGAACCACTTTTTTTTCTGTGTAAAATTCATAAATTATATTTCTTATGATTGTTCTATCCTCCTCAGAGCAATGAAACACTTTTTCAGTGTTTCGTGGACGTTTCTTCCCTGGTGATGATAATTTCTCTGTTCCAGGTAATAATTGTAAGTTTTCTTTCCGAATTCTTTTAATCGTACTTCCTGACATACCAGTGTAATCGGCCGCACGCTTAGTGGATTGCCTTAGCACATGAAGAAGTTGACCCTTTTCAGCTTCTTCATCACATTTTTGAATAATTCTATTCACGATGTTTCGGGCATCGCTATGGATTGTTTGTCCCTTCTTGTGTGATTCCATAACATTCATATTATATTTAATTTACTTTTAAGGAAACTGTTACTATAAATACTTTAACACTATTTTTTAGCACTATGTATACCTTAACACTACAACTTATCACTGGTACTATAATATTATAACTTATGCTAAACTGAACTAAATAACTTATAGTATTATAACTAATATTAAACTAAATTTTAACACTACGAATATCGAAGTAAAACTGGAAAAGAATATTTTGAATCGCTCAACCACGTTCACAGACAGAATGCTTTGACAAAACTGTTGCTTCTGGCAGTGGAGTGATCTTGGAGAAGTCATTTATTTTTCCCCACTCTAGTCAAATTCAACCGTGCAACAATTGCTTGGACACAAGTTGTCAACAATGTTGCCCACAATTGGATACAAGTTAAGAGTTTCGGCCTGGCGGCTTCGATCGGAGTCATTTCAACGAATATCATGATTTGCTTTAAAATTTGTCCTTCACGTTATTATAAATAAGATGTATTCTGTATGCATGGTCTTATGATATAAAAATATATCATTTCTGTTAGTATAAATGGTATATTAGTATATAAGTAAATAGGGGCGACTCCTATCATAGTCGGCACAGGTAGCTACGGAACATAAAAACATAAAAACATAAAAGCATAAAAACATAAAAACATAAAAACATTAAAAATAATGTCCATGTCATAATTTTATTTCTCCGTGCTTATATCTCATGTACATATTAAAGATACGCTTAATTTTGTGAAATAGAAGTGACAATAGTCACGTTTTGCTAGTTCAATATGAATCCCGTATCCGCGGTTTAATATATTCGCGGTATGTCATGATGGAACGTATCCTCCGTAAGATACGGGCATCCTACGACTATGCAGCGTGTGCCGCTAAGAACCTAAGAGTGGGGATTTGAGGAGTGTCGCGCGAGAGAGTGAGGCGGTGGGAGCGAAGAACCCCTCTCGCCCCCCTGACATTTCGGGGTTCATCTTTCCATCGGAGCACAGTACGTATGCCACAAAAATTGCCGGAGATAAATATTCATTTCCGTTTCACCACGTGTTGGGCGAGTGATAGTTCGCCCGTGCGGCCACCAGGTGCGCCCCTGCACCGGCACGCACATCTTTCGTGTACCGGCACGCACATCAAGAGTAGTATCAACCCAGCACGGCAGAACAGACGACGTTCTAACCTATGTATTCATTAATGTAACAATATACCTCTGGTATTATCGTAATCGTGTGTCTCATTACATTCTCATACAACGCGTGGGCATAACACCACGATATCCAATACCGGCCCAAAATTACACTACCGCCTCCCATATGACGACGGCTCAAAAATTGTTCTTCCTTGGCGAGCCGAATAGCATACCGTTTCGTTAAGCGACCCCCTTGTCCCTCGAGTGGCATGCTTACAACGGAGCACCATGTACAGGGTCATCCGTTAAATCTGCAACCTACGCGCGCGCAAACAGACGAAAATGGCAACAGCGCCTCACGGACGCATTCCACTACAACCCCCCCAACCCCATTGTTTTATTATTTGTTTAATTTGCGAGGTGGGGATCTTCGCTTGTGAGAAATAATACACTCATTTCCACACCACCTCGGAGGTAGAGTACTGAGCGCGTTTTTTTTAAACGTGGTGTCCGCAGTAGACCTAATTCACGATGTTTGTTTATTAAAAATACAAAAATTACGAGTCTCCCTCATCTTCTGCGTCAGTTTCTTCTATTGGGGATATGCAGGGGTTAATATAGGTGTGTATTTCGCAATTTTTTTGTTTTCTGCCCAAATGCACTCTAAGGGGGTAAAATTGCCCCATGAAAATCCGTTTTTTTTCGATTTTATGTTATAACTCGCGAACCGTAAGAACTGTAAGAACTATAACTTACCAAATGATAGCCCTAATTAAACGAAGTAACTTTTTCCTGAACACTTTTTTTCTATCCCCTACAGTTCGCGAGTAATAATACAAAGTAAAAAAAAATTCAGGGGTCAATTGCACCCTTATGGAGTGAATTCGGGCAGCAAACGAAATTGCGTTGTACTCAGGAGGACTTCTCCCATGTATTTACAGAGTTTCATAATTTTATGAATTTCAGTGTTTGGGATCTTCCCTTGTCAAATGTATGGGGGTTGAAACTTGGTAACCCGACATACATGAAAATGGTTACTCCTACGAAAAAACTCATACGACCTTTTTGGTAGAGAATTTCCTAGGCTAGAAATTGTATAATAACTATTTTTGTCGCAAAACTGTTAGATAACGAGATATTCGCGAAAAACTGTTGTTTTTTTCAACCCTCTGTAAAATTTTTAGCGACGGTCGGATCGGTGGGGACTTTTGACATATTGTTTAAAACGACCAAATAAAGGCCCATACCAAAATTTAGCTTGCTGGGATTTATTCCGAAGACAGATCCTATTTTCACTGGTGTATGCTGTCCAGCGGTCGCTGGCAGCCCTCCGAACGCCGGGCCGGTGAATGGTTGTAGTGGAATGCGTCCGTGAGGCGGTGTTGCCATTTCGTCTGTTCGCGCGCGCGTAGGTTGCAGTTTTAACGGATGACCCTGTAGCTCTGATATCAGAGACAACATTGCCTTGCCGTATAAATATGTCTGGAATAGCAGTCGCGAGCTACCGAAGTGTCTTATTTAAAATGTCTTAACGGGAAGAAACTAACAAGTTAATATTTACAACCACTCATATATAGTACGCCTGAAGGCACAAATCTTAAATTTCATATGTGTATCAATTATTTTATGAAATATATCGTGGTGAACTAATTGAACTTGCATACTTCACATCTCTGAAAGGCAGATAAGATTTTCGTTGCGGTGGCCATGAGTTACCAACCGGTAGCTTGTTCCAATTTACGTCGGATAAAAGTTGTTGCTTGACAAAGTTAAACCTGCAAGTTCACCGTAAATTCACGTTCGCTTACACAGTGATAAAGCGATTGTAACGCATAAAATTGAATTGATCGTACTTCCAATCTCGATGTTCCTGCCCCGTTTGACGAATAAAATGATTGCGTTTGTAAAATCATCGTTGACTTCACAATAGTGACAGATCATTGGTAAATAATCGCTTCCCCTAAAATGCCTACCATACGACAGGGACTTAATACCAGTATAATTTAGATACCGGTATTACGCCAGGGATTTCATACCGGTATTACCGAAAACCGAAATAAAAGCCGGTATTTTTTCGGTTTTCCCCTTGTAGAAATGGTAGATTAAGATTAAGTCAGTACCTACTAGAAACTAAAAGTACATTAATGGATTATCATTAGTCAATTAAAAAGTAAAAATAATGTAATAAATTCTATACTATAAAACTAATAAATTAATTTTCAAAAATATTTTCCTGCTGTTAGAAAGTATGTACGTATTGCTTAACGCTCGACCACAGAGTGACGAGTCTCCACGCTCTCGTCACCGATCGCGAGAACAAATCTTCATTTGTTTATATTCCGCCTCCACTTCATCGCTGAGCCTCTCTGTTATCCTTCTCTCGCATAAGGGACGTAAGAGAGACGATATAATGCGGCACCAAACGACGTCGCTATAGGTACTCGGCGTTTGAGATCGACGTTTCGACGAATGTAACAGTGTAACGTCGTATTCTTTTTCACTCGCGATCACACTATATATGTTACCAGAAAAATGTTGGTAATTCCTTTGGTTTCGGTATTACAGCGATGTCGGTATTATATCGGTTTGGATATAATTTTAGTAACATAATAGCAGTAACAAAATAATACCGGTATTAAATCTCTGCTTAGAAATATATTGAAATTTCTAATAGTATAGGAAAACCGAAAATATTATCGGTAAATACAGGTAAATATACCGGTATGACCTGTATAAGGGTTACGAAGGTACAACCGAAAGATACCGGTTTAATACCGGTAGGAGTCTCTGTCATACGAAACCGAAGGAAATATGAAAGGACGTTATAAGAGATTCTTTTTATTTTTGAAAATCTGACAAGTATTATCAACCTTCTAGGTATTAGAAGTGTGCACTCGTCACAGCTTCGTAGAACCAGAAACGAGTATAATGTACATAGGTGCATATACCTACCCCACTCCTTTCTATCTCTAGCGTCGCCTGTTGCGAGGCGTTCGTATGCTTATGTAAATAGACGAGCGGACGCTTGGTTATCGCACGAAAGCCGATGTAAGCACGTACGCGTCGGCCAACGGCATAGATAACAATTTTTATCTGGCCTCCCGTCTTCGAAACCATCATTCTCTTTGGTCTCTGTAGCGCCAATGCACTTTGCCATTTTGCCGGTGCGGTAGCTGGATTTTCAGCTCTCCGCGCGCCGCGATAAGGAAGTTCGTGGTCGCATGTACTAATTGGTACGTACGAGAACTTTTCTCATTGTCCCGTTATAAAAGCGTAGAAACGTTTTCTCGATTAGACATCAATGGCTAGCACAAATATTTGCGAAAACATTGCATTCATTTGCGAGCTATTATTTTTCACGCAGAACCCTGCAACTTCTCTTATTCTTTCTTCTTATCGTTAACGTCTACCCCGTACCATCACAGGTTTACGAACCTGCCGCTCGCGCTTCCTTAATCTTATTTTTTATTTGCGATAAAAGCGATAAAGTCATTGGCACTGCATTTCTCTCGCGCTCCGAAACATCGTAACGGAACGGACAATAGAAATCGATCAAATCGAAAAAATATATACAAAAAATTTATGTTAAACGATTTTATTAAAAATGTAGTAAAAACCTAAATTAAAATGCGCTAAAAACTAAAAAATAATTATTTTCTTGTACTTCAATTTTGATGGTGTTAATATCACTTCAAATAAAATCGTGGGGCACGATATTTCATAACAGGATATGAATCACTTTAATACAGAAGCAAACATCGAAATGAATTTGTTGTTAAAAAGTTTTCATTCGCATTAATGAAACAAAATATTTTAATTGCGGGATACAGATTGTAATGTGACATAAAATTGATAAGCTGTAGTTGACGATGTTCCACTTGCCAACCGATTCTTTAATTTCTGGTTGCACATGGTGCCCCACGATTTTATTTAAAGTGATATTAACACCATCAAAATTGAAGTACAAGAAAATAATTATTTTTTTAGTTTTTAGTGCATTTTAATTTAGTTTCTACTACATTTTTAATAAAATCGTTTAACATAAAACTTTTTTATATATTTTTTATTGTTTAGTTTTCAGTGCATTTTAATTTAGTTTTTACTATATTTTTAATAAAATCGTTTAACAAATTTTTGTTATATATTTTTTTAGTATTTATTGAAATCGCTTTGCTAATATATAACGTAGCTAAGCTGATTTCAAATTGTTTCGATTTGTGGTTATAGGCTGACTTTATGTCGTTGCGACTAGCGCCCCGAACGCAGCGGCTTTTTATCGTTTTCGTATAGAACGCGAGTGGCTGATTTCAAGCCGTTGGGATTTGTGGTTATAGGTTATATTTATTGATGACTAGGTAATTTTTTCACCCTCTCGGGGTTAATTTTTCTTTAATATATTGTATTGACCTCCAAACTATGCACGCCTGCAAAATTTCAGGTCTATTGGGTAGTTGGAAGTGGGTTAAATTTGAGTTGCCAGATTTGAACCATACATACATAGATTAAACAAACAAACAAACAAACAAACATACAAACAGAGGATCGAAGCTAAATAAAATCGTTTAAAAATGAACAATTTGCACAGGTCATAGTCGTTCAATGGTTTATTTCTCAAATACTTAAGCGAAAGTGAAAAAATACAAATACTTGAAACAGAAAAAGTATTGTCGCACAGAACTATCCTCAGGGTTGTGTATTCTCAATTTGACATTTTATGATGCGGTTCGCCCCGTCTTCGTCTCGAAATTCCCCGTCTTCTCTTTCTTCCTCCAGTTACTAATTTTATCTTCCTGTTCAACTCGTAGATTTACAATTTTTCTTCTTTCTCGCTGACTGTGAAATTCTCCATTCCTCTCGGCTCCTCTTACCATCCCACTGGTTCGCTCTTTCTCTTTCTTTCCGCGTAGCCGCAGCTGTCCTCGTCTAGCGTCTCGCTCTCTTTCTCTGTTGCTGCTCGCGTTCCCCCTCTAGCTCGTTCGGTCGAGTCCGCGAGAGAGTAACTCGATTCGAGTCGACTCGGCGGCGACGGCAGTCGCGGTTAAACTCGTGCGGGAGGCGCTATGCGTGTGATTCGCGCGCCACGCGCATTATTCATACGCAGCGAGAGGAAAAGAGTCTTCCGTTCTAACGGTTAGCTTTTTGTTTCGCTCGCACGTCCGGGAATCGTCATTGCGCGGTATCAAGTCCTCCGCGGTGTGGCGACGCGCTCCGAAACGGTGAATTTCGCGGGTTCGAGGTTCGAAAAGCAGGATCCCGTTTGGCGCGACGCATGATTGAATGGTGAAACGTCACTGTGCACTGCTGAATAAACGCCGGGACTCGAGTGATAAGAAGTGGTTCGATCGATATCCACGGTAAAGAGGACTACTCCGATGGTGTCGTTGCACGTTATCTTTGTTCACTTGTTGTTCTCCACATTTCCGACGTCGAACGACGTTGTCCCAGGCGAAGATTGAGATCCGATGATACATAGCGAGAAAGTAAATACGCGGCGCGCGTACGCCACGATGTTCGTCTCGCGAGACAGTGGATGATCGAATGTTACGGGTATCGATGACATCGATCGACGTGTCTCCAAAACTAAGTGTACCGTGGTGAGTGAACCGTTTAAGTGAAACAAAGAGCCAGTTCCGTCAAGGAAGTATTAATTAACAACATTTAACAAAGAACCAAGCAAAATTGCCGCGCGTTTCGAAGACCACAGGAGATCGGAAAGAAAACCTTGCCTCTTACACGGAGGCAGTACGTTCGTCGAACCGAGAACAGTATCGTAACTCATCAGGCAGAGGAAAAGGAAGAATTTGAGTAACTGGAAGAGCACGTCATCGAAGATACGGCGCACGACCCGTGCTTTTTTCATTGCCGCGGCAAAAAACGAGCGGGAAGCGGGCCGCTCGTAAATCAGAGCGTCTCGTCCGTATTCTTTGTCGGGCGGAGAATAATTTGAACGTCAGATAACTGTTCGGCCGATTCAGTAGGAATTTTTTTCCCCGCCAGGCAGGAACGCTAGTTCATCGCAATACCTTTTAAAATCAGCTGTCCATTCAGCGAACCATACTAATTCCGTTTCGCCAATTAAGCCGTTCGATCGTTCGAATTGTCCAGCGTTGCGTTTCGTACGCGCCATCCATTCAGTTATTCGCGGAAGGGTCGCCAAAGCTGCGCGCCACTTGGAAACCAACCGTCGAGAGTTCTTCCTCGAAACGATTTTCCGATTAGCACGACTAAAGGCGGATCGGTGGTTGGGTTACGGAGGAAAACATCGATAACGCTCGATGACCGGTCGTTGGATCTTTTGACGAGCATCCGAGTGTCGACGCCACTTAACGTTGCACGCGAGAAGTGGTTGCTCGCCGATTTTCCGTACGGGGTTAACAATTAGTGCCACGTCTCCGATAGAACAGTTCGATCGGTCGTTGAACATTCTCTACGACTAACGATCGTTTACGAAATGAACGAGTGATTCGCGTCGAGGCAGGCGCGGATCGTTTCCGGCGTGAACTGTTCGTCTGTGTTTGGATAAAAGTTTCCGCCGCGAAGGTTTACCCCGGCTGGGGGCCGGCGGCCGGTTTTCGAGCGAGTTCAGCTGCAGCCACGTGGGTGTTATCGGGGCGAATTTGTATGGAGAAGTCGGCCCGCTACGCGACAGCGATTACACGAGCGAGTTCATTCATCATACGAATTCCAGCGCGCCGGAAGTGACGAGGACGAAGCACTTCCTCGAAACTCGGCGTCGCGCGCGCGTGCCTTAACTTTTCTCGTGGAGAGCGCGTGTTGGGTCGCACGCCAAGCATACACGGAGACCCGGTGTACTCGGCCCGTGCACGGCAGTGAACATTATCGAACACCAGCGACGAGAACAGGAGAGGAGGCGAATAGGTGGGGAGGAGAGCGAGGGAAAGAGAAGAGGAAACGAGGAAGAAGGATGCGGTCGTGGCGAAGAATCGCGGTCTGCCGGACAACCGAGCGTGCTGCGAGACGCACGGTCAGTCCTTGAAGGACACCGCACAGTTTTCGTGTCCGGAGGATGGACTGCTCTCGAAAGAGCAAGCCGTACGCGAGACGAGCAACGCTCGATTCTTACACGACCGCAGCGCTGGTTATGATCGCGATTGTTCCACTTCGTCGAGGCGCCTCGCCACGGTCAGCGCACGATTATGCAGCTGAAGAAAGCGATGCTTAAGATATTCGATCAATGTGAGTCGCTGATTTTGCTTGCTTCACATTCCCCCTATTTCTTGTCTTTCTCGTTGTCGTTTCTCACTTCCCGCCACAAGTTATTCCTTCCCGCCTGGCCGCGTTAAAACTGATTTCCGACGGGGTGAAAGTCCCATCGAGTTTACACTTCGCTTACTCGTCGCCTTTTCTTCGTTCACCGCGGCGGCGCCGTTCGTTGCGTAATCGTGACGAAACGTTTTTCGCGCGAGTTTGATAGAATGGAAGAAATGGAACTGCACAGTGTCAACGTTTACGAGTCATTACATACGGCAGATGATGTCAGAAGCTTGGCAAATCTGATTAATCGTAAATGTCTTGTACTACCTCATTGAACGATGAGGGCACGTGGACGAACGAGATGCGAGAAGAGCACCCACCCTTTCATTCCCGATAATCGAATGTTTCGTTACGTGTGGTTGCGTGGCCGTGAGCTCCACAATACGAACTCAACGACGACAAATGCAGTTGTTGCGTCTTTCGGATTACGAAAGTAGCTGTCGAAAGTGCTGCGCGGCTGCGATGTCATTGATTGTCCGACACTGGTTTTCATACGCTTTTAGCAACGTCTGGCTTCGTTTTTTGAGTTACTTTTTATATGGGAGAAATGCATTTGTCGCACAACGAATACTTTTATCCATATGAATTGCTTTTTGTCCTCAGCCGACAGTATAAATAACAAATGTTCTACTTACGTGTAGGTATACATGTAAGTACGTACATACAGTGGGCCAAAAAAGTATTCATACAGTGCATTAGATTCACTTTCATCTTCATTATTTCGGTGTTACGAAAATTATTTCTCAAATAACATACATGGATAGGAAGCACATCAATTACACTTTACAATAATGTACATTATATGTTATTCTTAGTAATGCAATACAACTAATTAAATCTGTTTCCGTAAGATGGCTACCATCATGGTCAAAATAGTATCCATACAGTATTTATTTAAACAGTATTAATTATAAAATTGAACAATGAACATAGAAATAACAGATTTAATATTTTGTGGGGTATCCTTTTGCCCGGAGAACAGCCTGTAATCTCCTTGGCATAGATGCTATTAATGTCTCCGTCGTGGTTGAATCAATTTTAGTCCATTCTTCAAACAGAGGTTGCTTTAATTCCTCTTTATTTTGTATCTTTCGTTTATGGACTTTTCTTCCCATAGGTTCTCTATTGGGTTCAAATCCGGAGATTGCGGAGGAGTTTTTAGTAAATGAGACACGTTATATAATAATCATTCTTGAACAATACGAGAGGTATGCTTAGGATCATTGTCCTGCTGGAAATAATAATTCTCCAAAACATTCAATTTTATTGCACGCGCTTCTAAATTTTCTTGTAAAATATTTAAATATTTAAATCGGTCCATAATGCCATCAATAAATTTCAAATTGCCTACACCATTTGCAGCAAAACATCCCCATACCATGACACTACCACCGGTCCCT
Source organism: Andrena haemorrhoa (assembly GCA_910592295.1). Lineage (NCBI taxonomy): Eukaryota > Metazoa > Arthropoda > Insecta > Hymenoptera > Andrenidae > Andrena > Andrena haemorrhoa. The sequence continues at coordinate 21,320,692 of OU342940.1, forward strand.
TTGACAGTAGGTTGCAAATTTTTCGGGGCTGACGCCTCACCTTCTTTTCTCCAGACTAATTTTTTGCCGTCACTTTCGAACACATTGTATTTACTTTCGTCGGAAAAAATAATTTGTTTCCAAAAGTCTAAGGGCATATTAATATATTTTCTTGCAAAATTCAATCGCTTTTGCCGATTCTTCGCACTAACGAAAGGCTTCTTTCTTGCAACACGTGCGTGGTACCCATGTTTTCTCAATCTAATCCTTATTGTTTCGGGGTGAATACTTTTATTCGATATTTGTTGCAAGTCTTGTGCTATTTCTGAGGCAGTAGTAAATGGATCTTTTTTAATTTTTCGCAATACTAACTTCTCTTCACGGTCGGACAGTTTTTTTGGTCTCCCTGAGCGTGATGAATTGACTATGGTCTGAGTTTCTTTATATTTATTAATAATATATTGAATAGTGGCAAAGCTTTTGCTTACTATACTTCCTATTTTTCGAAGAGAATTTCCCTCTTTGTGTAGTTTGATTATTAAATTACGTTCCTCCGCTGTAGTTTCCCTTGTCTTTTTATTCATTTTAAATTCCACGAGGTTATGTAATGATAGCGTCTCAAAACCAAATGTAAACCTAACCTTACTCCGCTAGTAATAACAAAAGACTATCTAGTTGATATAACCAAATATATTTAGTTAAAAGTGGACTAGACGCGTAACTGTATGGATACTTTTTTTACCATAATGGTAGCCATCTTACGGAAACAGATTTAATTAGTTGTATTGCATTACTATAAATAACATATAATGTATATTATTGTAAAGTATAATTGATGTGCTTCCTATCCATGTATGTTATTTGAGAAATAATTTTCCTAACACTGAAATAATGAAGATGAAAGTGAAACTAATGCACTGTATGAATACTTTTTTGGCCCACTGTACGTTGTGTCATTAGTTTCATCGTGGAAGAAATATTCTCTGTGAAATTAAATTTAAGGGGGTCGGATAGTATCGTGTGAAACTGCAAATTTAGAGTAATATAAAACTTTTCGCGTTTGCTATACTTTTCCATTTAATTACTTAAAATATAAATGTTCCATAAATTATAATGTTCCGACTTCTTTCACAAGCCACGTTTAATTAACACCGAAAAGATAAATTAGGGTAACTCGGGGTAATATGCCACAGTTAACTTTGAAACGCGATAACTCGCAAATATGAGTAGATACAGGGAAACAGATAAAACCGCATGAAAGTGTAAGTAATTCTGTGTATTGACTAATAAGTAGAGATAACTTTTATAGTTCAATGAGAAACGTACAAATACAAAAGTCCTCGAAAGTGGCATATTACCCAAGTGGTGGGTAAATATGCCACAAGGTGTGAGGTAATATGCCACAAGCTATGAGGTGCGAACTATTCACTCAAATTTTTGAGAATCAACAATATTTTAAACTATTCGAACTATTAGTAACTAGTAACAAATATTTGAACTCAATGAAACGTAAAATATATTTGAAAAAATAGTTATTTCTTACAAACTAAACAGTCTTTAATCTTTACGCAGTCTTCGTGGATTCACTTTTTGCAACAAGTAGTTTTTACCCAGTCACATTTAGGTCCTTTTTTATCGTAATAATATAGTTCACATATTGCACAGCAGTTGTCATTTTCTGCATCCGTCGAATCGTCATAAGAAATATCTACATTCTCAAATATGTTCTATATTTTAGTACGAGCCTTCTTCATCATTCGAATGGCTTCCTTTAAACTTTCGTCTGACCAAGCAGCACGGTTTGAAGTTCATACATACTTCTTAGGCATGGTTCTAATACGAGAAAACAACTCGATGGCATTAAATAGAAAGAGTTATAAAGATCTGCCAGAAGTGGCATATTACTCCACTCGGCCATAAAAAGAAGCATTGAAAATCTCTGCACAAAATTTTAACGGATGTGTGAGAGGTTATAAAATTCGTTTGTTAGTATACTTTATCATAATCTATTGATTTTTTTTGTAGAATTGTTCACACAAATGTATAATCTACATTCTAGTTAGAGTGTGAAATTAGATCAAGACGATACTTATATAACTTACCAGGATTTACTGAAAGTAAAAGAAGGTAAAAGCCAAAATCTATTGTCGTTATTGTCTTAGCAGTTACACTAAATTGAACGGAATTAGCGCAAATAAAACGGCATCTGTGCATTATTTAAAAAATTATTGAGACGTGGTATATTACCTGCGATGGCATATTACCCCGAGTTACCCTATTCCCCTTGATACTTTATTCATATTAGTCGCACTGCTGAATCTTGAATTACACACAGTTTTGAATTTAATGCGCCAATTGACATTGACGCATTAAATTCCATCATGAAAATAAACTGCAAAAGTTACACAATTTTAAAAACTTTTTATAAAAATTTCAATACATTGAAATGCACCGATGACCATTGGTACCAAAGGAAGAGAGTTAATAAGATTATCAGGAAAACTACTTGTTTCACGAGACTGTCAAATTGTCTGCCATATAAAAGACAAAGTACATACTTTTAAGAAACCTCTTAAATTTGTTCTCCCCGACAACGAAATTTGATCACGTTAAGAATCACGGCGCAGATCGAGGATTTCTCGACTGCTTCGCGATCAAAGGATCCTTCTCGCGAGAGAGATGCAGGATGGATGAAAACGGTGACAAACGTGTGCTTGGCTACCTGTACAGTTGTCGCGGCTTCGTTATCAATAGCTCGATGCAATCGCGCGAGTAATGAATCAGATCCGCTCGTAAAATCGGAGCGAGCGTTTCTACTAGAAAAAGGAGGCAAAGTCAGCGTGTCGGGCGTGCCGTCGTCCGCGATGGAAAAGTTGCAAGCGTTCAGTAGAAACGGCGGCGTAAGTATCGCGGGTCTGCTGGAAATGCAACAGCTCGCTCGAATGTCACGTACGAAAGTATTGTATTTCGTGTAACCGTTTCTCTCTCCTCCCGACGCGAGCGCGCGCGCGCGTGTGTGTGGTGCCCCTCTCCCTCCCGTGCCCGCGCGCCCCACAATCTGGAGGTAGGACAGCCTCCCTGTCTGCAATAAACGCGCGATGCATGGCTACGCGTTTCCGTGCAGAGAGGCGCGTGCACACGGGCGACTTAGCTGCATGCGTGCGTAACGTGATTCCTTCATGCACAGCATGGGCCCCATTAGTGGCCCCCAGGTCCTAATAGTGTAATAGCCCGACAGGTTATTACAAGGTATCGTGGAAACTCAGTCCCTTCGCGAATGCTCGTTCCCCCATCGTAACGCCGTGTCACCGAATACTAGATGCCACCGGGTTTCGCAGCCGAACGAACCTGGCGAGATTCGCTGACCGCGAGAATCCGTTGGCGGTCGCCATCTTGACCTTCTTGGATGAAAATATCAGCTTCAAATATACGACTGTATTACTCGTTACAATTGCAAGATAATTAATTCGGCAAATCGTTTTATTTCGCGCGTTATGAAGCGAAATGAAGTACCCCAGGTTCACTTAATACCTACACTTTATTATAACAAATGGAAACTTAAAATAGAATACGTACACTATTAATATCAGTAGGACAAGGAGAATCCTTTGTATACTCTGCTGCGTGACTATTACTAATGATCGAGTAATGGCTATTGCCTGCTCGTGTTAACTGGTTTTTGGAAGTGACGGGTGAAGATAACCATCTACCTACTCCATCGGGTTCTGATTAAAATGAATATCAACATTGTGTCGCGTTATGTTACACAAAAGATGGGAGGGATAACGAGGAAACAAATCAATTGGTTTTTCCAATACATGACGCGATGAAGTGATCAGTACGGACCTGCCCACGCATGGGTTCTCCCATTATGTATGATATTCTGGTAAACGCTGTGTATACAAGGAAGTTACAACATAAACGAGCAGTTTTATGATGATATCCAGTTCAGAATGTAGTGATTTATTACAAATGGTTTCAGACATTACAGTCTAGAAATCGTTAAACCAACGTCGTATTTTTCCCTCTTGAATCGTACATGTAGATGACGGAATGGAAAATTCTATGTATATAGGTACGTTATTAATCCGTGACTAATAGTTCATTAAGGTATATTCAGTGAATTCTAGTAAAATAAAAGTCGTTAGATAGCACCTACAAAGGTACCTATTCTTGATGTGTTATATCTAGAAGTTCGAGACGAAGGAACGAGGGATCGAATGACACTGTTAAAATTATCAATTAATTATGAATTAATTGTAATTTTTGACTGTGATATTTTCTGTTCCTAGAAAACCATGCAGTGTATTAAGGGGTCATGCCTACTTGGCAGACGAAAACGACAACGTCATTTTCGGGAACTTTTTGTGAAAAATGTGATGTATGTTTCTGACAACTATTTCCCTATTTTAGAAGCACATATATTCAGCAACCCTCAGTAATTTTGTTATAAGAAAATATTAAATAATGAAGGAATAACAGCCACTCTGACGGAAGCTGTTTTTAGAATGGCGCTGCGCAGTGAGCACGATTTCTCCGAGCCGGATCATCTGAAATCAGAAAGCGAAGAACATTCTGTTAATATGAGTTTATCTGGTTCGTGACCGAAGGATTTAAAAAAAAAGATTTTAGACAAAATAGGGGGCGTTTAACGCAAAATCATGATTTTTCTATGTCTGAATTGTTGGTTTTTCGTGAATTAAAAATAGAATTTTCATCAAAAACAAAGAACTTTCGTTCACGAACCAGGTAAATTCATCTTCTAACAGAATCTTCTTTACTTTTCGATTTCAGATGATTCGGCTCGGAGAAATCGTGCTCACTGCTAAAAAAAAAGCTTCCGGGAGAGTGGCAGTTATTTGTTCATTTTTTAATATTTTCCTATAACAAAATTACTGAGAGTTGCTGAATATATGTACTTTTAAAATAAGCGAATAGTTGTAAAAAATATACATTAGATTTTCCACTAGGCACGACCACTTAAGGGAGAACACCACTGTGACGGCCGGAAAAGTAAACCATTTTTAAGAATTTTTTTCAGGAATAATTTACAGTTTTCGTAGAAAATTTTTATTACCTACCTTTAGTACGCTGTCTTAAGAGACTATACAAAAAAAATAAATAGAAAAACATGCATGAATTTTAATATATTAATTAATCTCTTAGACTCCTCCACGCGAGGTGGTCGAAGGTGTAACTATGGAACAGAAGGTCCGAAATCAAATTTTTTTTTTACAAACTATATGAGTGTAGTTTCCGTTGTACGTACGGATTCTTTGATTGAAAACAAATTCTTTGAAATACGCTCGAAACACTGTCCATCTCATTCGCGAATTTTCGAAACTTTTCTTCTAAAACGCACCATTTTTACAAAAATAATTTGTTTAAGAAATCGGTACGTACAACGGAAACTACACTCATATAGTTTATAAAAAAAAAGAAATTTGATTTCGGACCTGCTGTTCCATAGTTACATCTTCGACCAGCTCGCGTGGGGAGGTCTAGAAGATTAATTAATATATTAAAATTTATGGATGCTTTCCTATTCATTTTTTTTTGTATAGTCTCTTAAGACAGCGTACTAAAGGTAGGCAATACAAATTTTCTATGAAAACTATGGCTTACTTTTCCGGCCGTCACAGTGGTGTTCCCCCTTAAGGAGGTTCGATACCTCACTTGCGGGGCAGGCGGCGAGAGGGGTAAGCCTATGCTTATACATGGGAGCTCTGCATTGATACCAATCTTAGATAAAAAAAATTATGTAGACAAAAATGTTATTTACATGTCTATTCCTAAGAAAATTATTACTACACTGTTTGTTTTGGAATTCAATTAAACAAAAAGTATGTTTACTGCAGCTAGAAACACAATATTTTCATTAAAAGTAGCGTAAAATATGCGAGTGAAATATGGCAACGTCGCTTTGCGTCCATCTTTTTTTCTCTTTCCATCTCACAGTTGTGGCGTCCTTTTGCGCGTTCGTACTGGTTCGCAACAAATTATTAAATACATGTTTATAGCTTGGTAGTGTTTTTACCAATTTTTACTGTATCCTTTGTACAAGTATACATTGTATAGATGACTACCCGGTGTACAGCGTTGCCACGTTTCACACAGTTCCTTCAGGCAGTTCCAAAAATACGAGAACATTGCTGTCTATTTATTCAATTACCTAATAAACCGTACGGTTCATGTCTGACTTTCTCTTTTAGAATTTCATGGGAATACTTAAGCTTTTCATTGCAACATTTTTTAGGACTTTTTCACTATTTTTAAAGACTCTGTGTAACATTTTATAGAAATTTTATCGTTTCTCCCATAACAGCCTGTGTATAAGAGCGCAACTTTGATTTCAATTTTTTCAAAAACCGTGCGGTTAATCGACTTGAAATTTTAACACAATGCGGACAACACTTTGAACATTAGATTAGAACACTTTTCAAAGATTTCTCATTACTTTTTCTCCGGTATCGAACCTCCTTAAGGGGGGAAGCCACTGTGACAATTTTTCATCAGATTTTTTTGTACACTTCCATAATGTTTGAGGTCTCAAAAATATACGTGCACAGTTACAAATTGGATCTCGAAAAATTTGGGTAGCGCAGCGCTCGGAACCGAGTGCACGCATAGGTAGGGTTGCCACCTGTTTTACAGAAAAAAAGCGTAAATTTGCATTTCATGGAGTATAAAAAAAAAGTGCGCTCAAAAAAGCTAAAAGCAGATTTCAATCTTATTACTTTTTATTGATTCTAAACATATTTCTTTTGTTTTTAGCAGTACAGAACAACTTTTTATCATTTTTAAATAACTGAAACAAGAAGAAAACCAAACCGAAAAAGCATTGAAATAAATGAAAGACAACTGCTCTTTGCGTAATTTGACAGGTTCACTACGCAATGTGGCCTACGGTATTCAAAAAGGTATTAGATTTGAGATTCGTTGACACATGGTGTTCAATGCTGTGTGGTGTCGTTTGGAAATGGGAAATGATCATGATTTGTGTACGTTTGAAAAATACCCTACCATAATATTGCGTTACCTTTCACGTGATATCATTAATCGTGAAATAAAGTATTTTGGCATACTTTATTGTTATTCAAAAGTATACAGTACATTTACGTATAATAACGTACGATACTATATTTTAAAGTACGGTTGGCAACCCTACGCATAGGTCACTTGGTGTCAATCGCCCGAAAAGTTTATGTCCAAGAATCCAAATATATGTAGTAAGAGGGATTATGAGCTTATATATTGTTTAGAACTAGGTAGAGAGCCACTGGTCACGACGGGACTGTACAAATCTGCGATCTTTGAGTTGCAGAAACTAACTTCTTTCAAAACTTCAAACACGATTATTTCGAAATTACAGTTTTCAAACTGTACGGATTAAACAATTCAGTCAATTTTTGTCGGATTCACTTGAAATTTTCAGAGCATATTCGTAATAAAATTATCTTCAATTAAGCGTACCAGTATTTTCATTGAATAATTCATCTAATCGTAAAATTGAAAAATCATGTTGAGTTTTGATACTTTTTCTTCCAAAGTCCGCCGTTTTTTCAAAAATTAATATTTTAAAATTAGTGCACTTAACAGAAGCTATTGTACTATAGCTTAAGGAAACGTTGGAATTTTTCATTTCAGAGTACACGTTGAAAAGTTACACGACCACTCGTTTTTAAATTTTTTTGCAGAGTCTGACGTTATCGGTCATACTACTCCAAATTTGTTCAAACTAGTAGTATAAAATATTAGTTAAATATATGTATTTTCAGATGATAAAAAAGATTTTTCATAGAAAGATACATTTCATTATAAAAGAATGCCTTGAAAGTAGTCTATTTTTTACTATCACAATGGATTCTCCCTTAACTGAAACTTTTATTCCATACATTTTTGTGTAAATAAGAAACTCTCATTTTCTTGAAAGTAAAAAAAAGTTCTAGTTAAACAAAACAATGTTAATGTACAAAATTAACTTAGAACAGAAATGAAAAGATTTCAAAGTTAAAAGTTCGATGAATAACTTTTATGTATTTGTAAAAGTTAACAGTTTCGTTCGACCCCTAGAATGAACAGTTTGCAAGCTTTTGCTCCAAAACATGTGGTCATGAAAGTGTCAAGTGTCGCAATATACTGACTATCAAGAATTACAAGACGCGCTGCGAGATCGCGCGCGTTAAGCCAGGCCTGAATGAGGATACGTTGAACAAGGCTGAACGCGCACGAATATTCTGGTGTGGACGGGTGACACGGTAGCCAGGACCGCATGCTTCTTCGTCAGAAAGGGTGAGCGCGAACGCATATGCCAGTGCAGACGTGTCATTCGTGGTAACTCGACGCATGCGCCCGAGTCGCGAATGCCGGCGAAGGCACATGGCCTGAGCGGACCGTTGTCGGTTTTCTTCCACACATCAAAGAAAGTTTGGAGTGTATTGCGCTCAGCGTGGAAGATAAAAGCAAATGAGATACTTTTCTCCAATCCTCGATGTCTCGGATTTTCATGAAATATATTATAGCTCATATGAAATTAGAGAGGGCTATGTCCTCATTTTTCCAGATTCGAAATTGTTTAAAAAATATAAATTATCAAAGTTTCCTGTTGGCGATGATTTTTACGAAACGGCTTCAGAAATGAATTTTAATCTCCTAAATTATTGTAGGTACGGACTTGTCTCTTTTTCTGTTAATCACGAACGATGGGTCTGTTTGAATGAATTGTTTTTGTATTTCGAGAGAGGTGTTTGCAACATAAACATAATAGAAATGCTTTTCTTTTGCAAATTTGATGTCCGGTTAATGTGTAAAAGAATTTGAAAAAATATCTATTGTCTATTCCCTATCCATTAAGCTTCTTTAATTGGCGGAGATTGAAAAATTCTATGTAGTTTGGGCACGGTGACAAACATCGCGCGATGCGCCTGGATTCACGTAGGTGGGAGCGCTTGGTCGACTAGTGGTGCAATAAAAAAACCCAATATGTATTCTTTTCACAATAAACTGTATTAATATTAACACAGTCGTACTATATTATATTCCATAAAAGGGGATTATCGGGGTCTGGGTTAGGTCTGAACATTAAGGTGAATACACTTCTTGTTACCGCTGTTGTATTAAAAAATAACCCGAGATTATTCGCGGGGGGCGGCAATACGCTCCGTGGAGAGACACAAGAAGAAAAAGAGTAGTCTGTCTTCCTTTCAAATTGGAGACAGATTCCTTAGGCCCATTTCACAACATTTCGATAGGCTGGATGCATTCTCGCATAAATGTATCTTTGTGCTGAAGTGCATCCTTCAATCGTAGGTGCAGCTGATCAAAAGTTAATATTCTCATTCGAAAGTAATTAAAAAAATTTTCTTCGTTATTTCTCAATTCTGTAAAGAGTAGGGGAAGTAGGGGCAAAACCGGGACGTTAAGAATAAATGCTCATAACGTTGTCATTAATAATGTAAAAAAGAAATTGAAATTAGGATTCATTAGACTAAACTCTTCATTAAATAATAGTATATAATGTGTATCCGTTATTGACAGCAATAAGGGATCAGGAGGAATAAACCAGAATTGTTTCTCTGAAATAAACATTTACATTAACTAATCCCCTAAATTTAATAACAATTATTTACACACCTGAAATAAACAAAGAAACTACATTCAATGTTTATTCTTTACCCTATTAGCCTAGCTTTTACAATCAATTTTATAATCACTACACGTGTCTTCTATTTCAACGATGACTCTCCGTTATACGGTCTTTCTCTCTCCTTTTACTCTCCTGCATGACTAGTTCACTGCCTTATCGGCCCGCGTGTGAGCGCGGGAATATTCAAATTAACCTTAAGGAAGTAAACTTCCTTACATATATCCATTTTTTTTAAATACAATAACAAATACAAAAGAACTACGATTTAAATTATGGTCCGTTTTTACGGTTTTACCCCATGGTCTGGGTAAAACCGGGTACCATACTAGAAACTGGCCCTAGCACCTATAACAACGGAATTCGTCCAATTCTTCAGTCCCCCCCAACCAGTGCAGCCTTCGTGAGTACACTTACAACAAACTGTACACTGCACCCAACCTTCGTTCAATTTCGATGAACCATATGATTCGTCGACATAAATGCAAATGTCTTCACCGTTTTCATCACCACTGTTATCATCATCCTTCGGTATTTTGTTTAATTTTGTGGTTTTCTTTCTTTATTAAGATTTAGTTTTAAATTTGATTACACTCTCGTTTTTGTTGCTTTGTTATACACATTTTGTCCAAAACCGGGTACCGGATTTTACCCCGTACGGTTTTACCCCAGCATACAATTTTGTAAATATTACGAATTATTAACAATACCAGAGCGAAGTACAAACAAGCTGTCTTAGTTATTTACACTTTAATATGCAACAATTAACATAATTCACACAAAAAAGTATCTACCTCAACACTGTCAAAAGTATTGAAGTTTCTTAACTATCGAAAATTAGATCAGAGCCTTCAAAAACACATAAGACGATATAACCTTAATAAGCACGCTTGTAACACAATCATCTTTTGTTGACAAAATAAGACACATTGCGACAATATGTCGCTGCAATGACTTGGCAAAATTTAAGGCAGTTTAAAAAATAATAACACGTCCCGGTTTTACCCAGGTACCCGGTTTTGTCCTAATTTCCCCTACCCCATAAAAAACATCAAAAAATTAAAAAAATTACGCCAAGTATATGAAATCAAATAAATGACAAACAATAGAAGATAATAATAATAATAATAATAACAAAATAAAAAAAAGATATGAAATCAAAATGAGCTGCAAGTACATAAAGGTGCTTTCAGTCAAATACTTGGCATGGCAAGGCAAGGTATTCTCAGATCATCAATACCCATACCTTCCCTCTCGCGGGCTTTCAGATAATTTGTCAATTTAAAAATCTGACAATATGAGTACACTTTCATTATTTTGCGTTTTTAAATAATTCTTATTCATCGATACCTTCACCTTGCCTCGCCAGGCCAAGTATTTGACTGAAAGCATCTTTATGTACTTGCAGCTCATTTTGATTTCATATCTTTTTTATTTTGTTATTATTATTATTATCTTCTATTGTTTGTCATTTATTTGATTTCATGTTCTTGGCGTAATTTTTTTACTTTCTTGACGTTTTTCATGGGGATGTCACTTCTTTTTACAAAGATAATTTGCATAGTAAGGAATGACTTCAGATTTGCTTGTGCAGCAGGGTTACTTTCTCTGTCACCTGTTGTAGTAATAATAATTCTCTTTGTGTGCATCGTTAGCTAAAATTTAAATGGGATTTTTTGGGGATTAATTTACAAGCAAACAGAGGATCGAAGCTGAATAATATCGTTTAATAAACTCGTTTAATTAATTAGTAATTTACAAGCAAACAGAGGGACGAAGCTGAATTGTTTAATTAATTATAATATACAATGTTCCAATAAATTTTTTTCTCTGACGTAGATCAACTGCATCATCTTCTGCTTCGATTATCTGTAAATAAATATATATAAAATGATATATAAAATCTGCATTTTATTTTTTAGTTACAACTTAAAGTAGAATTTCTTATATAAAAATAGAGTGGCATTTTGCTATAGTAAGTGTAGAGACTACAAAATGTATCCGAAGGTGATGACGGCGTATGGCAGAAAGTCTTGTTGCAGGAAATTTAAATGCTAATGGTAATAATGAACGAAGAGATCCAATATTTTTAACGTACAATTTATTGGTGTTGGAATAAAATTAATTTAGTATGTTTATTGGAGAACTGAAATCTTGTGAATGGGAAACTAATAAAATTAATGAATAGCGTGGCAACTACTGTGGATTTTATAAAGTATTACGAATGTCTTTCACAAAAGATTGAATTGAAAAGTATCAAGGGAGATGTGCCTTCAGTGTACTTTGTTCACTAATGTGACTTCCTCCACATTGCTAAATTTAAATAAACTAAATTTTGTCCATTTACCTTATTTGACAAATTTCCAGAAACTTGTGCGAAAGAAGATGATTCTCTGTCGAACCTTCTCCGGACAACTTCCAAGTCTGTGCGTCCCCTTCATTTCTACAAGCTTTACATAAAAACTCTAATTAATAATAATAATAATAATAATAGTTTGCTGGTATAAAAATATCTGACAATTTAAATGCAATTTGTTACAGTATATTATTTTGTACATGCATGGTACAAATTTTCAGAAATTTATGCGAAAGAAGATGCTTCTCTGTCGAATCGAACCTCCTCCGGACAACTTCCAAGTCTGCGACTCTACATAAAAAGTCTATTAAAAACTTTTGGCGACTTACCTTGTTAATTGAGACAATAATTCAGTGTCCTAATGTGGTATAAAAACTCGTGATATTTCAAATTTGGACAACTTCACAGGTTTGACACTTGGCAGGTTATGATGGTTTGACACTTGGTGGGTTATAATCCAATAGTATATATAGATATGTACAATGACGGACGACGATCCCTTCCGAATAATCCCGAGAGTCGACGAACGAAACATGTGTTAGTGAAGGTGTGCGTGTGACGCGTATACGTATTATCTTGATGAAAATTTTGGTTGAAGAAGAAAAAAGAAAACTTACGTTTCTGATTGATCCATGAGACGATATTATGATATCTCTGTCATGCGTGGACCGATTTGATTGATTTTGGTCTTGATCGAAAGCTTTTATGCGGTTTACATAAGAAAAATGCCTTTAAATTTAGGAAATATTGCAGGCGTGATGAGATATTAATGAATCAAGTTTCAGGTTAGGTTGGAGTAGCCGGGCGACGAGTAAAGATACACGGTAGCGACAGTCGATCGACATATACAGGGTGTCTTTCATGTACATACTTGGCGTCGAGACGCTACCGCGTCTTCTCTAGATATAAAATGCCCCAAACTCTTTTCTATTCGTATTTATTGGGTGAACCCACTGAATTCTATTCCTCCTCCTTTTTTTAAATCGTCTGTATAGAAATAACATCGCTATTGGTCCTAACCTAAGCAATCTGCCCTGCATCCCTCCCAAACGGTGACTCCCTTGAAGAGGCCATTTTCGCATTAATATCTCCTCCCCTAGGCCCACTTTCTCTTGCACGGCATAAGGCGAATGTCCCAATTTCTACTCATTTAAGAGGTTACTCGTCGTAAAGAAGGTGTAAAAAATTTGTTTGTGATCAAAATTTGCAGAGTAATTGATCAATTCCTTAATGATAAATCAACCAATTCAAAACCTATTTAAGAAAGATATTTCAAGATGTTTAACTATTAGTAATTTATAATTAAATACAATGCTCTGAAGGTCCGTATTTCTGCTCACGAAAAATAGCGATGTACACTGCGTTCCATATAAGAGCATACCGACGCCCCTACCGATTTGCGCAGTTCCCACGGATCTGACACACGCGATTGGTCGTAGCATTTGCCCTGCCGGTTTACTACCAATCAACAGTGTATCCCTGCGCGAAACCAGTGTGCTCTAATGTGGATAGCAGTGTACGTATTTCTACTCACCATTTGTACCAATTTCTGCTCACATAATGACCTTTTCAGGTGAGAATAATCTTTTATGGAGAGGTTTTATAACATAATAGTAAATAAAGGTCTTTATAATTTGGAAACAAACATTTATTGAAATCAAAAGAAACAAATTTGTAGGAAACTTAAAATTATTGCTTATTATTGTTGTTCTGTCTCTTCATCTTTTTTGTGACTGCTGCTGCTGCTTCTTCTTCTTTTAAAATTAGTTTTCCCCTTCTTTTTCCTTTCTCTTCAGCGCTGCTTTTTCTCCCCTTATTTTTTTAAATTTAGCTTTTTCTTCATCTTTTTCCTTCTTTATCTTTAAATTTTCTAATTTAAAACGTTTTCTTTCCTTTTTTTCTTCTTATGCGGCCTGTAGACGCTCAATATTATTGTGCAATATATTGCACAATATTTTTGCTGTGTGCCCCACACGGTCAATATTATTGTGCAATATTGAATATTGCACAATATATTGAACGTCTAGGGGCTGCATACGGTCAATATTATTGGGCTATATATTGCACAATATTTATGCTGGGTGCCCCACACGGTCAGTATTATTGTGCAATATATTGTACAATATTTATCCCAGATTAGGACTGGCCAACAGGGTGGTGACGAAATTCGCCAAAAGCGGTAGCTATTTTGGAGTGGGGACAGCTACCCGTTCATCTTGGCGTTGAATGGCTCAACGGTCGCGACGTCATCGCGCGCATGCGTGGACGTGGGCAGCTGTTTCCACTCCAACATAGCTAAACTGTATTCCATACAAGAGCATCCCGACGCCCCTACCGATTTGCGACCGATCTGCGCAGCTCCCACTACTACCCACTGTTTGAACCGCACGCGATTGGTTTGCAAGGAATAACTGATACATCCCAAACGCGGGACCTGACCGTTGTCAACGTAAACAACGTCTCGCACGAAAAGTTAACAGAGAGAGTAGAGGGCCGTGCGACGGAGAAAAACATAGGCGGTTAAGTGGGGAGTCGGGCGTAGCAACGATCGCGAGGGTCGTGCCTGCGCGAAACCTGGATGCTCTAATGTGGAATACAGTATACCGCTGGTAGCGAACTTCCTCACCACCCTGCTGGGCACAGTGATGCCAGATTCGTGGGATTTCGCCCACGGGCGCTTCCCCCACTCTATGACCAAGCGTACCCCCATTCTGCGACCAAGCGTACCCCCTCCTAGCGCCTGCACCGCACCACACAAGCATACCCGTCCCTCTATCCGTGTGTCGTACGCGCTACCTGGCCGGCGCTCTCCGGCGAGAATTCGTTTTACGGACATCGAAGCGCTTGGGACACAAACGAAAAGACCAGAGTTCAAATCCTGGTGCAGATATTCTACTTTTTTTTTTAATTATTCTCTAATTTCTCTTTCTATATTCACAGAAGACTAAAGACTTGAAAACTGTTAATTTACAAAGCATTTTCGAAGCTTGATTTGCTGTTAAAGATGCGATTAACTTTTGGCTTGTACCGCACCACTACAAGCGTACCCTACCTTTTGTCCGTGTGCCGTACGCGCTACCTGGCCGGCGCTCTCCGCCGAGAATCCGTTTCACCGAGATCCTAGAGCTTGGGTCTCAAACAGAAAATCCGAGGTTCAAATCCCGGTGCGAAGAGTCTACCTTTTTCATTAATTATTCTCTAACTTCTTTTTCTATATTCTCATTAGAATAAAAACTTGAAAACTGTTAATTTACAAAGTATTTTCGCACATGGCTAATGTACGTGTTGTTCTTCTGCCTTTTTTTATACATAAACAGAAATAATTCCTTGAAATGCTACTTAC
This sequence comes from Andrena haemorrhoa, assembly GCA_910592295.1. NCBI lineage: Eukaryota > Metazoa > Arthropoda > Insecta > Hymenoptera > Andrenidae > Andrena > Andrena haemorrhoa. The sequence goes on from OU342940.1 coordinate 21,336,013, forward strand.
AAAATAAGTTCCTTTCTAGGATGGACTCTTTAAAATTCACGTCACAATTTCGCCAGAGAATCGGTGAAAAAGAATCGGTGATTTCCGTTTCAGGTAAGCGAGCCGCCCGGCCCGCTCCGCTATTACGGTCGGCTTACCACTCGCTTCCTGGATTATTGTAATGTGGTTGGAAAACAATTTCGACTGGTCTCGTACCCGTCGCAATAATGTCATTTATACCTACAGAAGAGTTTTACTAACCCACTCTTGGCCAACGACACTCTTTTCGTGTTAATCAGATTTGTACGTATCTGCTTATTTGCTTATTGATTATTTACGAAAATAAGATCACTTAGCACGTGGACGATTTCACAGCTCTAAACCAAAGACGCGTGTCCCCACTCATTTCTATCAACGATCTAACTGTTACAATACAATGGCTTCCTTTTGGTATTTTCATCAAATGTCTAGCATTTTTCTAATATCGTTTTTTTTACGATACCCCATCTTAACTCGCAACCCCGTCTTGCCCTCCCTTCCCCTACGTCGGGACAAAAGCGGGCTCAGAGCCAGGCGAAAATTCATTCGTTCTTTACGATCGGTAATTTATTATTTTTCCAAAAACGTTTCGACAACATCTGTTTGCCAAATTTCTAAAGGCCAATAAAAAAAGGTGACTGTTCAGTCTCAGTTAATCCGTATATTGCTCTGTCGGTGGGTAGTGCGTACGATGACTTCAAACGCCCAGGTACCGTCGTCAACCGCCAACTCGCGGAACAAAACGGCCATAAACGGCGACCCTGGCGAGACGCTCCGGCCGATCAGCCTGGTTAGTAGTCTTCACAAGTATTCACAGACGGAAGGTCCCCCTTCTTCGAGGAACGGTGTTTCCATTGTGTGTTTCATAATTATATTAAAACAACAATTACTTTCATATTATTTTCTCTTCTTCATACAATAAAGAAAAAAATATAAAATATTTGAAAGTGGAGACCTTGTACTGTCTGAACTCCTGGTATCGGTATACCTGGTATACCTGGTATAAAGTTTGAAGCGGTGAAAATGTGAAATATCCATTTCAGCTTACTAAGAAATTCTTCATTCTTTATCGTATCGATATGAAAGTGGCACCAATGGATTCCTGGCGTTCTCCCGATTAAAATCGTACCAAATGTCATGCAAATGGAACTGCTTTTACACAAGCAATTTGTATTCCTTATGTACAAGTAGTCCGATTTACATGACATTTGGTATGATTTTCATTAGAAAAACATAAGGAATCCATTGGTGTCACTTCCATATCGATGCGATAAAGAATAAAGAATTTGTTACTACGCTGAAATAAATATTTCACATTTTCACCCTCGATTGCGAGGGGTCTGGGTTAGGTCGAGGATTCATACCAGTTTCGGAAAAAAATAATCCTTTATTCTTTATCGTACCGATATGGAAGTGATGCCGATGGATTCCTTATGTTCTTCCGATGAAAATCATACCAAATTTCATGTAAATCGGAATATTATTAACGAAATTAGCTTGAGGTTATGGAAATTAATTTTTCATGGAATTTCCTTCATTATTTTCCGAATTACGTCGTTCTTGGTGTCAGCTTCATCAGCGAAACATCAGGAATCAATTCGCGTCGTTTTCGCAAACATCCGATGAGAAATGCGGAAGTCGAAGATTTCTCACTTCTTAATAGGCACTCCAACCCCTTCGAGGGTCAAAAGCCATAAAATTCGGTGAGGCACTGCGGGAGGTTGTTCTCGCTACGGGGTACCAGGCGGCATCTCTTTGACAGGCGCACCGAGAGAATCACCCTGTACCAGTGATAATCAGTAAATTTGCAAAACCAGTTGAAATAAGGTGTACCTATACATTCCATGTTATTGAATTTATCTTGAAACGCACTATCAAGTGATCTCTAAAAAAATAGTTTCATTTGAAAAAACCGGACTTGACTATCGTATTTCTTAAAATAATAATCGAAGAAAAAATTCTTCTGCGCTAATCAATTTACCCTCTTGTACCATGCAATTGGATATAAATAATTTCTTTATCTCCAATACGTTAGGAAATATCCATCTGTTTACTGTTCCCGCGGACACCCTGTATATTGAATTAAAATATAAAATATATGTCGGAGAAGGTAACCACTTAATCAGCTACGCTACGATCTTAATTAACAGGTCTACCTCACGTTACTTTTCCCCCCCGCGACTCACACAATATATTGTACAATCTTGCAATATGATCCACAGACGGTCAATATTATTGTGCAATATTCAATATTGCACAAAAAATATCAAAACCGTTTTGATTCACGCAATATATTGTACAATCTTCCAATATGATCCACAGACGTTCAATATTATTGTGCAATATGAATATTGCAATATATTGCACAATATATTGAGCGTCTAGGGGCCGATTCTCTTCTTCATTCACGCAATATATTGTACAACCTTTCAATATTATTGCGCAACTTTTCAATTTTATTGTGCAACCTTCCAATATGATCCACAGACGGTCAATAATATTGTGCAATATTGAATATTGCGCAATAATATTGAACGTCTACAGACCGCTTTAGCAGCAATTTTTAATTTATGATATTCCCTCCGTGTTTCCGATGTAGCTACAGCAGGAATTTTCTCCCTGCTTTTCTTATTCTCATTTCCTGACGTTGAAGGTATAGGCCAAAAGAGTGCCTTTTTAAAAGGCAAATGAATTGAATCCATCATATCCACACATTTATTGGGACGAGAAGTGTTCTCATCTATATTATTTAAATCTAAAGTATTATTAGAGCCTACCTAGACTAAAAGTTAAATTAATATCTTCTATCATAACAGTATGATCAATACTTGCTGCATCCCTGGGTTCAATAATACTACAATTTATTGATTCATTTTTCGATGTATCTTGTACCTACAGTAAATAATTACAACTTTTTTTTATGAAAAATATACAAATACACTTCACCATACTCATACTTATTTATTTTACAAATATTCGTGTAAATACGTATGAATTAATAAAAAAATTGAAATAAAAATTTTAACTATTGAAAAAAAGAAGTACTTTAAATATATCTTTAAAATTTAACCAAAGAGACTTCCTCATTTTCCGACAACTTTTTACATTTTAGCCAAAGTGTAAATAGTTCTTTATATCTTTCCTCTACATACCACTCTTTATCCCTACTCTCACCTAACTTAAAGAGTTCAAGAGTATTCACATGTGTAGAACTTTCTATAAATTCCAGCAGTTGCTTGTGTTTTTCTTTATCTGTAATTGACTGGTCCTGATTTGTGTTTTCTTTGAATGTTATCTACTTATTATTTAATAATTTTGAATAATTAATTGCGTCTGCAGAAAATGGCGAAAATGGCATTTGACAAGCATAGTTTTGTATTGGTTAAATCACTAGCATTTTTTAAAACTGTTGCAAAATCGCCTTTTTTATGGATAAACCATCATTTTCTAATCTATAATTTGTGACAGCGATTTTCCACGTATCCTTCAGGCATTGGGTCTCTCCCGAGTCACGAGCGCCAGTCTACGGGCCGCCCTGGCGCCTTCTTTAGTTAATTCGACTATAGTGCGCGCAGTTTCGTGCAATTTTGAGCGGTTTGCGCCATGCAGCGCAGCGCAGCGTAGCACATTTGTTTGGGATCCATCTTTAGGATCAACGATTAGACACTAAAAGTAAGTTAATGGCATGTTATTAATTTCACAGCCGATAACGTCGCTTTCAATGCCCGATCAAATCGTCTGTTCCCGAACTGTTCTACGGTGAGGACGCATCTTTACACGAGCAATGGTTATAAAAAGTTTGCGAACAACTTGCGAGCATTGTTCGCGAACAGTGTTCAGAAATCGTCCAACTAACTTAGATCTATGGGAAGTAAACCACAAATAAACTAAATACACAATATGATACAATAGGAAACAAACGGGAAGAATCTTAAAGCTAACTTACAGCTATGCGAAAAGACACGCAAAGAAATTGAACGATCAAACCAACTTACCTGTGAGTGAAGTTCGATCGCAATTATATGAAGAGCCTCGTTCTCGAGATTCCTATTGTAGTTCCCCCCTCGCCCTCCAGAAGTCACAGCGGTTTAGAGTGAAACAAACGAAAACCGGCCGCGGCGCCGCACAGTGGGACAAACTGCACGTTTCTGTGTCAAAATATAGAACTTTTCATACAAATACGATAGGGGGATGAATCTTTCTCATTATTTTGTGTTTGTTGATAAAAAATAATAGTTAAACATTACAAAAAATAGTTTTGTGGTATATATTTGTAACTAGTAGCCCTTTGGCTTGAACATTAATAATAAAAAATAAAACCAAACTTAAAAATCTTCCTACTGTAAATACAAAAAATCTCTGTAAAATAAATGAAATTGTCATAATGAAGTCTTTAGAATCAACTTAAACTAATCTAATTTAATGACAGTAAAGTTAAGTGACACATACTTAGATCGCAAGTATATGGTCGTTTTTTACCACATCTATTCACAGACAGTGCACTGTATCCAATCTTCTGGAGGTTGCCGGATACATTTTTCACCACAGTAAATACAACTTCTTAAGATCATTTATTTATTCCTTTTGCGTTATTTCTATAGATATAATTTTTATCTCAGCTTCATTTTTTCTGCACACCATGATCCCCGATTGGCCTTTTTTATGTACTTACGAACTGATAGAAATATTCAAATCAAGAAAAGTGTGATCCAATCCGATTCACCTCAAATGAGGAGATCCGATTAACCCTATGTATGTACAAGTAGGGATTGCAAAATTACCGACTTTTTCAATTACCGGTAATTCGGTAAAATTTTCAGTCAAAACCGGTTTACCGGTATTTACTTGTATTTTTTAAGGTATTGAAAATATAAGAGTAAACACTACAAAAAACCTTTCTTTGAAATCTAATCAAGTTCCCGGCCCAGGTAATCGAGCCGCGCGCTCCGCTTTTATGATCGGTTTACCACTCGCACCCCAGATTACTGTAATGAGGTTTCAAATAATGTCGACTGATCTCGTGCCCGTCTCAATTTCAAAAATTTTAGCTACGACAGGGGTGACCGCGGCGCTATACCCTTGTACGGAGAGATTTTTCGCCACCTGCGTGTAAAAGCCACAATAATGGCGCATTGTTCCAAAAAATGACATTAACGGAAGCCGGTATAGGCGTGGCATTGAGTAGCTAAAACATTCAGACACAAAAATTCTAGCCAAAGAATTCAAACACCGCTATAATCCAAGACACGTCACATTAGTTACCCCTTACGTCTGATCTATGTATGCACTGCATTAAGGATAAAATCATAAAAAAGAAAACCAGAACAATAAATTCTGAGGTCTGCAGAACTAACACATATTTGAATAAAAATTTAATTTCTCAATTTCTGAATGTAATGATACAGAAACAACTAGCCAATTGTTTATCAACACCACGATTTTTAAAAACAGCATTAAAGACAGTATCAAATAAACAGTTTGCAAAAGCTTTCCACAAGAATTATGGTTAAAAAATTGATAGATAAAAATTAAGTCGAGGTAAAATATGTTAAATTATCCAGCATTGAGGGGGAATAATTTTTTCTCATTTTTCGGCGCAAATTGCATTCCAATATCTGTTATAGTTCAAGAGTTATACGAAAAAGGCCCCAAATTTTTCAATCCGATCCGGGAAATTCTGAATAGCTCTTTGGGACGTTAATTTGAAAGAGACCATCCCAAAATTCTCGAAGCTCGGGCATCACTACTGTTCAGCGGTCACTGGCAGCTCTCCGAACGCCGGGACGGTGCATGGTTGCAGTGGAATGCGTCCGTGAGGCGCTGTTGCCATTTTACAAGTTCGCGCGAGCGCGGGTTGCAGGATAAAACGCTGACCCTGTAATCAATTCGAATGAGGCCTACATATAATTACGATTGAACTTCACTAGAGTGACCTGTCCAGTGAATTAACACGCCCCAATGAATGAACGTTGCTCATGTAATACGAAAAATGAACGTCTATCGCGCTCATTTCACATTGAAACTTACACCGAAATTTAGAGTGGACACCCACAGACGTCTCGCAAAAGCGTTTTCCTTTTTACTTATAACTTATACGGCATTACTTCCGTTTATTCAATAGTTGTCCTCACGGCCGTTCATTCACTGGCAAAAGTGGACATTTCTTACTTTACCAATGAATGAACAGCTTACCCGGTCTTTGTTTCTCTTGACAGTTTCGCCGCCAGTGTGGAGGTTAGGTTAACCCACCCCAGAAACCAAATTTCAACTATGCATAATTATGATCTTATAAGACTAGTAAAGTATCAAATCAATAATATTATTGCAATTGGAGAATGAAAAATTATTTACACAAAAAATCGTCTAAATACATTGGAAACCTAACCACCCTGCTGGAACTGCCAGTTAGAACCGCATTGAATTTTGAACTGGATCTATCTGGTTCAGTGCGGTACTCCGTGGATTTTCAAGCAGTGATTTTTGGCAGTTCAAAAAAGAATCCGGTTCCATGCGGATATCCAGATCGATGGATGAAACAAGATTTTTCAGGTCCAAAATTTATCAGTTTCTATCAGGAATTGCCATTTGTATAAACCCGAAAGTTTCGTATCTGAAATTGCGGATCAAAAATCTTACGGATTCAATCTGGAAATGCCACAAGCTCTTTTGAGTCCGTCGCGATCCGGATTGGCAGAGCAAATAATTCACGGGATGCATATGAGGTTCGAAGACAAAAATTCAACTCGGTTTCCAATGGATTGGCGGATAGAAAATTAATGCGGTTCCTTCCGGTTTTACGAAACTCATACTTCGAAATAATTGATTTGGTTCGAACACCGCTAGGTGGCCGCTATACTGGTAACTCCTCTCGCAGCAGCGATGTGCGCCGCGGGACATAAGATCGGCGCCGCGAGCTAACGAGGCAGCTTGCTCCGTGATCAAGACTTTGATGCAAGATTGCAGAATCTTTTGACATAGTAAGTCTAAGAATAAAATTATATCAAACCTCAGCTCACGGTGTAATAAGTGGTAACGGTTATTCGACGACTTCTTGATAACCTGAGTAAATCGGTCGAGGGGACTATAAATGTGTCGCGAATACAAATAAAACCAGGAGTAAAATGGCTTGGAAAAACTGATGAGTATCATCTCAATTTTGATCTACACTTCTAGATTATAGTTTGAAACAACTAAAAATTTGAGTCGATTTCATCCAGAAATCATACATTTGACCATGCGTTTGAACATGCATTTACGATATGCAAATCTGTGTATGAACTAGTTGGAAAATAATTTGAAAAGACCCAATACAATGCCATTTTGATTTGGATCTGGATTTCCAGATAGAACCAGCTTAAAAAATGAACAAAGTTACTCAAGAAGTTTACTAGTAATATGCGAGATACTTCGTGTAAATCCGAGCAGAACCGATGACAAATTGTGTTAGGAAATACAGATAGATACCATCAAGATTTTTACATGCACATCCGGTTTGAAACGGATAGAAAATATTTCATCTGGTTCAATCTGCAATTTACAGAAAGAAAACCGCATCAATTCGGATTTAAAAATTTGTAATGCGGTTCTAACTAGCAGTTCCAGCAGGGCATTGTTTTTATCCCGTTCATTCACTGGGGTACCCCTGTTCATTCATTAGAAATTTATGTTCATTCTCTGGTTATCAGCCTATTTTTTATTTAATCCTTTGCCAGACTTTTATTGAAAGTTATAACTATCAAACATTGCTAGTGATAAAACAGCTCGCTTATAGCAATAACATTCAGGGGATTAAATAACGACTTTTGAATACTAATTTTAACAGAAATGCAGCTTAAGTATTCATTCACTGGACAGGTCACCCTAGGTAAGTTCGTTTAATCGATTAATTATATGGTAGGTCTCGTTCTCTAGATTACAAGATATAGGTGTTTAAATATCTTTTTTTTCCTTTGTATATATTGTACTGAACTCTTACAAACACAAAATTAGACACGAAACAAACGTTATTTAAGATCCGTTTAGAACCGCTGTCGCAAAACTTCCCTTCGGTTTTTCTATAGGTCTATTATAAAATTTTGCAAAAACCCTAGAGTACTCTGACCAACCTGCCGTATTTTTTATTACGCCTATATCAATCCCTTTTAGGAAGGCTGCCGAAGTCGCCGCATGGCGCGTACTGTGTGCCGTGAATTCACCTCCTAATCCACATTGGACTAGACAATCCTTGATCCATCTACTGATGGTTTGCGCTGAAGCTGCTCTGTGAGACTTTCTCACTCCAATGAATAATTCGTTGCCTTTCCTGAATTCCTTTGTCACCTTAGCATACTGTTCTAGTGCTCTTGCAACACATAACCCGCGCTTTTTCTTAAATCGTGGTGCAAAGAAAAGGGGGTTGGCAGCACCTACTCTAGATGCTTTGATATGGTCCAGAATCTTAATTTCCACTCCTTCTGCCGTGATGTTAATATTTTCAATCTTAATTACAGATAAAGTCTGTACTCTATGTGCAGTACCTAACGCTAACAACACAACTAACTTTTTTGTTATCTGCTCTAAACTAAGTTTCTCCAGCGGTTCTAGTTTTTCCGCAAATTTAAGTAGTAAATCTGTATCCCAAGTTTTAGTATATTTGGAGCCTGATAAGTCTTACCCTGAAAATACCCCGAAAGAATCTACGAATATCAACATCATCGGATATATCTGTCCTTGAGAGCAATGAGATTGTCGATCTCACACTATTCAGTGTGCCACACGACGCCCCAGTATTAAATCTATCTGTCAAAAGTTCTATAATTTCTTTGGTCTTGGCATTATAAGGATCACACTCTCTTCCTTGGCAATAACGAAACCATGGTTTCAACGCTACGCTATATTGTTTTATAATCGCGTCTGATAATGACGCACAAAAAATGTAAATCGCTGCTGCCGGTAAACCCTTGTTTACATACGCCTGCCTGATAACCTCCCTGCCATTAAAGTTAGACTCTCTGCTAAAGGATGGTAATGCCTGAACCTAGAAGGACAGATTAATAACTATCCCGGTGGTTTGAACACTATAGGTTCTTCGGTTATCATTTCCGTAACCAATGGGAACCATGGTTGTACATGTCATAAGGGCACTATCAAAATTCCATTCCGACCATGAAATTGTAAACGCGTCTACTACGAACGCTTCTGGGTCTCTCTTCCACGAACAAAAAATATCATGCTTTTTGTTATTATTATTATTATTTATTATTATTATTATAATTAACGGGGAAACCCCTTAGAATACAAGTATAAACTTAAACTTAAAATAGAGTCTAAGTGGCTAAATAACCTCGCCCGAAAAGAGCTAAGCGGGCCTACGAAAGGATCCACCTCATTGAAGTGCCGATTAGCATACCGCATAGCCCTATTAATAGGGTCAATTGTATAAGAAGAATATAACGGCAGCTTCTAGGCGAACAGAGGTTTTTTCCACAAGTGCCTCTCCGGAACGTTGAACCTAACCCAACAAGGTCTGAGCAGTCTAACAAATCATTAATAATTTTAAACAACAGAATCATAACCGCAATCTGTCTGCGATCAGCGAGGGTGGTGATATTTACGGATTTCAGAGCGAGGACATAGTCATGGTCGGTCCTGTCCATTGGGTTACCAAGGACACGAGCGACAAACCGAAGAAATTTATGCTGCATCCCCTCGATGTGCTTGACGTATTTCGTGTGTCGCGGATTCCATATAACTGAGGCATATTCAACGTGGGGCCTAACAAGGGCAACATACGACAGCCTCAACGCGTCCCTGTCTCTAAAATGCTTCGCAAATCTGCGGATAAAACCAAGAGTTCGCAACGTCTTATTAGTACATCGCATATAATGGTTCCGAAAGTCAAAGCACGACTTTATGGAGACTCCAAGATCTATCACTTCAGAAACCTCCCTCAGCGGTTCATCCAGCAACCTATATGGGTAATCCAAGCGGACCCTAGCTCGAGAGGCCCTGAGTACCACACACTTTGCTGTGTGAAGCCTCATCCGATTAACGGTGCACCACCGCCCAAACGTATCAAGATCCGCCTGCAACGCGATCGCATCCTGGACACTCCGAATTCTTTTAAAGATTTTTAGGTCGTCAGCAAATAGCAAAAAGCCTGAATTCAAGAATACATCTCGTAAATCATTTATAAACAGATTAAAAAGCAGCGGACCGAGATGAGACCCCTGGGGAACACCCGAGGTAACACTGACAGGGGAGTTGTTGGTCCTAGCAGCGAATAAATCTATTTTCGGATAACCAAACCTTTTTACTATAGAATTAAACGCCCAATCAGATAGCTCCCATTCTGTATCCAGCATTTCTCTCCTGGATTCTTTATCTGCTATTACATTCTCCTTGGATGCTATATACGATGCAAAGACCCAAATATTTCTTTTTTTCACACCATTGTCAAATATTCCGACTTGCTTGGTTTATTTTGGATATTGGATGCCTCCCATTCTGTTAATGTAGGCCACTGGGGTGGTGTTGTCGATTCGTAAAAGAACCTCGCAGTCCCTTGATTTATCCGCAAAACACCTTAGGGCAAAGAAGGCCGCGACTAACTCTAACTGGTTGATATGTAAGTTTTTTTCTGAATTTGACTAAAAACCATGCGTACTCTCCTTCCCACAAAAAGCTCCCCAACCAGAAAGTGATGCATCCGAAAAAATTCATTTGGCGAAATGAAACCTTCTACTTGGGTTATATGAGTTTTCTAGGTTTCCTATCCACCAGGATAATTCTGTCATAACAGTTTCCGACAGTTTCATCACCGGCTCATAATCATTTTCACTGAACAGCAAGGCAATATATCGCTCGCGTTCTATCAATCTACAGTACAACATACCATACTTTACTGCTGGACATACCGCAACTAGTGATCCAATCAACCTTGCAAAGTCCTGAATTTTGTAACTTTCCTTGTTTCTAAATTCTCTAGTTATCCGGGCTAAATTTTCTCGCTTTTCCTCTGTCGCTTCTATCACGCACTTATTTGAGTCAATGACATTCCCCAAGTATTTACACCTTGTGTTTGGGACAAGACAAGACTTTATTTCATTTATAATAAAACCTAGTGACTTTAAAGTTTCTATTGTTATCGTAACATTTTCTAAACAAGATTGCCTATCTTTGCCGATATACACAATATCGTCTAAATATATTGATGACATTAAACCTTTCCCACGCAAATATTGTATGACTGTTCTCATTACCTTTGTAAACACGTATGGACTAGTACTCAGATCAAACGGCAAACAAGTAAATTCAAATAACTGACCCTGGTAATGGAATCTCAACAATTTCCTGTTATTTGTATGAACTGGAATTAAAAAATAAGCGTCTTTCAAGTCAATATTACACATAGAAACATTTGAAAAGATTAATTTCTTTGCAGTTCGCAAATCCTCCATTTTAAAATGGACCTTCGTGACGCATTCATTGGAATTTTTTAGATTCAAAATAAAACGAGTCGAACCGTCTGGCTTAGGCACTAGAAAATAGGAAGATATAAATTGCCCCTCTTTCGGTAAGCACTTCATAAATGCTCCTTTAACAATAAGTTTTTTAATACTATCTTTAGCCTCTTTAGTTTCAGACAGTGACCACACTGGCTCTTTCGGGGAAGAGTCTTGCAATACGTCATTACCGATAGGTATCTTGTAACCCCTTATACAATCTAGCTCAAACTTATTATCAGTAATTTCCTTCCATCTATTGTGGAACTTCTTAAGGCGATCAGCCATCTTCGTTACCTCTAAGATCTCTGGTGTGGCTCTACTCTCTGTGATGTCTCTTGCTGAGTCTGGTTCGACGACCGTTGGGTTTGGGCACCCTGCTTCTTCATTGGGAATGTGGTGCGGGGATATGTCCTCCCTCTATTGTCCATCCCCAGTTTTCCCTGATGTGACTGGGATGGGCCCCTCCAGTTTAAAAAACCCTTATTGGTTTTAGTGGAACTCTTTTATAAAAAGTACCTGATGGTTTTGGCTTCAGAACCTTGGTCAGCTTCTCTATCGCTTTAATTTCTTTAATCTTTTCACCAAGATTTTCCTAAAGAAAAAATTGCCTGGCTTCATTTTCTCCAGCGCATCCCTCATAGGTTTGCTTACCCCCGGAAGGATGTAGGCTACCATAGCCCTTGACTGTGCATGATGTAGGACTTCCACAAAGCACTTCCCAGCATCACACAACCATTCTAGCAGCTTTAATCTGTCTACAGGTTCTTCGTCATCCTTCAGGGTTGCTGAAATAGCCATCCCCAAGGCCGATAATCCTGAACTCGCCAAGTTCTACGTTAATAAGAAATGTGTGGCTCTTTTCTGAGATGATTCATTTAATGAAGGTACAATTTCTGGGTTAAGCTCAGGTGCCTCCAAATTACAATTCCCTTTTCTGGAATGTGTCTTAAATAATGATTCCTGAACCTCCTATTTTAGCCCAGCTGCTAACTATGAGTTTGTGGGTGACGGGAAAGTGAATGAGCCACAGATAACTTTAGATATTCTTTATTTGACGTCGAACAGTCAGCGATATCGGCCGTACTGCTCTGGGTCGGTGTTTCGGTTCGACTGCCTCGCTGTAGGCTCTCCACGCGGATCTTTGGGGACCGTTGTCGCTCGCGCAGTCAGGATGTTTATCCTATCGTACGACGACGGTCCTCGCCGCTTTCGTAGAACGATTAGCGGCACTCTTAGGCGCGACGCATCGACGCCGAAATTCGATGCGTCGCCGATATCGCGATATCCAAAGTAAACTACTGGACGTGAGTAATGAGGCGGCGTGCTTGTTGCACGTGCCGCCACATCACCCCCCTTGGTGAAATTAAGGGTGCGCTCGCTCTTATAATTATATATACACACATACACACACAAATATACATATATACACCTTACAACTACTATGTACATGCTTAAAAGTAGGACGCATTCGCTCATTCCGCATTTATCGAGCATTTACGTGCTCGCAACGTAGCGATCAGGGAATCGCACGCGTCTTCCCGACCGTGTCACTCGTTCGGACGCCCTATCTGTAGTGGTCTCTGCGGGGACCGCCTGCGGAGTCAATCTCCGCGGTTCGTCCTGCTCGTCGTCTCGCAGCAGGTATGCAGGTTTCAACCGGTCCAACGACACTGGAATCACTCGGTTTTTAACACGAAGGTTAAAGTGTTTCGAGTGTCGCTGGATTACTTCGTATGGACCGTCGTATGCCGGTTGCAAAGAGCTCTTGACTCCGCCGTGTCGCACGAACGCGTGCGACGCTGTCGACAGATCCTTAAAAATAAATGTCTTTTTGTCTCCGTGTCGTGATGCAGGAGACGGTCGTAGACCACGGAAATGCTGGCGAAGCCGCGAAACGAACGCCTCGCCGTCGTCGGTAGAGGCTCGCGAATCAGCTAAAAATTCACCTGGCAGGCGAATCGGTTCGCCATAGATCATCTCCGCGGGTGTCGCTTTAATGTCGTCCTTCCAGGCAGCTCGAATGCCTAAAAGAACGACAGGCAGCGAACCTGCCCATCCCGTGTCGGCGTGGCAAACGATCGCGGACTTTAATTGCCGATGAAACCGTTCCACCATACCGTTCGCTGCAGGATGGTACGCGGTCGTGCGCAGGTGCTGCGTGCCGATCAATCGCGACAACTGCTGAAACAACGCCGATTCGAACTGACGACCCTGATCGGTCGTGAGTCGTCGAGGTGTTCCGAACCTCGCAATCCACCCGGAGAATAACGCGTAAGCCACCGTTTCGGCGGTGATATCCTCGACGGGGAAAGCTTCCGGCCATCTCGTAAAACGATCAACGCATGTTACGCAATAACGGTACCCTTTTGAAATCGGCAACGGACCGACGATGTCCACGTGTAAATGTTCGAAACGGGACGAGGGTGCTCGGAACTGACCGACCGGGGTAGAAACGTGTCTACCTATCTTCGCTCGCTGGCATGGTACGCACGCTCGTGCCCAGGTTTTACTATCCTTTTGGATACCTGGCCACACGAAACGCTGAGATACCAGCCTCGCGGTCGCTTTAGCTCCGGGATGCGCGAGGTCATGCAATGACGCGAACGCTTGACGGCGGAATGGCTTGGTCACAAACGGTCGCAACGAAGGGGTCGCAGAATCGCAATATAATTCGACGTTCGTCCCCGGCAACGCGACCTTCTTTAGGGCAAGGGACGAATCCGAGCGTAGGAGCGCGTGCAGCTCCTCGTCCGTTTGCTGCGATTCAGCAAGTTTTGCGTAATCTAACGCTGGCGATATCTCCGCAATCCGCGATAACGCATCGGCAACGACGTTTTCCTTACCGGACACGTGCCGGATATCGGTGGAAAATTGCCCGATCAAGTCAAGATAGCGGAATTGATGCGGAGTATGCTTCTCTGGCTTCTGCGCGAACGCGAAAGTCAACGGCTTATGATCGGTGAAAATCGTGAAAACGCGACCCTCAACCATATGCCGGAAGAATCTGACAGCTTTATATATCGCCAAAAGCTCCCGATCAAATGGGCTGTAATTTCGCTGGGCTCCCGTTAGCTTCTTGGAAAAGAAAGCCAAGGGTTGCCATCCGTCACGTGACCGTTGCTGCAGCGCAGCGCCTACCGTGAAATCCGAAGCATCCGCAAAAATCGCCAAAGGCAGCGTGACATCGGGATGCGCCAGGAGGGCTGCACGTGCGAGGCTCTCCTTGCATCGATCGAAGGCCTCGTTCCTGTCCGCTGTCCACTCGACGGGAGTTCGACCCTTGACGTTCCCCTGTAGGGCTGCGTTGAGAGGTGCCTGGATTCCGGCAGCCGCCGGCATGAAGCGTCGATAAAAGTTTATCATGCCCAAGAACTGCCGCAGCTGTTTCACTGTTTCCGGGCGCGGGAAGGTCCGAATCGCTTTGACCTTCCGCGGAAGCGGTCGGGTGCCCTGTGCAGACACCGCGTACCCCAGGAATGTCACTTCCGAAGCCCCGAAAGCACACTTCCGCGAATTCACCAATACACCGTACTCGTCTAGACGGCCGAACAACTCGCGTAAATGGCGTTCGTGTTCCTCAGTAGAACTGGACGCCACGAGAATATCGTCGATGTACACGTAGCACCAATCGAGGCCACGCAACACCTCGTCCATAAAGCGCTGGAAAGTCTGGGCCGCGTTTCGAAGCCCGAACGACATGTATGGGAACTCGAACAACCCGAAAGGCGTGGTGATAGCGGTCTTCGGAATGTCCTCCGGATGCACCGGAATTTGATTATAAGCGCGCACCAAATCGACCGTTGAAAATATCGTTTTACCGGACAACCGTTGCGCGAAATCCTCGATGTGCGGCACAGGATAATTGTCCGGAATCGTTCTCGCGTTCATTCCGCGATAATCACCGCACATTCGCCATTCTTCGGGTTCGTCGTCGTCGGCGCCGTCGTCGTCCGCGTCGTCGTTGTTCGCGTCGCTGTTGTCCGCGTCGTCGATGTTGTTGTTGGTGGTTTTCTTGGGAACCATGTGTAGGCCCGATGACCAGCAACTCTCGGATCGGCGCGCCGTTCCGTCCTTCACCATGGTCTCGAATTCGGCCTTTGCAATTCTCAATTTATCGGGGGCTAGACGCCGAGGTTTGCACGACACAGGTGGACCTGGCGTGGTCCGAATGTGATGAGACGTCGCATGCTTGATCGTCCGGTGTCCTCCCGACGGCCGCGTGACATCCGGCAACTCGGCAAGAATCGCGTGGTACTTTGTTTCCCCGGCTATCGCTTTAACGCTACCAGGACGGCCTGCGACAACGCGCCCGGCCGTGGACAACGTAGTAACGCCGTCGATTAACCTCTTAGAGCGTAGATCGACGAGGAGGCCATAAAAACCTAAAAAGTCCGCTCCGATGATGGGCATCGTGACATCCGCGATGACGAATCGCCACGAAAAATCCCGTCGTAACCCAAGATTTAGGTGAAAGGTAACACACCCGTATGTAGAAATTGTCGAGCCGTTCGCCGCGTAAAGTTCATACATGGTCTTCTCACGCAGGCCACGCACTCGCGAGCGCGGAAAAACGCACAGATCGGATCCGGTATCTACCATAAACACGAGTTTCGTATCGCGATCTGTGACGAAAAGGCGGTTGGTGGTCGGCTCGGAATCGTTTGCCGCCATTAACGATCGGCCCGAGCGTTTCCCGACGCGAACGTGCACGGATCGCGGCACTTTCGTGCACGATCTCCGAGCTTCCGGTGGTACCAACACAAACCATCGTTGACGGTGTTCTCCCGGCTGTGGTCGCGCGATTCCGAGGCACCACGGCGTCGTCCTCGGGACTTGGAACGTGCCCGGCGAAAATTGTCTTTGCCCATCCGTAGGGCCGCGATTTCGCGACGAAGTTCCGATATCTCCGCATGGAGATCGTTGTACGGCTTCGATGTAGCGGCGACCTGTGCGCCTGGCGCAACCTCCATCACCGCGTCCGCGAGGGAGGCGAGCTCGCTAAGGGTCTCAGTCTGCCGCGTGATAAGAACGGCGTGAACACCCCTCGGAAGCCGGCCCATCCAAAGCATTTTGAGGAAGTCATCTGACACTGCGTCGCCCGCGAGGTTTTGCAGACGCCTCAAGAAAATCGAGGGTTTCCGGTCGCCGATCTCCTCGTGTTCCAGCAGGCGTCGGATATTCTGCTCCTTCGAGTCTGATAATCGCCGGATCAGCTCGGCCTTGAGCTTCTCGTACATCCCCGTCGCTGGCGGGTTGTTGATGATGTCGATCACCACGTCAGCGTACTTATTCTCCAGATTCGCGCTAACGTAATGATATTTCGTCGAGTCCTGCGTGATTCCCGACAGGACGAATTGCGACTCGAGCTGTCGGAACCACGTTGTCGGGTTTTTCTCCCAAAACGGTGGGACCCGAATGGAAACGCGTGCCACCGCTGGAGAAGGTGCGGCAGCTGTCGTCTCGGCATTACTCGCGAGAGCTGTCTCCGGATTGCTCGCGGGATCCCGTGCTGGATCATTCGTGGGACTCGTCTGTTCACCCGAGGGATTCACCATCGTTGTCGATTCCGAAAATCACACCGGGTTCGCACTTCCTCGATCCACACTACTCGCGTCACAAAAAACGAAAAGCTGTCTTCGCGCGACAGATCACGTCGGGGTCACCAATATGTGGGTGACGGGAAAGTGAATGAGCCACAGATAACTTTAGATATTCTTTATTTGACGTCGAACAGGCAGCGATATCGGCCGTACTGCTCTGGGTCGGTGTTTCGGTTCGACTGCCTCGCTGTAGGCTCTCCACGCGGATCTTTGGGGACCGTTGTCGCTCGCGCAGTCAGGATGTTTATCCTATCGTACGACGACGGTCCTCGCCGCTTTCGTAGAACGATTAGCGGCACTCTTAGGCGCGACGCATCGACGCCGAAATTCGATGCGTCGCCGATATCGCGATATC
Organism: Andrena haemorrhoa; assembly: GCA_910592295.1. Taxonomy (NCBI): domain Eukaryota; kingdom Metazoa; phylum Arthropoda; class Insecta; order Hymenoptera; family Andrenidae; genus Andrena; species Andrena haemorrhoa. The sequence continues at coordinate 21,353,472 of OU342940.1, forward strand.
CAAAGTAAACTACTGGACGTGAGTAATGAGGCGGCGTGCTTGTTGCACGTGCCGCCACAAGTTCCACCTGGCTGTCAGAAAATTGTACAACTCAATTTCTGTAGAGTTCTCTAGGGCGGGATCCTCTCCTAACACCTTTACGAATTCTTCATCTAATTCGTCTACTGATGCACTGGCCATATCTTGCTCCATTAGGGCCATGTCTGTTTGAACTTCCTCATTTTCTTTATTTTCTACAATGAACATGAATATTTGTTTCTACGATCTGGTTATATTCTTACCTCTCGTGTAAGCTAGACCACTCTTTGACAATAAGTAATGTACGACTTATGTCTCACCTCTATCGTCTAAACGAGGACAGACTGAATTTCTATAACCTAACCTAGCTCGACTTAACTTGAGGCATGTTGTTTTCTGGTCGACTCTCTAACTTCTTCTCTAATTGCTGTAATCTCTCGAGTATCAGGCTCAACTCCAATGGCCTTGAGCTTGTTGAGGTATAACTACACTTCGCCGTACTAAGGCTTAAGCCTCGACGGGCCTATTCAGACGACCTTTTCCTGTTTTTCGTCCTTCTTGATCTCTCTTTGGGCAATGTGTCCCTATGTCTTGATTTCCCCATTATTTTCTAAAAGAAAAGCACTAATTTGAACTAAATTAAGTTATTTCGAACACTGGACGAGGTGTGCCTTCCTAGCACAAGAAACGTAATGGAGAGGAAGGATGTAAGAACGGACTGCGCCAATTTTTTGGTAGACTTTACAACATTGTGTAGCCTCCTAGCGGAAAGTAGCGGTACTACATCTTGTAATCTAGAGAACGAGGCCTACCATATAATTGCGATCGAACTTCACTTATAGATTAGTAAGTTTGTTTGATCGTTCAATTATCCTTTTTTTTATTTCGACTTTATATTTCACACCTTGTTCGTACCGACACGCGCGTCGAAACTCGATGTTTCCTTTCGGGGTTGTAAGGCCCGATTCACCTTGACGCGTGTAACCGGACGATCGTATCACCCGCTGAGCTAATATTAGGTGACTGTTTAGTATGTTTCAAGTGTTCTAATAATGTAGATTCTGATCCGCACGATGATCAGATCATGAGGACATGCTCTGTTCGCGCTTGTGGTCCGAACGATGGCTACATCAAAGCAGACGAACCTTGCTAGTAGAGAGCTGATTGAATTCTGCCCTTGTCCACCTTTTCGATGTCAAAGGTGGACAAAACATCTGAATTTGGGAGGCGCCAAAATGCCTGATTGGCCCAGCTTTCCTTGAAGAGGAGGAACCTTCCCTGGTGGTTGGAGGTGGAAAGTGGAGGAAAAGTGGAGGAGGAATCCTCTCTTTCTTCGTGACGTAGCGGAGGAAAACCGGGCATGTGGCTATCAAACCTCGCCAAGTTGATCGGCCGGAGCGTCTCGCCAGGGTCGCGGTTTATGACCGCATTGTCCCGCGAGTCAGCGGTGGTCGATGGTATGTACCGGTTCGAATGTACCGTATACCACCCGCTGACAGAGCAATCAACGCATTTTTCCAGAGCGAGGGCGGTCGAGGTGTCCAAAAAAATAGCACGATGTCGATTGCCGCGTATTATAGTCTGATTTTCGAGAGTTGACACCTAGGGCGGGGCTGGCTTCTTTGCGATGTTGCCGCTTATTCAGGCTCGTTAAGGGCGTTCCTCTGGCTTGGTGTTTACCCTACTCCCTGCGTCTTGACCAATAGCTTTTTCGACTGCTTAGTCGTGAGTCCTTACCTATTGTTTGCTCTGTCGGGCATCTATCGTTATCCTTATCGAGAGGGCCCAACCAACATCGTTTTTATGGTGACAGATAGGAGTCCCGAATTTTATTGGAGAATGCGAAAGGCATGTGGCGAACAGAATGAATGGCGGACGACTTGAAGGTTACACCCTCTATATAATTGTACTAATTTGTTCTATTCTTTGTATCTAAAGAGTTCTCCCGTTAATTTAATAATAATAATAATAATGCGAATGACATGGGCAGGTGACCCTGACAGTAAAACTCGCGGTTTGCTTACATACCTATAACTTAATCCGGCGCACCGCTGTCTTCAACAATTTATTGCGTCGTTAATTTTAACAGTGCCGCCCTAGAGGAAAACTATTTTTAATTAATAAACTGCCAAGAATAATGGCAATATTCTTTGAAACATTTGTGGAAAAGTGATATCGAGTAGAAACTTACAAAAGGAAAATTTGTTCACAATTTTATATCCTGGAAAAATTATTTCTCAATTTGAAAAATTTACTCCGAAAGACTAATGATTCTAAATAATCACAAAACAGAATGAGCTTAATGCTATAAATAATTAATAATGCTATAAAATACATAATAGAAATACTATGGGTACTTCTTGAATAAATTTGAAAGCAGCAAAACGGTGACTTTAACCTCTTCATAATTTCAATTGAACTGGGTACATAATACTCCATTGTGTTTAAAATTCCTGACAACGGCTGAAAAGATTCATCGATATGGCGTGGAATAGGTGCGTAGCTGGTAGATGCAGGGGCTGTTTTCACCGAGTCGATGGTGAGAGACGCAGGTATGCTTGAAGATAGAAAAAGACAGCCGATCTGCCGCAAAACGTGGCAACGCCGCACGCAATCCGTAGTGCACCATTGGTTCCTCCTTAAGCCAAGCTCTGTCCGAGGGGCCCGCCTCAGGTGTCAACTCCCGAAAATCAGACTATAGACATCTGGTAGGCAAATGTTCCCCAAAACGCTTCGAAAATTAGCAATTGCCTGGTAATAAAGGATCGCTGAATTTCCGCCTCGCTCTGAACCCCCCTTTGTTTCAGTAAGACGGAACACACCTTGTTCTCGAGATTACTATTCTAGTTGTTTAGAGGACAACAATTTTACTCATAATTGATTTTGAACAAATATAGTAGATTGATTGGATTTTTCGAAACAATAATAACGGCGGATGAATGAGATACAATTTTTTAACTTAATAATATTACAGACGCAAAATCAAAATTTTGGGGTAATGCCAGTGTATTATAAAATTGTGCAAATACCGCAGCTGTGCCCAGTCCGCTGTATTTCTAATCACACTTAAATCAACTCCTTTGGTTAAAGTTAACGACGTAGACGCATATCTTCTTGTTGAATGCGCAAAAAATACAGACATACCTAGCTATACCCCTTTTACTTAAAATAGCCTTTATCCATCGGCTGGTTGTTTGCGTACATACCGCCTTATGTGGTCTTACAGTAGCTATGAATAGAGTAGGTATCATTTTCTCTTAAACATTTTCTTACTTCTATATATCCTTATATCACCGAAGCTACACATAACCAATTACCATTGGTGTATCTGGGTAGTAATAACAATGGTTGAAATCGTCCATGACTTGATGTCTTAATTAAAGCTGGTATTCTAATCTCTCATCTAATCTAATGCTTCTCTTGCCAGTAAACGTAGGTATTCTCCTCTCGGATGTTGTTTCGATCTGCATGGAAATAATAACAGCTTATTCTCAGGTTTAAATATTAAGAGCTCAATAGTTAAAATAAAATTATCCACATTACATACTATTACATATCCCAAAATTGTGTCTAAATGTATTGTCAACATTTTTACTCTGAGAAATAACTTTGAAAAAACTTTTATACTACTAGATCCATATAAACATATAGTAAAAGATATACTTGCGTCGTCCATATTTGTTTCGCCACACTAGCCCCACCGTTCCCGCGGTGGTAGATTCGTTTGCCAATAGGCTAGTTGACTGAATTTAAGACATTGGTTAAAACATTATTTTCATGTCTATTCTACACGAAAACTGTATTTATTTTCGAAAAATCATACATTTACATGATTTTTTTGCGTTTTCAAAAACCTATTTAAACTTGATTCGGAAACGCGCCAGACTGTCATGGCGTCCTGTATGACGTCCCGCCGTGTAAAACAAAACTAAACGATCGTGTCTGTGTATTGCTATTGTTAGTTTTCGGTGTTGTTTTTAATTAAAAATGAATTCCTCGTACTACAAGTATTGTATAGTGCCCCAGTGTAAAAGCACAACTATAAAGACGCCAAACAAATTATTTATTTATGTTCCAAACAATGCAAATCTAACCTCAAAACCAGTATCAATTAACTTACAATACCTATGTCATAACAAAAGGTTATGGTCTATGAAACTGATATAATACTATTTAAGCTTATAATATATATTTTACACTTGTGTATACTTACATCGAAGTTTTAACATTGCGGAATTCCGATGAGCAAAAGTCACTGTTTGCCGCGAAAAATCTGCCAAGCATAACAGCGTCAATTTTGGGCAAATTACTACTGTTTGCTTTGCTAAATCCTGATTCCATAGCTTATTACACTTGTGCTTCAAGATATACTTAATCGCGAACAACTGAATCACCTTCACATAAACTGGTAAATACGAAATAACCTGTTGTATGAACCTGTCAACAACAACATACAATGGCGTTGGTGTTTTGCACGGCGTGACGTCATGCTTTCTGATTGGTGTTCACTGTCACGTGACTGAATGCCTAATTTTGCAGAATTTAATTTCCAAAAATATTACCAAACTTTATTTTTTATAGTAAATAGTTTATTTTTTTGTTTCCTCTGTATCATGATTAATCGTTAGAAACTCTAATCCATGCAAATTACTCTTAGTTGATACAAGCCTATTGGGCTTGTTCACGAAACTGCACCGTCCTGCGGCTTCCTGATTTCGCACCAGGTTCGTCTGCATCCAGCAGCTCCTTTACTTTACTTCAGGTTTGTCTGTAAGAGGTTCACTACGGTGGCTCTTATTTTCGACTTTTTACTTTTTTTCGCGGCACCCCCTACAATAGTTCCAATTAATACAAAAAATCTGTGTAAATCTTTTAGCCCGATTGAATAAGGGGAAAAGGAGCTCCGGAGCAGTGGACCCTTGAACATTCGAATAATTACTTAAAAGCGCACACAGTCGATCGTATGTAATTATCCTCTAATTGTAAGTTATTCATTATATAAAAAAATATGTGTATCAAAAGTTGTAGATCTAAACAAGGAGCATCTTTCATATTATATTACTCTCCCCCGTGCGAGTTTTCGAAAAATCGAAAAGCTGGAAAAATGTGAACATTTTTCCATTTTCGAAATTTAAATGCGTATCGAACATTTCGTATTTATGAAGACTCAAAACAATATGCGTATTTTTTATTTTATACCATTTGTTTTACAAGTTTGTCATAATTAATAGCATTCGGATTGAAAGGATAGAGCACTTAAAGCCAGCCGTAATTTATTGTATCAATAAAATCTTCTTTTTTAAATATTTCTGACAATGCAGTTGGTACGTTTTGTAACTTTTGTATATCAATCCATCATGATTTATACGCCAAGTTTTCAGAAATTTTTGCCATTGTTTTTTCGAAGGGGCGAAAAATGATACGTCAAGAAGTTGTAACAAATGTGTTGCATTTGGTGACCGGCAGCGTAGTATAATATTATGTTCTTTACAAAATAAACTTAAATGATATGACATGTGAGATAGGGGTAGGGAGGGCATGATGGGGAAGCTAAGGAAAAGTGCAAATAAAGTGATGATTGTACCTATTAATTAAATCTTTATTACTCAAAATACAACTATAAGTTACTGATTTAACATTTGGCACACGCTTCGGACTATCCGAGCTCAAGCGTATAAGTTATTAAATATTACAAAATAGACGAAAAAACCGTCTTGCCCCTACCGCGGGGTAAAATAGGCTACCAAAAATGGGGTAAAATGGGGTACCAAAGAAGGGGCAAGATGGTTTGCCTAAGTATTTTTACACTCGATACAAATGTGAATTTCTGCACAATTGTTTTCGTCCACCCCTGCGCAGGAATTGTGAGACCATCGTCCGCAGAGTTGACATGCAACCCAACCCTCTGTGGATTGCAGGTATGAATCGTGGCAATATAAACATTCGCAGTCTTCTTCTACTGATTTTGTAGATTTTGCTGTTTTTTTCTTCAGTTTATTTGCATTCTTCTTCGATCGAGGGGTCATTGGGATTAGAACACTTCTTATTTTGTGAACGTTTTACACTCTCGAGGTCCTTCTTATACGGAGTAGAAGTGAGAATTGCGGTTTTTCCCCGAGGATACTTCTTCCTGTTCTGTGTCCGTTGAACTGCAGGAATTGGCAAAATGTCTTTGGGGGAAGTATTTTCAAAGGAAGACGTTAGATTGCGACACACAGCTCGAACAGGTGTTGGAATTGTAGGTACACTATCACAATTTTTTTCCGTCAAGCTGCGCGAACAACATGGTTCGGGATTGAAAACAGAAATTCCGCATTTTCTGAAACCATTTATAGCAGTTAACATAGTTGCTGCTTGAACATATGCCTGATTAAAAATTTCGCTTATTTGATACATGGTAATGATTCGACCTGGGTGCAATCTTAACCAATTAGATGCAGCTCGTTCATAGTACACGCTTAAGGGTTTCATAAAGGACACATCCAAAGGCTGACGCCTGTGGGTGCAGTGCGGAGGAAAGCAAAGCATTCTCACTCCATTTTTCCGGGATAGTTCTATAAGTTTCAAATTTTTTGTATGCGTTGTATGTCCATCAAGAAGAAGCAACACATGATTTGTGAGTGTGGCTCCTGAAAATTGAATAAACTGTTTAAGCCAAATTACATACAAATATTTCACTGGTCATCCAACCTCGACCATTACATTCTGCAATAGTTCCTGGTGGAGCATGGTCTATTAGTTCGCGTTTCATTCGTTGCCTGGGGAATATCATCAGCGGAGGCATAGAACCACATGCGTTAAAGCAAATTTCGACAGTTACAGTCTGACCGCGTTCTGCAGAAGACAATGCCCCTACATGTTTCCTTCCTTTCTGTGCTATTATTTTACACTTTCTTTTGGAAACGTTCGATATTCCGGTCTAGTCACAGTTGTATATTTTGTCAGGAGTTAATGTATATTTGTCATATATGTTCCCTAGCAATTGAGGTGTTGGATGCAATAAGGGGGCTAGCGCTCGAAAATGGGAAAAATAATTGTCCAAACGCTAAGAAATATTGGAAATTTAACTGTTGTTAAACTGTATTTTAAAAAATATAGTGTTGTTAAGCTTGTCACGACACACATTTTTTCTATTTACAGTTTCTTTATCGAATCATTACTATTCGAGTTAAAAATTATAAACAATAAATTTTTCATCGTTGAAAATCATTATTTCTTTAAACATAAATTGCGATAACTTGAGTAAATATTAACGGATCGTTATGAAACTTAAAACATAACTTCAGAAAACTCTAGTGAAGCCGTAGAATGTATGCACAAAACCCTCATGTTAAAAATGTAATAATATTTAATTAAAAAGTAATACTGGACATAACTCACGTTTTTCAACGTTCGCCGTTAAAAAGTATCGAGGCAATTTTGAGGTAAATATAACTTGCAGCGACAAAGTTTTTCCTTAATATACAAGGAAGATTTTCACCAATTCTCACATTGATTAATAACTAATTGCAGAAGATATGACAATATATATAATTCTCGCACGGCGCCAACTGTCAACGCGGATGCTAAAACTGCTAAATGGGGCATTATACGCGGCTTAGCGTTTAGGGCGACACCCCATCTTACCTCGCTACCCCGTCATGCCCCCCCCCCCTCCCCCTACATGTTCATCTAAAAACCAATAACGGGCCAAGACAAGACAAGATTTTTTAATCTTGAAGATATTGATTGAAAACATTGGTAAAAGATTAAAGAAGACAGCATGTGTCATCCAACCATTTTCAGTTCCCCCCCCCCCCCAATGTGATGGCGCTTTATTTAAAGCAGCTTGTAATCACTCGCACTTGAACACAGTTAATGGTGGTGCAATTTCTCCCGTAGCATTCGCAGTAAAGAGCGTAGTAATATTTCCTTAATCGCTGCTAGTTGAAACATCGTATGTGGTCTTTCCTCTCTCTGCAAGACCCAATCCCTGTTTAGGTGCTAAAAACAGTGCAGTTTCGTCCATATTAAATATTCTTCGTGGATCATCAAATACTTAATACTTGTTGGTCAGCTTTTAATAAATTTCGAATTTCAAGAAACCATTTACGGACAAATTCTTCGGTAACAGCTGGCCTTGTCTATCTCAAGTACTAGGCCTTCTTCATTGAGTGAATGGGATGTCACCTCATAAAGCCCTCAAACCATTTACGACCTGGAGTTTTATTTCTAAATGTTGTTTTAATATTTTCAGTCTTCACTAATTTTCTCACAAAGTTTAGCAGGTTCTCTTTAGAACTGGGAAATCTCATTCTACTCGCACTGAATACTCATTCTACTAAAATTGGCCTGAAATCGATTCTGGTCCTACTAGGCTAGAAGTTATTGGTACTTCTCCTTTTAGTTTGTGTCTTAAAGTCGCACGTGGTAGGGGAAAGCGGGGTAATTCCGATCACGTAAGCAGTAAATGCTATAAAATTTGAACCAGTTACACATTTGTTAGTTTTTTATATTAATTGATAGTTTGAAGTGTCTAGTTTGTATTAGTATGTTTGAGAAAGCATAAATTTACGTTGTAACAAAATTGGGAGCAATAACACAAAAATAGGAATTTGGCCGGAATTACCCCACTAGTGGGATAATTCCGGTGATGATTGTTCTTTATAAAAGAGATAGGAAAACTGTTAAATTAATAAAAAATTGTATTATTTTTTTATTTTAAAATTAATTAGTACATATCTCACAAGTGTATTCTGCACCGGGGCCTAAATGTAATGTAAATATAAACTACTTTTTTTCATTCTTCCTTGAAGAGTAGAATATGGTATTCGAAACAATTGTGCTGCCTTACGTATGGACATTTTATTCTTACTAATTACCTCCACGGCCTTTGATAAATTTTCTTGGTTCCATTCTGCCTTCTTCGAAATTCTTTTATATGTAGGTAGCATCTACGCAAAAAAAAAACAATTTTAAAAGCTGGCTGGAATTACACCTCACTCTTGGCCGATATTACCCCACACCCCATGTTCAGATATGTTGAGGTAATACACTGAATTGAATTCACATATCACCAAAAACCAAAAGTGAGTTTGAAAGTAGAAACATTCCTCTATTTAATGAGATTAATATTAATAATTCATATCTATTCTATGTACTAACTTACCATGCTCAACAATCGTCCACTGTTATAAGAAACCACGAATATTAGTTCGCCACATCATTAACACTATTAACAGGTGGTAGTACCATACAGAGTCAAGTTACGCGGTTTTTATTTAAAGAAATAGAAGTGGCCGGAATTACCCCGCTTTCCCCTACTCCATATATTTTCCTGGCTTTCAACACTTGAATCCAATTTTCTGTCGCTTTTAAAGCACATCGCACTTTTGTTGGCGAATAACAAAATAATTTTCGATTTCCAATAACACGTTCCCTATTTGACATGGCTGCAATTCAATAGTTTGTATTACGAACGAAATAAACGAAATACTTTAGTAGTTAATTAATATATATTATAAATTTATTGTGGCATAACTTTGTATACCAGCTTTGCCATTAGATCTGAAAAATCATGATGGCAGAAAATAGACAATATTTTATAAATTTTCCATTCCTGGCCATGGGGTGGTCACAACTGCATACTGTGTTGCAGGGGTGTCGAACAAGCGGCTTGCGAAACTCCAACACATGGAAAAGAAAAACAATAGAAAAAATGAAAAAGTCAGAAGAAACGAAAGATAACGCAAAGAGAAGTATATGAATACGTTCATAAATACACGAAAAAGATGAAAAGAAGAAAATTTTGAATCTAGTACTTATTTTCAAAAGTTACAGAATATTTCCATTTACAGCTTACATTTTAATTATTCACATTAGTTATTGAGACCCGTTATTTACATTCCCGTAGTAACCTAAAATATTCGAAACATTCGTGTTGCTCGAAACGTTCAAGCTTCAAGCTACTCGACACAGTCGGTCTGCCCGAAATTTTCGATCTGCTCCAAGTATACTCGAGCCGCTCGAAAAAATTTAAGCTACTCAGTTTTATTGAGTCTATCGGTTCTTTCGAGCTACTCAGTTTTCACGGGTACTCGGCTCGGCTCGGTCCGAACTTCAAAATACTCGAACAGCCTTAATTGATACTTGTGAAAGATCCCCAGTCAAAATCGCATAAAGTAGAGACAGATACTCGGTAGTTCGCGTAATCGGCGTCGTTACGCAATGGCGTATAGCAGTGCCGCTTTGTGGCCGCCTAACTTATGCTAAATTAAATCAAATAAAAAATACCGCAATATTTCCAATTGAACACGAAATTTTAGGTACTTAGTTTACGTTTCGATGACATCATTGATAAATTTATTTCGCTCAAAAACAGAAAAAGGGTAATTCCATCATCGTCATCTGCTTCCTCGGCTCGATATGATTATGGTATTTGAAATAAGTCATTACGACACATTCACGAATTGCAGTCCACGAAAAGGGCTCCATTTAAAGTATTTTTAAGTATTTTTGTGTTTTCAGTAAATATTTTTTCCGTATGTTACCAAATAAATATTATTACGAAATGAGTAAGTATTAAAACAATTAAATAAATAAGATTAAATGGGGGTCCATACCACGAAAAAAAAGTTTGGTGTATTTATTATATTTTTTCCCCGTCACACTTGGAGGCGCCATTTCCAAATTTTTTCTACCTTTTGCCACCATATTTTTTTTAATTTTCCAATTTCACGGGGGGCGCTGAGACGGTTGTCTTTTTCGCCTCAAGGTGAAGACGGCACTGGCGTATAGCCTAGCGGCAGTTACCTTGGCCAATGCAAATACACGTCGCTATTCGTTTAGAATGCTCGCTATCGCGACAACTAATCACGTGTGACTGCAAACGTAAATTTTCAACCATTATATGCGATGCACGGTACGCTTCTTCATTTCAATAGTACTGTCGAGTTCCTCATTGCCCCCTTCGACTGGGTGCAACGTAACCGTTTAATCGATTTAATGCGCATAAAGTTGGCACAAGTAACCTACGTTGGTGTACAAACAAGAATAATGCCGATTGCATTGTGCTTTCTGTTCACCTATGTCTAAATTTATTGGATATTCTATAACTGATGGTGTAAATCGAAAAGTGTTGAAGAAATGATTCGAGAATGTAGAATGTTATCTTTCCATCTGCGCTATTTTTTCTGAGAAAAAATCACATTGGATATCCAGTAATGTAATTCAACTGAAGCGAATAAAATGAATGTGCAAAAATACGTCGAAATTGTAGACCAACTTTTTTCCAAACGAGACATTATTTTTAATAACAGTTAATAAATGAACCCGTGCCTTTGGCAGGTAGTGTAACCAGTCGGAATATGTAACTAATTAATACAGTGAACACTTTACAATGTCGTTAGTTTTTCCATTTTTAATTTTGACTTATAATTAAATTTCTGTTTACACAATACTAATTGTAAGTGCTGGTCATATCTGACCATCCAGGGAGAATTTCACTCTGTAATAAAAATTCATATATTATACTAATATTCGTGCACTTGTGTTTACTATCGTTACAAATTCTACTCTAAATTCTGCAAATTTAAAACCAGTGCTGCCCAACATAAGGATTTCGGGGTCCGTTTCCACTCTGCACTGGTTGTTACGTGTGTATATGAATGGTAGTGATACGATGTTGCGTGGTGCGTGTTCTACATAAGCTAAATACGGTATGCGGAGGTGGAAGGATGCTCAAGAAGCCCAGCCGTTGACAGCTGATGTTGTTCTAAACGACTGAATTTATCAATGGACAATTATTTTTAGGATTTGAAAAATATTTGAAACGTACCCAGACCTGTTAAAATGCGTTGGTGAAATATGAGGAAATTTGAAATGCTTTCAAATGAAGTGCTGTGTAACACAGAATTCTGTTATCACAAATTTCAATTTCAACTATGGTAAATTTTAAATCTTATCTTTTTTTAGCCATGTTAGTTATTTTCGTAAGCGTGTCTTCCCAATAAATTGCAAACATTCTGACCAGTTTCTAATTCCAAGTTCTGAATCATCCGTGGAAATGGTCTTATGAATCCTGTACATGTAGATCGGTCTATGCGCGGCAGCTAATACCTATGAGTTACATACGTTGAAAAATGGTGAACGGACGATAATAAGTACATGGATATGGGATCGAATCGAGCTCGAAACGTGGTCTCACAATTCTTGCGTCTTAAGGACTATTGAAATCTCGAAAAATCGTTTTTTTAATTACTATTAATTTTGAAAGTGTCCTCCTTTGTGAGCATTTACAACAAAGTTTCACGAGGAAATTCGAATAATTGTGGAAATTATAGCGCTGAACGTAACTGAGTGCACCGCCGAGTAACGGCCTCGCAGAGCGGTATAGGGAATTTGCATTTAAAAAGGATTGCATAATTGATTATTTATAACCTGAAAATACACCATAAGCAATAAATTTACAATAAAATTTTTATTTATTATAAATCGTTAAGTATTAAAAAATGAAATTAAAAATTGGTAATGTTTGAAACGTTCCGTATTGCGAAGAAACGATTTTGATTGGTCGTAAAGCTTCGTGACGTCACATAGTAGTAGTTTTAAATGGCTGCTATGTATTTATGATTGCATCGTGAAACTGGTGTTATGAGTTGCTTAAAAATACGTATATCAAAACAGCCGTCTAATAGTAATGTATACGTATATCAAAACAGCCGGCTAATACAAATGTATTTTTTAATGCTAAAAGTGTGAAAATACTACCATGTGACGTCACAGGCTTCTTCGGCTACGCTCGGGAATTTCCGGATCGTTTACGGTAATTTTAAATATTGCAATTTCTAATAATTTTTTTCTCGCTTAATATGCAATAAAAAATTATGAAAAAAAAAATTACAATACAACTTATATAGGAGCTCCCAAATATATTTTTTTTGAGAATCATGCAAATTCCCAATTGGCGTAGGGTACTTACCTTTGATGTCGTTTATGTCGAAACTACATTTTTAAACACCGTACATCACCGTGTACGTCATAACTTTTGAACGAATGAATTATTTCACTTGAAATTTTAACCGGGGGTGTAGAATTCATTTCTCTATAGCATGGATTTTCCGCATCAGCATTGGATGTTGGTAAACTTTTTTATAAACTGTTTTTTCTTCTGTAAAAATGTGGGAAAAAATTGATTCGTGGGTAACTTTCACAATTTTTTTTTTAAACTCTCCAGTCAAGTTCTATGCTGTAGATTTTGGTGTAGAAATTACTCGCCCCAAAGCATTTTGCTTTCAGACGATTGGTTCCCCTGATACTACGTACACCGACTACAGCTCTGCACTGCGCGGGACCATCTTTAGCGCTTAATAATGTCAACAAATTTGAACATACCGACAATTTTTTTGGTCAATTACTCGGAAACGCGTCCACAATAAACTGTGAAAAGTACGGGTATAATGATTACTTGGTACCTAAGCAATCCGACACAAAAGAATCAATCACTCATATTCTTCCTCAGCGTCGCGTCGACGCTGCTTTTCTTTTGAGCCAGTCCCGCCTATTGAAAGCCGACCGAAGAAGTTGAATCTGGTAAATTCATTGAATCTCCCACGGATCCCAGAAGCTGCCACCAGCTCATTATTTCCTCGACACGTCTCCGATTTTGGCCTCCCAAAGTCTACCGCGCGAAGACAACCTCCGTCTCTTCCGGCTCGTAACTGCATTTGCGTTTCCCGTGAAACGCGACTGGACGGTACAACACCTAACTCCTCGAGGAAAACGCTCCAACAGTCGCTGGACGAGATTCCTCGTAAAAATTCGCGGCGCGCTTTCGTTGCACGGTTTCAACCCCCTGCGATGACTTCAAGAATTGATTTATTGCTTTGACGTGTAGGTACTCACCTCGTGATAGAATTTTTGCGGGATGGAGAAATCTGAACGGAGTTCAGACCCTGTATGTATATCGAGATGAGTGTACTGTGATGGAAAGAGAAAGAGAACGCGCGTGTTGTGTGTGTGTGTGTGTGAAAGAGGGAGAAAGAGAGCGAGCGAGAGAGAGAGAGAGAGAGAGAGAGAGAGAGAGAGAGAGAGAGAGAGAGAGAGAGATGATCCGGGTTAACCGAGAAAGCTTGTCCGTGCTTGCAAGCTTACGAGCAGCTTACGCACGCACACGCCTGTCAGCCGAGGTTTAATATAGCCGCGTGTCGTGACGCGTTCTCTTCTTGCATACCGAAAGTGGACCTCGACGACGCCGACGGGCCACCGCCACTCCTGCCTGCTCCGTTCGTGCTACGTGAACGCGTTTATTTTTCTCTTGTCGATTCCGTCGGGCCAGGCGGTGGGTGCGTCAGCGTGGAATTAAAACAGTAGATGTCCCGGCACGATGTCACGTTTATGCAAACCAGATGCGTTTTTGCGACACGAAATTGCCTCGACTCGCATAACGTGACCACTGATGTGAGACTTCCACTTTGGAAAGTTCCGGTGATTTCAATTCAATGGGAGCTAACGTGCATTCAATAAGCGCTCCTTTACACGCGATACCTAGTTGGTTCCCTATTGGCGTTACGGATGCATTCCGTCGGCAAAGACGGAGCTGGTTTAAAAAAGAGAAAGAAATAAAACGTTTGTGAATGTGTTCGACCAGGTCGCCGACAACCACGAGGTACACGGGGACATATGAGTCCGTACGCACTTGGTCGAGCGGCGACCAGCGAGTCGTCGGCGACCACGAAAACGGGAGCGATGCACGGTAGACCAAGGGCGGTATTCGCAGACGCTTCTTAAGCTTAAGATCGCCTTCACCTTTAGAGGGCTGGCCACTGTAGTGGCCATTGACAATTTTAAAATTTGGGCTGATGTTTCTAAAGGTATCGAAATTTTACGCAAAAACTGTGGTGCCAGCCTAAACAAGCCTAAATGAATAACAGCAGTTACATTCATATATTATTATACCTAGAGCTAACGACGCACAGTGGGGCATTTCGGGTCGAAACGCGGCACTAAGTCCTTTTACAAAAATATCGCCAAACTGCAAATTTTTTTTACAGGTAGTTGATTGCATATTTGGGTGATAATGTAGCATGATTGTTTTTCACATTCATTAATTTTTAACGCGACTACACGGTTTGGAAGAGGAAAACCACGAAACTCTTCAGAACTTGTATTGTTATTCATAGTTTTGTTGTTTGCTTAATTAAACTATTTTTTGGTGGGATTAAGTGTTGAAGTGTGCCAAATTTGATTTTGATATCTCTGATATTTTTGGAATTATACCTTACTGAATTTCCAAATCTTCATTGTTTATTTTGAGCGGGAGTTCAGTGAATTCAATGTTCGGGTGCCAACTTTGAGCGATTATAGTGAAGTGAGGGAGGGTGCCTTTTTTTAATAAAAATTCTTTTAATACTTTCAAACAGTGATCATTCATTTGCAACAAACCCCATCTATCTAGCTTTTCAATTTCAAATAGAAAAAAATTCATAAAGACTGCTTAATGTTCAGGCCAAAAAAGTACTATGCCCTCTTAAATAAACAAATTTCATTAATTTTTTGTATCAATAGGACCACAAGTATACGTCCTAACTGAAAGAAATTTTCAGTCAGAAAATGTTTTGTGCCGCGTTTTGACCCTAAATGCCCCACTGTGCGACATGGACGTAGAAAGTTTTGTAGCTCTTTTTTTGTTTTTGTGGTTTTTGTGTTATTTTGGATTTGTTTTTTTAGTTTTCTGATTTTACTGTTTATTATACGAGCTGCAGACGTGCAACTCACTAATGCCCATGCATTATACAAAATGATAAATAAAATGAATAAATAAACTCTTTATATATGCTTTACATGCGGCACTGCATTGTGCATAACACCCTGTTTTGAGGATTTCCATACGAAACAATCAATACCGTAAATTTGAATTTCTGACATATAAATTCATTTTTTTTTCATTTGGAAGGACAAGAAGTATGAACAAATAGATAAAAAACGCAACAAAGAGATACACATTCATTATTCGTTTTGTATAATGCATGGGCATTAGTGAGGTGCACGACTGCAGCTCGCATAATAAATATTAAAATCAGAAAACTAAAAAGACAAATCCAAAAATAACACAAAAAACCCCAAAAACAAAAAAAAGATACAAAACTTTCTACGTCCACGTTGTTAGCTCTGGGTAACGCTAAAGGAAAGAATAATATATGAATCTAACTGATGTTATTCATTTAGGCTTGTTTAGGTTGGCCACACTGATTTGTGTAAAATTTTGATACTCTGACCTTTGAATCGTGATTAGCGATATTAAAAACCCTTAGAAATATTAAATTTAAAATTTAAAAAATTATTTCCCGCCATTTTGGTGGTATATATGCATAAATTTTAAGTAAATAAAAATTACAATTTCAATGAAAAAATCTCGGCCCTCTAAAGGTTAAGCATAGTCTTAATATGCCACCTAGATTCATAGTCGTGACTTATGATGATCTTAAGGACGTGTTTTAAGCATTTGCTTGAGGAAGATCTTGGTCAAATAAGAACTTCTTATTCGAGTCATAAGACGATTTTATTCTCGCGAAGTGAGGTTATATTTTCAAGACAAAGTTTTAGTCGTCTTAAGACCATCCTATACGTCTATCACCCGCCATTACTTACGTAAAGGAAGCGTGTAGTGAGCGAAATCAAAGTGAATCAAAGAAGTGCATATAGTCAAAAAATGGATTTAATGAATATTGACATTGACATTGACATTGAACATATTGATATTCGCGATATTGACGATGGCGATGATGATAGTATAGCGGACAATAGGCTAAATAAAAAATATATTCGTGACGGGCAAAATCCTTTTGAGTTGACCAAGCGGAATTCAAAATATTCTATCAAAAATCTTTGACGGACTTGCAAATTATAACAACCGTGGCTCGCCCATTTCACCGCAATTGTAACTACTGGTGTGTTTACGGTATTATGCAACTGCAAGTTTTCAGATAATTTACAAATATAATATTCCATTTTTAACATTGAAATATTGATAATTAAAGACTGTGCACGAGGAAAATTGTTTAAAATATATTTGTAGCAACTACTTGGTGACACGATGCACATCTCCCAACCGACAGTATCGAGAATTGTTTTCCATGTAAGCTGCTTACTTGCGAGTTTAATTTTCAGATTTTATAAAAATGCCAAGAGATTTCGAAGCACGCGTGGAGAATCGACGATTATTCATTGACCTTGGGAAAGGAAATGGAGCAATCGGTCTAGCGGGTATCGATGGAGCGATTGACTGCACACATATCAGATTATATGTATCGTCCACGAGATTCTACAATTTTGCTGAAACTTTCCGGAACCGCAAGGGATATTTCTCACTTAGCGTGCAAGTCGGTTTTTCATTCAAGTTTTTATTTCATAATTGAAATATTATTATGGGTCTCCATTATGTGATTGAATATCACTCCATTTTTTAGTCTCCAAGTTTTCTCTTTATTTTTTTAATTAGCATGGAGTTCTTAGACATAGTACCAGAGTGGCCGGGTAGTGCGCACGACAGCCGTATATTGCAAAACGCGGCATCGCCTTTTAAATTCATCTTCGTCACAATATGTAAAAGGATCTCGCACGTCACAGATATATCTTCTAATAACAGTATTGTCCGCTACATTATTAACATCATTAATATCGCTAATATCAATATTAATATCGATGTATATCAAGTATATCAATTATGTACAAAATAAATTACAATTAAATGGAGTCTCCGCTATCTGAGGTGTTTTTATTTTTACGTTACATCACTTTAGTGGTTGGGTTTATACATTAGTTTATTGTGATAAAATCAAACACTACATGGCAGTGGAAAAAAGTTTTTTTCTGCAAATCATTAATAAATAACCTCAACGCTCGCACGCGTTACTCACACATGTTCGAGCATCCTACTCCGTCGCCTACCGAGGAACGAACTGAATATCATTCTATCATTTGTTGTTCTAACAGAATTATTCCGAAAGTTTCCGAACGTGAATAAGCATTGTCTTGAGTAAATGCTTTATGAAGAAAATGAATATGAGACGCTCCTATACAGGGTGTCCCACGGTAGACTGGACAGCTGAATATCTCCTAAAGTATTGGAGATAAAAAATTAAGAAAAATATGTAATTTAATGGTTCTAGAGGGCCAATTTATTGGCCGAGAAGAATTTTTTTTCGATTATTATTTTAATAGATACGATGGTCAAGTTCGGTTTTTTAAATGGAACTATTTTTTTGAAGAGGTGAGTTGATAGTGCGTTCCAAGACAAATTCAATAAGCATTAATGTGATTTCCACTGGTTTTTGAGATATTGCGCTTGCAAATTTACTGATTTTCACTGGAAGAAAACCCGCTGAAATATCAAGGACCGGGGTCGGTCTTGCTGGCGCCACGGGGGGCCTTGGCTGTTGAAACAGATACCTACCTGCCAAAGGTCTACGACAGGCCCAAAAGCTGGACAATTCTTTTCCGTCAGAAATGCTACTTAGGTAGGCACATCTGTGGTATCAAGAAACGCACCGTTACTTTTAATTCGCACTTGCTTCTACGCTCGGATGGCCGGTTCTTTTGGGAGGGATGCTAGACTAAATTTCAACCATAAGGAGCAGATTGTATTAGGACCAATCGGATTTCCTAATCGAAAAAAATTCGTCTCGGCCAATAAATTGGCCCCCTCGAACCATTAAATTACATTTTTTTTTTTTCCACTACTTTAGGAGATATTCAGCTGTCCAGTCTACCGTAGGACACCCTGTATATAAGGAATTGCTTATTCTAAGTAAATGCTTAAGATCATCTTGAGCAACGACTATGAATTCCTGGTGTCTTAAGTGAAATAGGATCCTCTTCTAGAAGATGATCTTAAGCATTTACTCAAGGTACGACTGTGAATACCGCCCCAAGCGGTCGCGATGACCAACGAGCGACTTTGTTGGCAACCATAGACCTGCAAGCAGCGAAATGAGTTTCGATACGCTGAAATTTATTTTGCAAATTGAATCTCGAAAGGCAATTTGGGACTTGTCACTTAATGAATACTCCAATCGTGACATTCAAGAAGCAATAAGAAGAAATGGTGCATTTATTTGCACCAGTAAACCTTCCTTTCTTACGGCGTTCTTACAATAAGGAATGCACTGAATGTTGCCTCTTCTTTATTTATTTGTTTTCAATGTACTTCACAATTAGAACAATCTCCTCGGTGTCCATTTTGTTTGGCGGTCTCTACGAAACTGATAGATATCGAGTCTGGGTCGTTTGGTTGCCCAATTTCCGGTCTCGGCGACCAAGTTGCTGGCGACTGGTCGCAAGTGCGTAACGAGCCTAAAAAATTCCTACTCAGCGTCACTGAAGTTTGTGGATGTCTTCTTCTTTTAACCTGCCATAATTTTACAATGACAGGAAGGTCCGTTACGCATTGTCGACCAGTCGAGGAACTTGTGCAGAAAGCCTCGTTCACATTAGTCATTCACTTGACTTGAAATATCCTTTTAACTTTCTTTCAAGTTTTAAGCGAAGTATTCGTTCACATTAGTCAAGTTCACTGACTTCGAGTCGCTTGAAATCAGTAAACTTGATAATGAGAATCTGTTATGCACTTCACTTGCAATATCCTTTCAAGTTTCAAGCGAAGTGGAGAGTGTCCCAACTTGTCTTGCCTTGAAATAATACAACTTGAATAGTATGACCGTCGCCGGGAAATAGATTGTTGACGCTGGCTCGCCGTGGTTGGCTTCGCGTTGGGGCCACTTGGCTGGCCTGGCGCTGGCGTCAGTTCACGCACACATTACCACCACTCCTGTAGGTGTTTCCCCCTCCGAACCCTGTACCAACTTATCAACTTGCTTCACTCTTCAGCTTCAAGCTTCAAGTACTCTTGAGAGTAACTTGAACGCAGCTGACACACTATCTGAACACCAACTTGAAGCCAGCATTACTTAACAATCAAACGAACTTATCTGTACGTGAAGTTCGATTGTAATTATGTGAGAGCCCCGTTCGAGATGATTACATGTAGTATTCTACTTTCTCTTGACAATTCACAACGTTTTTAGAGATTTATAAATTTAGATCTGCTTACTGTAACTACCCACACAGCACACTTCGTGGCGGCAATGTTGCAGGATGGTTGCAGTAACCTTGCACTTGCTTGCAATGTTGCATAGATGCAGCGCAATGTCGATGTAACGTTGCTGCGACGTTGCCGTGCAACATTGCACGGGGCGGTCGTAGAATTATTGCTGCATAGTTGCATCAATGTTGCGTTGCAATATTTCACTGCAACGATCTTGCAACTTTGCTACCGCGTTACGGCAACGTTTGGCAACGTTTACACAATGTTGCTGCAACGTTGCGCCAGTAATGCGGTAACGTTCCTGCAATGATGCCGTCTTCCCGGGGATACCCATAGGGATCTGTGCGGTGGAAATGTTATGAGGTGACCGTCGAGTAACGATAAAAACAGGGGATACCAAAAAAAATGACAAATGTCAGTGAGTATTTTTCCCGCATCAAAAAGCTTCTCCAATAATGCTAGCTTATCTACTTCCTCGTCTTCCTCAGAAAGTAATGACGAGATAGCTGAACCTAAGGCTGATAACGCTGACCCCACTGAGTTTTGCGTATGGCGAAAATGTTCGTCTCTTTTTAAAGTAGCCTCTGGGATAGCCTTAATAAGTTCCTTATTCACAGCGGGTGCCTCTAATGCACATGAACCCTTCCTGGAATACTTCCTTAATATCTTTTCTTTATCATCTGTCTTAAGGCCATTGGCTAGCCAGCCACTCCATCTCCGTGTCAATTCCGGGTGAAAGTCGTGATCCTTTTGCGATATGGTTGGTGGATCCTCCCCCATTTTTTCGAGAACCTCCTCGTCTAGTACGACAACCTCTGGCACCTTCCCCTCGGAAGTATTGTCTTTTGACGTCTCCTCCTTATTAGGTGGATCGTTTTCTTATAAAGGGGAGAGAAACGAAAGAATAAATGTACTGATTTGTCTGCTGTTGTGAGTAAGATCTCTTAGTCATAAACGTGATCGGCGTGTGGCCTTCCTTGTGGAGAGGCTTTGCCGTCAAAATCATAACCTCACTTCGAGCCATGCTTGCCCGATATTCCTACTTACCGATCGAGGCCTCGCCGTCCTTATTTAAATTTTCCGACTTTCCAGGTGACGGGTTATCGTCTATTTTTGGTGAGGAATCTGCTTTTTCCCCCCTAGACCCCTTCATTTCAGCATTCCTTGCGAGGTAAAGCAAGGTTTCCTCGATAACCTTTAACCTCCTTTCAACATCCTCAGGACTCCTCGTCCTGGTTCTTTCTTTACTTCTATCTCTACTTCTATCGCTGCTCCTTGATGAGCGCTTCCTCTTCTTGCTCTTACCCATCACTCTGAGGTAAACTGCACAAGATTATTATAAACTTTGGAGGTAGTGACAGAAAAAAAACGTGCGAAGTGCCTGAGCACAAGGAAAAAACAATGAAAGACGAACGCGCGCTTTCACGGAGTTAACTATTTTATATAGAAAAACCAAATCAGAGACTAGCCGACGATCTGAGAGACTAGTGAGGTTAAGAGTCTGAAGGATAGGCCGACAATCGTGATCGGTAATATTCATAGGACGCCCTAACACACGCGCTGCAAACCTCAAGAACTTATGTTGGACGCTTTCGAGGAGTTTAATATACTTCTTAAATCCAGCATTCCAAATTAATGAGGCATACTCGACATGCGGTCTAACGAGGGAAGTGTATAGGAGTCTTAAAGTATCTTTGTTCTTGAAATGTACCGAAATTCTTTTCACAAAGCCCAATGATCTAAGTGCTTTGCTGGTAATGTTGGTGTAATGATTCCTGAAGTCGAAGCAAGGGGTTATAGAGACCCCGAGATCAGTCACTTCGGTAGCATTGCATAGGACAGAGCCAAGTAATTCATATGGGTACATTATGCAGGCAGAGGATTGAGATGCCCTCATTACCATACACTTCGAAAGATTAAGCCTCATCTTATTTATTGTACACCAGCGTTCAAATCTCGCAAGGTCAAGTTGCATGTTATGAGCATCGCGTAAATCAGAGACCCTACAAAATACTTTCAGATCATCGGCATACAATAGAAAGTGACTATTAGAGAAGATAACACTCAGATCGTTAATAAAAAGATATAATTTATAATTTAAAATTTATAATGTACTAAATCGAGCATTTTATTTTATAAATGAAGCCCCAGTTCCATACTTATACATTCGGCGTGTTTATTAATATAATAGTTTAAATCTTCTCTATAGCAAGAACATTTGCTGAAAAAGTGGGTGGCACATGTGCGCGGCGTGGTAGAGTGGGGTGTCGCTTGTCGAAGGCACGCGGCTCGCATTAACCTCGCTAATTGAGACCTCACTAATTTACGACCTTGCATAAATTGAATTAACTTAGGTGACATAGCGTTGAACTCGTCCCCATAGACACTATCACTTCAGTGATTTCGATGATAAAATGCATAACATTCCATTACAAAAAATTAAGTTGGCTTTGAAAGTCTACTGCATATTCATCTACAGAGAGGATATTTGCAGAAAATAGCATACCCTTTTATACCAAATAACTTTTACAAGAACGATCGTTCCTTATGTGTATCGTTCCTAATGAGTAAGTATGCGTGGTAAATAGTTCCGTTCATCTGTCTGGCATTCTCTATCTCTACTTCTAAACCACTTTAAGGAACGTCCGAATTATTAGAGTTTCTGTAAAATCTCCCAAACTTAAAGCCACCTGGCTTGCAGATCAATTTCGGGGATCCATTAATTTGGATGTGAAAGCTGCCATCTTTATTTTCTCTAATCTATAATTGAAATTTAACATTTGCTGCAATTATGAATCTGCTGAATCATAGGTTATACTGCCAAATACTCTATGGTACGAAAAATATTATAACCCTTATTTTACGGGAATCCTCCACACCAGCTACAATATAAAATAATCAATCAATTTTTACTCGTTATTTTATGTATGTAGGTTATGTAGACACACACACGCACACACACTTGAAGTCGCGAATCATAACATGAAGCTATCAAACCAAAATCTTAGTGTTCAATAACAATTGTATTAATTCAATGCGAATATAAATCTGTTATGCATATTCGGTAAGATGAGTATAGTGACCTTTTTTAATCGAATATAACGTATTAAATCACAATATAACATTAACAAATCACGATTCGGAGCACAGATATAGTAATTGCATACTCGATAACGATATTGTGATGTCGCAAAAACGTCTGTGTGTACATGAAGGTGAACCGTCAATGACTCCTATGACGCGCTCACTTCTTTGTCAGCAATTACGGGCATATGTCTGCTTACCCGCAAATGTGAGCACGCTGCCCACGCATTTAAACGTTTGTTGGGGAAAAGGTGAATCATTGAACAAAATGATTGACTTGCGTATGTTTTCTTTCCTGAGAAGATCGAAGCAGGTAATACATATAGGGTAAACTGTACAATGATTGGCACCCTAAGCGGAAATCCCCATTGGAATGTTTATATTTTTTTGTGAAGTTTTCATATGGTCTTAATTTTCAGTTATTATCAATGATTATGGATTTCTCATTAAAATAAAACCTCTTGAATACCTATTAAGTCTTTTATTTAAAAAATAATCAATGAAAAACAAAAATAGACATAAAATTACAATCATTGGCACCTTGAAACTTTATGTAGAAAATCATATGTAGTTAAAAACGAAGCTTAAAGTGTTTAAACAGATTATTTAATTCACTATTAAATACCTACAACACCTACATTACTTAGTTATAAAGCGAAAAAATATACTTAACTACCCCTTATCAAAATTTTAAGAAAACACCGAAAACTCAGCCCTTTGTCCCACTTTGTGGTGTTTCCAGTTGTATTGTAAGTACGGGAGAGTTCGACCACTTTTTGGAAAAGAAATTGTAGTATCGTTGTTTTTCACAATTTTGTCGTTTTATGCACATTAAACCAAAGCCCAAGCAATTTACGGTACATATAAATTATAGTGTGCGATAATTTCAAATATTGATTTTCATTTTCAACTAAAAACATTGGCACTGCAACTGGTCGGTCTCACCCGCATGTCGGGGTCAGACCGTCCACCCACTACGGGTGAGACCGACCTTGAAAAATAAGAAAAAGTGTAGCTTACAAAAAGTATAATACACGAAGAAGTTAATTGATATGTTATTTCTTCTTCAGTTTTCCAATAATTTGTGACAATGGTCAATGCAAGATCAACAACGAGCGCATTCATTTCTTTAGTGTCAATGACTCACAGTGCCCTATCTTGCGTCAGTTTTAAAATATCGACACTGGCCGGACTCTCCCGGACTTACCCTAAAATGTGTATTTCAACTACTGGGCTTTGTAGTGTTATAGTGAAAGGAAAATAAGAAATTGGAAAAAAGTACTTTCTAAGCTTGTTTTTTTTAATATTTAGCTTTTTACTTTGAAGTGCCAATGATTAGTGCAGTGCCAACATTAGTGCAGTTTACCCTATTCGTGTGGAAAATTTTGTGAATTACACTGGCATCAAGTTTTAGATCATTATTGATTTAAGAATTAACGATACACACGACATGTGACAAACAAAAAACGGTAAGGTACAATAGGCATACGTGTGCAGTGTTGGCCTATTAAGAGAACGAGTCCCTTCCATTTCGTTTCGTCCCGTTAAGAGAGCATGTCTACCCCTGTTACTTCTTTTGTAGTCGCCGTGGCGAGTGCGAGAGACTGAGGGTGAGTGAGAGGGCACGCGACAGCGACAAGCCATAAATTTCGTTCGGGATAGCGGCGGCATCGTATTACTAAAAGAAGACGGCAAAAACGAAAAACGAACCGAATATCATATCATTTCGCTAAGAGATCGTCTTATCCCCCGAGCGGTGTTCTTACAATGGGACACCACTGTATATAAAAAAGAAATTAATCAAAAACTGATTAAAGTAACCATAGTGACGATAAAATTTAATTTGTTTACTGGCAGCACTCATTTAGTTTACTTACTACCCAAAATTTTATTGTGTTTGCTTATTATAATGCAATTCAACTCTACATGTACCTATTATTATTTAGTATAATGAACAAAAATATGTGGAGCAGGTTATTAAGTGTACCCACTAAGGGTAGCTATAAGAACTGAGTTTATGATATACACGTTGTTATGATGTGAGAGAAAACACTCGTGTTTTAAATAGGAAACAAACTTTATTTTGAGTTTAGGATATGCTTTATAATTCGGAGAAGACGTGATACAGGTTCGCGCGTAACTGGTTGATTCGTCGCTCGCGTGGCAAGAAGTGAGCCATAGAGTCCGTTGGGACCCCTATTAATATCCAGGAGTCAGAGATCTGCAGGATTTTGGCGGGGGTGTGTTTTAGGTAGAAAAACCTGATTTTCCAATTAGGGCAAGAGTTCTTATCGCAGGTGGCGTTGATAAGACGGGTCCAGACGGCCCAGTTGCAACCCTTATCGCCCTTTGGCGACGCTTAGGCGCTATGGAACTCGGCGACTGCTTAACAACGTGACAGTTTCTCTATTTTTGAAATTGTAGAGGACGTGGTGTAAATATGGGCTAGTTGAAGTATTAGGTCATAGTGGGTGCTTCACTCCATTGGCAGAGGTGGAAAAGTACGATTGAGAAAGAAAAGGAGCTGTGGGAAACAGATAATGGCTTACATTTGTTTGGTTAACATGTTGTGTTACAAAACGTCTTAAAAGAATGAACAAACGAATCTGAAAGATTTTACCGGTATGTTTGTTTTATTTTTTTAACAATAATCTGATGAACTAAAAGTTAATTTGCTATGAGCACTTGTTTTCGTATAACTTTTTGTAATGAATAGCATCGCGTAGTACTGATTTTCATCGCTCTAAACGCCCATTAGCAAGTGGTCTAAATACGGGCTACCAAGCTGAAGACGACGTCAGCAACGTTGAAACTCATCAGACGGGGCACCCAGATGATGAGAATGCGAGTTGCATGTTTTGCAGAAGACTTTTCTCTAAAGACACGGATGAAGAACATTTGGTGAAGTGTTTTCAGTGTTATATGTGGGCACACCATGCCTATGCAGGTGTTGAAAAGGACATATACATCTGTGACTACTGTAAATAGACCATGAGCATCTAAGTTTATTTTTATTAGCATTTTGGACATGTTTTAAAAAAATTCATTCTGAAAATATGCAGTTTTCACTGTTCTTTTAGATTATTTTTATAGTAGCCCATATTTAGACCCCACTTTCAAAACCGATGATTCGTACTATTATTTTAAATATAGAATATGAAACAAACATTAGTTTTTTTCACCGTATTTCAACTCCTTATCATAAAGTAAACATGTTGAACATATAGATTCAAGTCTCAGATTATAAAAATCTTCAACAGGTATTGCAAAAATCGTTATCCCACCATACCCTGCGAGGGCCATGCAACTCCAACTGACACATCCACGATCGTCAGATGGTGGTGGTTGATTTCTCCTCGATCGCTGTTCCCGAAAACGAATTCACCGGCTAATATATTTGATACCGACCTTAGTGAAGTTTCTCTTTCCCTCTCAATAGCAATTGATACGTCATAAATCCATTAGGAGTGGATCCGAACTTGAGTTAAACCTTCAGCCAAACCCACTAAATCGACGTCCGTGTGTTTGTAATGTTACTGTGGGGTATCCAAATATAGGTATGCTATGAATACAATAGGTGATCAAGTTTTGTCTGTGTACCTTACATGATAATTTTATAGCCATATACATAATTACCCTTTTGAATAGGCAGTGGCAAAGTCCACATTATAGGCAATTATTATAAATCTTTCCTATAGTTGCCAAAATTATTAGTAACCTCTAGGAAGCCGAGATTATGAAATTGGCTTCTTAGTAAGATTTTGTACAAAGAAGATATTGTAATGATTAGCTAAAAGAGACCATGTGGGGGAGAAAGATGCGCAATGTACAATCTCTATTTTACTTGATATAATTCAATATTACTCGTCCAGTCCAGCGAAGCCCAGGTGGGCGGTCCGAGGACGCTAGCATCCATAGCTCATCTACGTGCTGCGTGGAGGGGGGTGCTCGAAGCCAATGAAGCGGCGGGCATGCCACGGATAGGGAAAACTCTAGTAGTGTGCCCTTAGGCCCTAAAGGTGAAATTCCACGGCGCGTGCTCGGCGAGTGGGCTCGGCTCGCCCAGGTTCGGCGAGACGACTTGGTGAGCGCGAGTCGGCGAGCCACGCGCCGTGGAATTTCATCATGAGGGTACGAGCCTACACGCACGTTACTAGAGTTTTCCCTATCCGTTGCATGCCCGCCGCTTCGTTGGCTTCGAGCGCCCCCTTCCACGCAGCACGTAGAAGACGCTCGGACCACCCACCGGGGCTTCGCTGGTCTAAGGTCGTCTTCAGATATATTGACCAGTGAGTTTGATTTTGCGAGGAGCGCACGAGGAGAAATCAGCCACCACCACCTGACGATCGTGGATTGGCAGTTGAAGTTGCCGCGTCCGCGAAGGGTATGGTGGGGTAACGGGAATGCTGCTCGTCTCCGCCTGAACGAAAACGTGTGGCTGTTGCTTATTCTTGGTGTAGTAGTTGTGTGTGTTACGAAGCTATGCGTAGACCAATACGAGTTGAAGCTATCAAGAATGAATCAATGTTCTGACCAATAAAACTCCTGAATTTTTTCGGATCTAACGCACACCTATTCTGATGTATGTATTTCTACGCTAAGAACTCGGTTTGGCCTACACGTCAGGAGCTTCGCGCTATCCCCACCACTTCTGACTCGCTCTTGTTCTGCGAAGGCGAGAGCGAGATGAAACGGGAGCGTGTCAGAGGGACAGAAAGCAAGGCAGGAACGGTACGAGACAGATGACGCGTTGATACATAATTTGTCTCGCTCCGTTTTTCATACACCGGATACTCCGTCCTCTACATGCGCGACAGGCATGCGCGTTTAGACACGCTTACAATTCCATCTCGCTCTTGCCTTCGGCAAGAAAGAAGCGGGAAAGTGGTGGGGATGCATCGCTGCGTGTATAAATACCTCACGGGCACCGAATCACCACCGCACACCAGCGCGCGACGAGCCGGCGTAGCGCGTGAGAGAGTGAAAACGCTAAGAAAAGGAACGCCGCGGCAGGCAAGCGGTGTGGTGGGAGAATACCCCTCACAAAACTCACCGGCCAATATATCTGGCCCCGACCTTAGTTGCTGGTGCAACGTACAATAGAGATCTGAAGCTAAAGACGTACGCAGGAAAGGAAGGTGGACAAATCGGAGAATCCTATTGGTAGCTTCTATTGCGAGGGTGTGGGAATTGAAGCCAGGATTGGTCATTGAGTAAGGGAGGAAGAGGTGTTTTTAAGCAAGTTCGCTTGTGACTGAGACGCTAGCTTTCGCTTTGGAAGGGGGCCTTGGGATCCACGGCCTGATCCGCCTGTTTTCGGTTAAGTCACGTTCGCTCGAAAGGGACTGAGGGTCTTAGAGGGTGACGATGATCAGACGCGTAAGAAAAGGGAAAGTCGCGAAGTAGGTATCTAACATAGCCCACAATCCCACAATTTTTTCATCTTTGGTATCATTATACGTACAATTCGTTATTGCACATTCTACAGTTTTGCTTGCATTCAGCATCTGTTGTGACCATTTTAGTTAGTATCCTTACATTTTTGCTCTTTTTTGCTACTTTAGTACTAACACATTCTTTGTCTTTCAGTTCTTCATAGCTCTTCTTATTGTCTCTGTTCTTCTTTTTCTTACAAGCAGTGCGACATGCTTCGAAAGGTATTGCAGCTGGTATATTTTGAGCCGCAGTATAGTTTCTTTTATTTGATTTATTGATGGGATTTGGAAAAACTAAAACATTCATGAAAGGAGATTTTTCTTTTTCTATTATATTATCAGTCTCATCCTTTGCTTCCTCATGTGATATGATCGACGTAAAAGTTCTTTTCTAAACGTTCTCATTCCCAGTTAAGCTTGCATGATCTAGACCCGTTGCCTCAATCAGTCCACTTTTTCCTTTGGCTTCTGGTATCTCAAGTATTTCGTGTTTTTTTGGATTCAGAATCTATGAATGCATCATTGATATCTAACAATGAAACATTGTTATTTTCCGGATTATCAGCAAATATAAATTCTGTTGAATCAACATTTATGGCATTAGTCATAAGTGACATTACTATGACCATAAATAAAAGTAGCTTCAGCTTCTTCCCATTCAGCTTATAATCCTTTTAATTGCGATAATTGTATTAGGTACGTCTACGTTTGCAGCTTCATCCAACTATGGTTTTATAGCTGATAACACTTCTATCACTAATTTCAACTCTTTACTTGAAATGTTCGTGACATTGTTATTTTCCAACAATTTCTTGTGGTAATTTTTTACGCACTTGCAATAATCTATTAAATTCGGGTCAAAAGGAAGCAGGCCGAATTTATATTGGGTACGCTACAGTTTGCATGTACTTCTGTATTTAACTACTGTCTGTTTCTACAGTGACTACTGTGGCAGTATGTTTCCACTTGGTTTTAAGCGATTTAAAAATACACTCACATCCGCAGGCTGCATGATATGAGTTATTTTATTATTGTGATAAAACTCGCTGATTGCTTTTATCAAGTGTGATTTGTGCCCATCAGTGAATAAAATAACGGACCGCGTAATATTTTGTGCATCAATCCAACCATTTACTTCATGTGCAATATATTCGAAAAGTATGTCTCTAACCTGTTTCCGATCTTTCTGAAAACCATTTTTCTGGTATATTTTGAATAATAACTTTTGGCGGTCGTATGTACGGGTAAACAATTGAAGGAATTGAAGGATGATCAAGGTTGCTGTTAAACCACACAGCAATTCAAAAGATGGTCTTTATTTGAATGTCTATTCTCAGACAATATGGTCGACCTTGCCCGAATGGTGTCGAAGATTGGCGTCCGCCGGACTCACAATTTACCAACAAGAGGCGCGCGATGGAAAACTCCTCCTAATTGGTTGACTCGGTGCACCGGTGACAACCAATCAGGAATTTCCAAGTATCCAAAATCGCGCCACCTATTCCCGTGTCTTCGGCGCGCTTCCACCGGGAGCGGGTGATTTGTCGGGAGAGACACTCCTGGCGGAAATCTAGTAATGCAGCGGGATGTCCTCCAGGCCCGAGATGCGTGACGCGGCCGGTTGCAGGCCGCCTGGCCAATCCCGGTCATTACAATAAAAACAATAAAACAATAAAAACAGTAGAATAATGAAGAATAATAAAGTCTCAATAAGTGGATAATATCAATAAACCATTATGAAGATTTTTTGGAAATGCAAACGAAGAAACAGCAAAGCACCCAAAGTACATATCTACAATGTTTCGACTTTACGTGTTCAGACAAGTTGCGATTTGCAACTCGCGCGATTTCGAAATAGCGGAAAGTGAGAATATCATTCTAAAAATAAATATAGTTTAGTTAGTTATATGCGACTTAATATTATTATTTAAATAAATCATTATTATTATTATTGTGCTTATTATTATGAAATGACTACGTTTATTTATTCTGTTTATTTTTATATTTTGAGGTGTTCCTAAAGTAATTCACATTTTTCAAAAATCCCGACACGCTGGGGATTATTTATATCAAATCCCGGGATTTTTAGAATCCAAAAAACAGCCGGGATCCCGGGATTGTATTCCTTAGTATCGAGTCATTGAAGGTTGTTGTGTTGTTCTTTGTGTTACTTTTTAGCTACATACGGCCTCCGTCTGCATTCCTAACACGATGCTGCATTTTATGGATAAATTTACTATTCTTCGCAGCAATGTGATTCGATAAAACTGAAGTTTAAAAGGAATTTTAAAGACACCCACCTGTTGAAAGTCCATGGTAGGAATGGTTAGAATACCACTCGGCTTGAATGAAAATTCCATTGCAACGTGCACAAACGTAGCTATGCATTTCCGCTACTCTTTTCGTAACTGTTCTGTTGTGCAAACAGGTACGTTCTATGATCTTCTGCAGTGAAATGTTTCCTCGAAATTTAATGTTTCTGACAAAAGTTTATTTACACGTAATTATAAAATTTTTCAAAGCTTGCATTTTACATGCAAGCCGCATATCCTACGACGATTTTTGTTAACAACAACAATATTAATAATATTACGTGAACATAAACTAAATTCACAAAGAAATATTTAAAATAATAATTCCGGTAGACCAAAACATTAAAGCCGGCTACACACGGTTCGGTAGACCTGCGAAGGCGTGCACAAGCAAGGTTTACTAAGAGCAGAATATAATTCGCTTTAATTATTTTGAAGAAAATATAATCACACAATTGCAAAATTATAGCTATCTGATAGTGTAGATGTGTTGTAAAAAGTTGCAAACACCTGTGTGTTATTTGACCAGCTTGCTGTTCTTCTAACGTAGCTAAATTAACTCCTAAGTAATGGTGCCAAGGTATATAGCAACCATAAAAAACTTCAAAAAAGTAAAAAAATTACGCCAAGTGCATGAATTATTATCTTTGTAAAAAGAAGTGATATCCCCATAAAAAACTTCAAAAAAGTAAAAAAATAAGGCAAGTACGTGAAATCAAATAAATCACAAAAAATAGAAGTTAATACTAATTACAAAATAAAAAAGATGTGAAATCAAAATGAGCTGCCAGTACATAAAGGTGCTTTCCAACTGCGCTTAAGATGACACAACTACATACACACAGCTAAAATGCTGTGTTCATACATTCCATTACAATGTATTACATAATATTAAGCAGATATATTTTTATACAAATAAATATTTTAATACGAATAAATATTTTATTCAAAATACTTGGCACTGCGCCCGGAATTGATGTTGCTAAACTGAATAAACATGTATAAATTGCATTAATCTTTTTCTTTCTTTCTTGTGCGTGCCTGCGTTCGTGTGTGTGTGTGTGTGTGTGTGTGTGTGTGTGTGTGTGCGTGCGCGCGCGTGTGCTACGTATGATATTAAATGTAGAATAAATCTAACTGCGTTTCTAATACGTGTATGTATTTGTTGTAATATGTAATGTATTTTGTACTAAGCCAATTAACATTTTTTCGGTTGCGCAGCGCCAAGTATTTTGAATAAAATATTTATTCGTATTAAAATATTTATTTGTATAAAAATATATCTGCTTAATATTATGTAATACATTGTAATGGAATGTATGAACACAGCATTTTAGCTGTGTGTATGTAGTTGTGTCATCTTAAGCGCAGTTGGAAAGCACCTTTATGTACTGGCAGCTCATTTTGATTTCACATCTTTTTTATTTTGTAATTAGTATTAACTTCTATTTTTTGTGATTTATTTGATTTCACGTACTTGCCTTATTTTTTTACTTTTTTGAAGTTTTTTATGGGGATATCACTTCTTTTTACAAAGATAATAATTCATGTACTTGCCTTATTTTTTTTACTTTTTTGAAGTTTTTTATGGGGATATCACTTCTTTTTACAAAGATAATAATTCATGTACTTGGCGTAATTTTTTTACTTTTTTGAAGTTTTTTATGGGGATCTCACTTCTTTTTACAAAGATAATAATTCATGTACTTGGCGTAATTTTTTTACTTTTTTGAAGTTTTTTATGGGGATCTCACTTCTTTTTTCTTCCCTATGCAAAGATAATTTGTATCATCATCAACGGCCATGAACGACTGTTCATACTGAAATACTGTGATAAGACTTTATCACAGGACAGAATTAAGGATAAATTCTACATATATGAACGTATACTGAATCTCAATTGCATTATAAGGGTAAATTCAATGTTGCTTCGGCTTCAATTATTAACAAAAATCGACAACAATGCCTAAACGAGTTTACAGGCTCCTCCTGGACGTTCCCGCGTGCACAGAGTATTACATTTCAAAGAATTTGCACCAGTCGTTATATGAAACTGAAAATTGAGGTTCGACAATCAAATTTGACATCACTGAACCTCTATTTTCAGCCAGAATTCCACTATAGAGCACAGTCACGTTTTGAATCACCTCCTGGAGGTTCCCGCGTTCACCGAATATTAAATTTCAAAGAATTTACAGCAGTCGTTATAAGAAACTGAAATAGAGGTTCGACAATCAAATTTGACATATTGAACGTCTCTTTTCATCCAGAATTCCACTACACAGCGCAGTCACGTTTAGAATCACCTCCTGGAAATGCCCACGTGCATATAAAATTAAATTTCAAAGAATTTACAGTAGTCGTTACATGAAACTGAAAATTGAGGTTCGACAAGCAAATTTGACTTCACGGAACCTTCCACTTTCAGTCAGATTTTAACTGCAAAGCACATTAACGATTGGAATCATCTCCTGGAGGTTCCCACGTGCACAGAATATTAAATTTCAAAGAATTTACGTTGGTCATTATATGAAACTGAAAATTGAGGTTAGACAAACAAATTTGACATCATTGAACCTCTATTTTTATCCAGAATTCCACCTCACAGCATAGTCATGTTTAGAATCACCTCCTGGAGGTGCTCACGTGCATAGAAAATTAAATTTCAAAGAATTTACTCCAGTCGTTATATAAAACTGCAAGTTGTTCAATAATACATAGGGTATTGGTTACAATGCATATGCATGTATGTATACAATGACGGACGACAGTCCCTGCCGAATAATCCCGAGAGTCGACGAAAGAAGAACGAACATGTGTTGGCTGAAGGTGTGTGTGTAACGCGTGTATACGTATTATGTGGACGAAAATTTGGCTTGGAGAATCAGAAGAATAATATTGGAGATATCGGAAGTGACCGAACCATGATACGATATTACGATATCTCTGTCATGCGTGGACCGATTTTATTGAAATTGGTCTTATTCCTTAAAAATGCCTTTAAATTTACAAAATATTGCATGCGTGATGAGATATTAACAGAATTAGGTTAGAGTGTCTCCGCGACGAGTAAAGATACACGGTAGCGTTAGCGTGTTCATGTACTTGGCGTCGAGACGCTACCGCGTCTCTAGATATGTCTCGTTCAATGAGCCGAAAATACCTTTTGTATCTATACCGCTTTTTGGTAGAACATTCTTTATCCAATGGCTAATGGTCGGAGAATTTATAGGCTTATGTGGTTTTTTTATTGCAAGAAATAAAGTATCAGTCTGGCCTCTTAATACTTTGGTAACCTTTATATATCCAGAAATAACCGACGCAACACGTCAATTAGGCTCTTCAATAAATTTTGGTAAGATTAGTAATGGTTGATAACGCCTGGGCCTGATGCTGATGAGATCTGGAATTTTTATTCTAATTCCTCTTAATGTTGACTTAAGGGTTCCGGTCTAAAAGTAAATTTTTTTTTATTTCGTTTTTCGATTGTTCAACCTTTCAGGAATACGTGTATAAAAGGATTGGTTGAAATTCGTAAAATTCCCAAAGTTACAGGCATTTGAGTAGCGGCAAATGCATGGGCGCAACAACCGGCC
This sequence comes from Andrena haemorrhoa, assembly GCA_910592295.1. Taxonomy (NCBI): domain Eukaryota; kingdom Metazoa; phylum Arthropoda; class Insecta; order Hymenoptera; family Andrenidae; genus Andrena; species Andrena haemorrhoa. The sequence goes on from OU342940.1 coordinate 21,387,997, forward strand.
ACTCGGCGCTCAGGTAAAACTTTAAACGCGTTTTTCTCGAAACAGTGTTCTCAAAACGGTGGGACCTATATCTCCAAAAGTTATTAACCGATTCGACTGAAACTTTTTTTATTTTGAAGAATATACTTCTGGCTAGGGGGGCGGAAAAAATTACATAATAGTCAATGTTTATAATTTTTAAAGGCGTAAAAGGGACGAACACTATAGGGAAAAAGTGATTTCAAACTTCAAGTATCGTTATTTTCTAAAAAAATGTCATTTTTGTAATTTTGTCTGGTGCCCCCCCCCCCTAGCCAGAAGTATATTCTTTAAAATAAAAAAGTTTCAGTCGAATCGGATAATAACTATTGGGGATGCAGGTCCCACCGATTTGGATGATTTTTTTGACGCCATGACTTTAACGACTTCCCAGTGCCGTCTGCAATGATTAATTACAAAACAAAAAATATATTTCTATAATTTAAGATATCCTCAATGCAATGCAAAAGGTCCCATTAATTTATATGTAGTAGTTTTCCTTTAATTAATTCCTAAAGATCACCTATTTTGGGGGGCTCTAGACCGGAACCTCCCCTTAATATTAACTGTAAAAATGTCGGCCATAATATCGAAGAATGCATTTATACGACTATCAAAGTGGTATTTCCGACGGAACAAAACTTCTAATATGCCAGTTAAGCTTGAACTAATATTCTAAACAAATATTCTTTATACATTACCCGTCGCTCGGCCTTAGTTTTTGAGATATTTGCGAGGAACTTCTATTGACTTATTCCGACACACTTTCCAACTTTTCCCGGGCATTAGTATTGGTTGTGACTAGGGGTGCGTTCCGATTCACGCAGTGAATGCATAGATTGCAGCGCGGTCGCTGCGCGCATTCATATCGTTCCGTTTTTGAAAACGGAACGCTTTTCCTGCGTTTCATGCGAAATCGAAATGGATGCTACAATGGACAAAGAAACGTTGTTTTCAACAACCTCGATACTATTAAATAATAGTGATAATGAAATCAGCAACTGTGAAAATGGAGATGATATTAACTTGCCATTTAGAATCGGAAATATTATACATTAGATTAGGTATATTTGTTCTTTGGTACAGTTTACAACAATAGTACACTTTCCCAAAAGTGGCATTTCAAGAACTGTCTTCTAATATAACCCAAAGAACTCTAGATCCTCCGGGAAATATTATACATATCATTAATTGTAAACAAAACGCTTGGAGAGATTATGTTTGCCTAAAAAATTGACAGATTATGTAAAACGTGTCATTCCGGGATATTCAAGAACAATATTCGAAGAACATTTTCGGTAGGTAATGAGTATATAATTATACATTTGTATTAAAGAAAACATGAGATGAAGTTTCTTCAAAATAATAACGTAGAAAAATGGCAGTTGTAATCCTTAGAGAATTACTTGTTTGTATTACTTTTCATTAAATTGTATCAGCCGAATTTCTCTATTTCCAATAGAGAAATTCAAATAATCAAAGGTTGTGGTAACAAATACGCATGCGCGCGCAGTGACTGCTTCCCATCTGAATTTCTGCGTTTGCTGCACGCTCGCTGCAGCGGCAGTGGCATCGTAGAGAAATTCTAGGGAATCGTACGATGCCACTAATTTCATGCGCTCACTGCGCGAACGGAACGCACCCTAGATTAGTGCGGGGGGCGCTTGCAGGCACGTAAAGCATGGTAGCGGACCGATGTGAGTTTAGAGATGCTAAAAATGAGACTGCGGTTACAAGCACCGCGCGACGGCGGCAGCCCCTCTCCCAAACCAATAGACGAGTTTCAAATTGGCTGCAAATTAACCCAAACATACTCGGATCACTGTTTCTTATGGTTTGGAAAATATTTTTGTCGGAAATCCGAGGAGTAGAACCAGTAAATGTTTTCTGTGTTCTATATTCAATAATTAATAACTTTGTAAACAATAACGAGCGACGGCTAAAACCTCCTGGAGGTTACTCAGGATAGTGTCCTTGACAACACATGTCAAGGTCATCGGAGATGCCTCCCGTAATGTTTACCAAATATTCTTATGAATATCTCGAAAACTAAAGCCGACCGGCGGTAACATATATAGGAAAAAGTTGTTCAGAATGATGACCTTTATAACATATTTCAAGGTCATCAAAATCGATGAGGTGTGCCCTCTTTTATATAATTACTGCTATTTTATATCGTTTAATACAACTTGAAACAAACTTATCTGACGTAATCTTTCCCCAGCTCTTCAAAAACCATTTTAATCTGCCAGCACTGAAACCTACATTTATTTAAAGCTCATTTGACCCTTCGCCTTATTGTAGCCTGGATACTGTGCTCTGTTGTTAAATGGTTGCTTCGTCCTGAAACCCAATCGTTTGGCCAGTTCTGATGGGTATTGGAATCCTTGATGCGAGCTTGACTGGTGGGGAAATGGCCACTTCCCCAGCAGGCTGTTTGAGTTTAAAGGCTGTCTAGACGTCGAAACTGACCCCTTGAGTTTTATAAGAGGATTGCTTTTTAATAGAATCAGCTAATTTATCCATTATACTTTGATTTCTTTGATCTTCTCAGCTAAATTCTTTCCAAATAAAAATTCCTCTATTTTTGTGTCTTCGACCAGTTTTAGTATCTTTATCAACTCCTATCATAATGAAGCCTTTTCTTGATTTAGTCTGACTATGCATCATTTCAGCAATGCGCTCGCCAGCCTCATGTAATTTTTCCGTAACCTGAATTTTATCGAGTATTATCTGTTTCTGCAACTAAGGTTGTCATGGCCGAACCAAGAGCTGCTGCGGATGCAGCGCTTGTTAACTGTTGTCTCTTAGATATATGGATATCTCTTGATTCTGAATGCTGCGGTAATTTTAAAGGATTTCCGAGTTTAGCTTAGGTATTTCTAAGCCAACAGGACGTTGATATTTTTCTAACAAACTCCCTTCCTCTTTTTATATTTCGCTTGCGAGCCAGAAATTCCATCTGTTAAGAATGCTTGAATGTATTTTTATTTGTAAAGCATTATACGTCAAGGGGTCATGTGTAAAAATTTCCGCATAGTCTTTATTAACAGGTGCTTCTTTTATTTTGTCTACACTCTTTGGTACATTTCCTTGGTTATTAGAATCTACAAGATTGTCCTGATTTACCATTTTTAGTCTATCCTCATTGGTAGATTTTGATAAATTTTCTTTATTAAGTGTTCTTCCTATTCATTTTCGAATGCAAAAATGTAATTTACTTTTAGTTTATTAAACAAGTTATATGCGATTCTAAAAGTTGTCTTAAGGGGCCCCTACACGACGATATTTGCCTCATGGCATGCCTCGAGACGAGGCCTCGTCTGAGGCGAAGAGATCTACAGTACTGACAGGGAGTACCTACCCTGTAATCGTGATGATGTATTGTGGGATCTCTTTATTCTTCTAATGTACATAAGAAATTTTACTTAACTATGTATTCTGAAAGTAATACTTTTATTTGTATTCCTTTTACTAATATGGAAAAGGTACTATTAAAGATCCATTGTATGTAAACAAATAAAATTTTCAGAAAACCGTACTTTGTAGTTACTTTTTTTTAGAGATTGATACGGCTTTTATTAAAGCGTAGTGGAACCAACTGTCTTTCTACTGTTGGTTTATTGTAGAGGCTCAACTGTTGGGCGTATGGAAAGAAACCTTCAGTTGGACTTTTATGTTAAGTGACATGGGGCCTGCGTTGGTTACAATCGTTGGTCCATTTACAAACAGCGCAACACTTCGCCCCGTTACGCACTTGCGACCAGAGTTGGGCAAAATGTAATCTAATTACAAATTACGATTGAAATGTAATTGTGTAATTCAATTACAGATTACGTTCTGTAATCGTTCATTTTGTTGACCACAATTACAATTGTAATTTCCACATGTAATTGTCTTGATCAATTACAATTACAATTACGATTACAATTAGCAAATAGTTGTTGCTGCGAAAACAATAGCATTTTTGAAAGTTTTGTTATAGATGCCAAATTCTTAGTCAGTCATGATTTCGTTTAACTGGTGTAAAAATATGAATTTCAGTAAAGGATCATAAATAATTGTAAACAAATTAAAAGCTTTTATGATACTGCCTATAATAATAAACTAATAACAAAAAATGAGGAACAGAACAATTTCTTTAGAAAGAAATATTAAACCCTGTATTTGTTAATATTTTGCTCTTAGAAATAATAATATACCTGTGCGTGATTTTCGGCAACAGGGGCACTGAAAGATATGCTAAACACCATTAAGTACCAAAAAAAGAGAACAATTATATAGATAGCTGGCTAATTTTGCAAAAGGACTTGAATTAGCGTTGGAACTGCAGTTACAGGATTTGTATTGTAATACTTCAGGACACTTGGGGCCAGAGTTGGGCCAAATGTAATCTAATTACAAAATACGATTAAACTGTAATGGTGTAATTGATTCCACATTATTTTCTGTAATTGTTAATTTAGGTAGTTGACCATTTGGTTTTGTCAACTATCTAAATGATCGATCAAAGGTTTCTGGTCTCTTGTCAACCAACTTGTTGCAATTGCGTAACGGCAACTTGTTGCAATTGCGTAACGGGGCTTAGTCTAGCTTCCACATACATTGTTTGCATTCAGTATATTTAGAAATAAAATAAAAAAATAAATTGTGTGTTTATTAATATTTTTGCCGTATACTATGGAGTAATGTTAATGTTCGCTTAGATCTGTATTGTTTGAGTGTTAATAAAGAGTTGTAAACGCACAGATTTTTCTATATCGTGGCGAATCAATATTACTTTTTACTGGGTATCCAGGAGCACCTCACGTGGATGCTTGTGTTTCAAAAGTCCATCTTTGCCGGGTTAAGAGAACATTTAGAACATTTACCTATCCCCGTTACTTCTGTAGTCACCGTAACGAATGCGAGAGGCTCACAAGGGACGTTCTGCAGGTTTAATCGGCGTCCGGTTATTGTGACGTCTGCGCTTGCGCGCTTGAATCGTTCGCGGCGCTGAGTCCACTGTTTGAATATGCAGTAATGCGCCTGCGCTGCGCGTGATTTAGTTCGCTGTTTTCCCGCTACGTGGCGTGTCGCTTACATGAGTTTGTACGTCTTAATACTAATGTTTATAACTAATTATAATAGAACGGAATAATGGATAATATAATAGAACGTAACGATTAATATATAAAGGAACTGGAAGTTAATGCTTAATATTTATATAAGGAAAGGAAAAAATGTATGGCGGTGGGCAGTGGCACGTTACAAACGACAAAGCAACGGCGAGGTTCAGTCAAAGACTGTTTTCTAACCTAACCAGTTACCCTTATAGAATCCGCAAGTTCGGTTAATACTCTATTTGGCATATTCAAATGGCCACTCTTATGCCCCGCATCGCCAGTGCGTCAACACCGTGCAAACTAGTGGTAACTTACACTATTTATTTAATTAATCGCGACACTTACGTTTGTACCATAATTGCCTATTCAATATACGAATGGTGTTCACGTGTAAATTGTGTAGATTCGTTAAACCCATATTTTGCCCAGCGATCCTTATAATATTAGTAGTACATACCCACCGATACAACTTTACCGCTCGAGTTGTATCAAATTTTAATTAAGAGTTACGAGGCATCGATAACATTTCCCGCGACTCCATGATTTCGCATCAGGTTCGTTCGCAACCTTTAATCCAAAACAAGGAATCTTCTCCAACCCAGTGGCTTTTCGACTTCGCATCGGGTTCGTCCGCGAAACCTCACCCACCTACGGCTCCCTGGTTTCGCATCAGGTTCGTCCGTATCCAACAGCTCACTGATTTCGCATCAGGTTCATCTGTAAATCTACCACCCTCCGAACAGCTCCCTGGTTTCGCGCCAGGTTCGTCTGTGAATAATCCAACCTCCTAGCAGCTTCTCGACTACGCGTCGAGTTCGGCTGTGATTTTGATCCTAGTGACTCCTCGATTATGCATCGGGTTTGTTCGCGCCATTTCGCCTTTCTGCAGCTCCCCGATTATTAAAGTCAGGTTCGTCCGCGTTTGACATTCCGAGAGGCTCCCTGATTTCGAATCAGGTTCGTCCCCGTTTACAATAATCCTAGCGGCTCCCTGATCTCGCATCAGCTCATAAACCAAATTCCTTGCGAAATACCCCTCTCGCCGGTCTCTCGCTTTGCCGCAGTCCCGGCTCGTAACACCATCAATGTTCCACCATCATTTCATTTTATTATTTCAAAGAAACCTTTAAAATTATAAAAGTTCTAAAAGTAATTATATGACCCATACCTCCCTTGTGTGGGAAGGTTTGCGTCAGGTAATGGGGATAAATGGGTCGTTTAATTTCTCTATTAGTTTTAACGTAAATGTGGGAGACTTTTATGTATGTATATGTGTATTTATTACCTACGAAGTAAAAATATACGAATAAAAGTAAGGAAGTAAATAAATGAAATAGAAGCTCTGAAGGAATAACATAGTAAGCATACACGTATTGGAAGTAGTTAATTAAATTTTTATTGTAGATTTTCAAAACTAATGAAGCCAACAACGAATTTAAAAAAATCTGCTTCCTGCTCGTACCAGCTAGGGTAAAGGGCCCAATTACTGTCACCCTAAGCTGTTTTACTTAAACTAACGAATAAATCTTGTGAAATGATACATCAGAAAAATTTAGCATACAATTGAAACTGTAATTTACACGATACAGCAAACAGCACTTAATTTTTTCTTCGTTAATTGGGATGAAAAGATCAAACATTTTAAGCAGATAGGGGTAAACAGTGTAGTTGTTGGCCACCTAAGTCAGAGGTTCACATAAGCGTTGAATTATAAGTCTTATTTTGCTAGCTTTAAGAACACAATTAGTGTTAATAGCTGTAAACGACTCTAATAATCTGGAAATAGAATTTGTTTAAAGAAAGAGTAGAAGGATCCACAACAATTTTACAGAAAATACGTTTCCTATGAAAAAACATAGTTATTGGCCAGGCGAAGGCAGTGATTGGCCGATTGTTTGGCAGTTATTGGCCATTATTTCATAACCTATATGTAACATATACCCTACATAATTCTTAATGCTCTAAGACCTAATTATGAAATAATGTAAAACAATGAATTGATTCGGTTAGAAATAGGATTTAAATTATTAAATAAAAATGGATATATTTTATTTATGTATTTATTTTACACATAAAACAAAAATATATTTATTTAGCAGAGAACAACATTTGGTGTTATAATTTATCCCCACAAAATTACCTTTTTACAAAAAGGTACAAAAAAGAGCGCCAAGTATATATATAATCCCATCGAAAAGAATCCCATTTAAAAACATTGTCGTAAATTAATACCATCGAAAAGAATCCCATTTAAAAACAATGTCGTAAATTAATATCCCATTTAAAAACATTGTCGTAATTAATATCCCATTTAAAAACATTGTCGTAAATTAATAGAATCCCATCAAAAAGTATCCCATTTAAAAACATTGTCGTAGATGAATATAATGATATACAAAAATTGCGCCAATTATCACAATGGCTATTTATACAAAGAAAAAATGTATTAAATAATATTAAGCAGATATATTTTTATACAAATAAATATTTTAATACGATGTAAGCGGTATTCAAATAGCGCGCCGCCTTCTTATTGCGCGGACACATGTGTCTAAAGACTATTATTTATAAAACCCCGCACATCACAACGAATAAATATTTTATTCAAAATACTTGGCGCTGCGATCCGAATTGGTGTTGCTAAACTGAATAAATATGTTTAAATTGCATTAATCTCTTTCTCTCTTTCTTGTGCGTGCATTCGTGAATGTGTGTATGTGTGCGTGTGCATATGCTATGTATGATATTAGAATTAAATATTAAATATATGTATGTAGAATAAATCTGACTGCGTTTCTAGTATGTATATCTATATTATGTATTTTAGATTGTAAGGGAGTTATTGTAATTTATTAACCCATTAATAGTAAGACAATTAGCGTTTCTTCGGTATCGCAGCGCCAAGTATTTTGAATAAAATATTTATTCGTTGTGATGTGCGGGGTTTTATAAATAATAGTCTTTAGACACATGTGTCCGCGCAATAAGAAGGCGGCGCGCTATTTGAATACCGCTTACATCGTATTAAAATATTTATTTGTATAAAAATATATCTGCTTAATATTATTTAATACATTTTTTCTTTGTATAAATAGCCATTGTGATAATTGGCGCAATTTTTGTATATCATTATATTCATCTACGACAATGTTTTTAAATGGGATACTTTTTGATGGGATTCTATTAATTTACGACAATGTTTTTAAATGGGATATTAATTACGACAATGTTTTTAAATGGGATATTAATTTACGACATTGTTTTTAAATGGGATTCTTTTCGATGGTATTAATTTACGACAATGTTTTTAAATGGGATTCTTTTCGATGGGATTATATATATACTTGGCGCTCTTTTTTGTACCTTTTTGTAAAAAGGTAATTTTGTGGGGATTTCACACATTTTGTAGTGTTTACTGACATTAATTTATAATATATTATGCCGAAAGTTTTTTTTATTAATATTTCCGAATGTAAAGCCAACCGCCAAAAAGTTTAAAGGGAAATGTTGTTCAGAATGTGCACTATCTCCTGTGTACTATTCTCATGTGCGCTAAATTGCATGTGTTATTTTTGATTGATGATTTATATGGAGCCCAAATGGCAGCATTCTTTTTTCAGCTGTTCCATAGCGTGGTAATTTTTGTTACCTTATTTATTTACTATCATTTTTTGTAAGAACAAAATATAAAGATCTTTAGCGCCTATTCCCAAGAATCTCGCAATCAGATTTTGTCACTAGACCAATACGAATTCTTGACAACAACTGTCGATAAGAATCATCCCCTTGCTGACGCATATTGATCGTTAACTCATCATAATCAAATAACGTAGTCCATAAATTAACAGCAATTAAAGAACCGACATATTTGTTAATTTTATCATTTGATAATTGTACAAAAATTGGGTCTTCGTGTACAGGGGGTAATTGAAGCAGATCACCAAATAAAAGAACATGCTTTTGACCAAACCAACCGTCTTCACAATCATTGGTATCAAATATTTCAGACAATCGGAAATGTATATACATAAAAGTTAAATTTGATATCATTGACACTTCATCAATCACAAAAAGAACAACATCTTTGAGATTTGCTCGTAAAACTTTTAATACATGATCAGATAATTGTTTATACTTTGGCGTGAGACCATGTTCAACGGGTAATTGAAGCAATCTGTGAACTGTCAAACCATCTATATTAAACGCTGCTATACCAGTAGGTGCCGCTACAGCGGTGTCTTTATTGAGATTTTGTTTTATCCAACACTTAATGGTTTTAATTAAAAAACTCTTTCCGGTTCCACCCTCTCCGCTAACAAACAATCGTAATATCGAATTATCTGACCTTACAGTATCAATGACTCCGTGGAATACTCTTTTTGGTCGGCATTTAATTTTGCTATCATTTCAGACACATCAATTTTTTCATCCATTTTATTACCAAGATCCCTAAAATCTTGCATTGCTTCACCAGCTTCTACATTTTGAGCGCCTATTGGATTATCAGGGTCATCCTGAGACACGTTTTTTTGTAATTCTTCATCTAATTGCCGAACTAACTCTTGTGCAGTTTCAAACGCTTTTTTCAATTCTTCTAGTTTTTCGTGATATTGTAATGCTTTCGTAAGATGTAGTTTTACATTATGAAATGCTTCCATATAAGTATCACAACTATTTTTAAGATCCTTTAATTCCCGCCATGGTTTAAACATCAGCAATAAAGAAAAGAAATAATCTTCCGGTCGATTATTAATTTAGCGAAAATGAACAAAGAAATTCAATATTTTGGGGACTTACCTTGTTAATGGAGACAATAATTCTGTGTCCTATATTGTGTAAAAACTCGTGTCATTTCAAAAATTTGGACAACTTATCATATTTGACATTTAGCAGGTTATGATCGAACTGATTGACACTAGCTACTTTGATTACGTTACAAGCGACCTGAACGTAACTGCTTTTTGTCTTTTTCGTGCTGCGTGAATTGGCGGTACATTTCCTCTCCCTTTCATGTTCCCCTCTTGCCCACACTTGACGATGGAGAAAATCTCTTAACGTAAAAATCGGGAAATTCCAACTTTGCATCAAAATATCTCAGCTCATGAAGCCCGTAGGAAAAAAGCGAAGACACTTTCTTATGTAAATCAAACCCAAGCTATCCATTAAGACCATTTCGAATGTAATCGGACCAGCCGTTATTGAGATACGGAAATCTCAGGGTACTTGATAGCGAGTCGTGGCGTTATAGATACACTCTGTGTTCGCTGCGCATATATATATATATACTTGGCGCGAGACACTACCGTGTCTCTTGATAAGTATAAAAAGAAACGTAAACATTTTTTAAATTATATAATAAAAATAACTACTTAGTTTCTTACTCTTTAATAATCTTTTAACTACTTCGTAACTGTTTGTTTACTAACAATATTTTCTTTGGGCATAGTTTGTTGCTTAAAATCGTTGGTCTTACGTTCTGAATAACCCTCTCGTTTTCAATATTCACAACATCGTCAATTTTTTCTTTTTTAACATTCAATTTCTTTTTCTTATTCTGTTCTTGCTTTTGCAACTTTACTATTTTTTGTTTTTGTTTTTCTTTTGCTTCTTTTTTTTCATAATCTCAAGCTTCTTGGCATCTTTCTTTTTATTTTCTATTTTCTGCTTTTCAATTTTTTTTCTTCATTAAATTTCCACTGTAATGATGTGATTGCAAAAGATGTTCTTTTACTATTTTTCTTGCCAGTACGTTTCGGCGTCGGTGGTCGTTGTAGAAAATCATTAAAGTTTTTTGAACAATCTCTTCGATGATTCAAGGACAAACCAAGTGCCTCATTAGTATTAAACTCTTCAGGTACTGTAGGTATATCTGAGTAAATACTATTTCTGGCATCACAGTTTTCTATATCACACTCATTAATTTCTATAATATTATTATTTGGTTCCTCCATACTATTTTGTGTGGTGTCACTTCCTATAATTAAAGGGATATTTTCTACGTCTATGTATTCATTAATACTAATTTCTGACTGCAATAATTTAGGTATATCTGAGGAAATACTATTTCTGGCATCACAGTTTTCAATATCACAGTTATTACTGTTTTCTATCCTATTACTATTCATTTCTGATGGCGTTACTTGTTTATTGTCTATAGCATTTGAGATCTTCTTATATTGATGGAATAGTTTGTGGAGAGCCAAAAACTCTTCTGATTTTTCTTATAATGTATTTTCTCCTGAAAATGTTTCCAACTCCTGTAATAGTTTAACCCGCAGTATAGTAGCAAAATTTTGAAATGGAAGTGCTGCTTGATTAAGTGGGTGTTGACTGTGGTTTACTGTATTTTTTTCAGTGCTATTAAGGCACTTCGTATAGTCTATTGCGTTCGGGTCCCACGGATATAAACCACACGCTTTGAAACCATTTCTGACAGTTTGACTATCTGATGAAAATTTATCAATGCTTGTCTTTAATAGTGGTGCTATTCTATCTAGTATTAATATTGATGTCGGATTTTCTTGCCGCCATTCCAAAACACTTTTCTTCCACAGATTTTTGATTGGTTTAAAAGCTGCAACATCAGCTGGTTGTAATATCCTAGTGGCATTAGGATATAAGCAAATGACAATAATCTCCAGTTTCGAGCAGAGGTTGCTGGCCAGTAAATTGATATGGCTACTATGTCCATCCAAGAATATAATAACGGGAAATGTTACTTTTTCTTTTTTAAGATGTGGGTAAAAATATTTTCAATGTATTCGCAGAATAGATCAGAATTCATCCACCCACTCTGTGTAACACCAATACCCCAATCTTCAGGTACAGAGTTTGCAATTAAAGAAGGTAACCTCTTGTATGGATACACGATTGTAGGTGGAGTTGTGACTCCGCTTGCGTTGAATGTAAAAAGTAGAGTTAAATTTAACTTGCTGTTTCCTTTGTCTATTTCATAGACATTTCGTGCTCCACAAGGAGCTATTACATTTTTCATTTTCGGATATACCATAAAGGCTGTCTCGTCACTGTTAAATACCCTTGTTGGGTCTTCTAAAATATGTACGTACTTATTTGTCACCAGATAATTCTCTATTTGGCTGAACCAGTTACGAATGTCATTTTCAGTAACATTGGCACTAGCCCTCGTCACACTTTCTGCATATCGTTCTCTGAGGATTGGATTCCTTTTCAAAAAACTTTTATACCATGCATTCCCAGGAATATTGTTCCGGAATGGATTTTTCAAACCAGTTTCATCCAGAAACTGTTTCACGCTGGTTTGTACATTCTCCTTTCTTCTAGGGAATCCTTTATTATTGCTCAATAATCCATTTAGCTAAGTCATCCTCTCTATTCTGACCTAGTACAGGAGGAGGACCTCGAGTTGTTTTTACAAATGCATCGCTTATTCTAAATTGTATTGTCGACTGTGGAACACCATACTTTTTGGAAGCCATGCGCTGCGGCATGCCTTTTCTCACAGCATTTATTGCTTCTTGTATTTGCTGTTCTGAATATTTTTTTCCGCATTTCTTTCCTTCTTTTGCTTTCGGCATGGTTTAAAATCCAAAATTCCTAAATTATATTCATAAAATGAAACTAAATGTAATGTAATATTATTAAATTTAAAATATACAACTTATAATACCTGTTCTATTTAAATGTTTCTATATTAGCTAGTGTTGTAGTATTGCACCTTCTTTTATATTGTATTAATAGTATTTTCCTTTATAACATAACCTTTTCAAAGCATGGCGAATGGTGGCCAACAACTGTTGCACTGTTTCTATGACTGTTAGCTACCCATTGGTCTCGTGGCCAATGACTGTCCTAAGACATTATTTATATTACAGTTCTTGGCCACCTTTAATTTTTGCAATAATATATGATATTAATGAATAAATAATCCTTTTTTATGAAGTTTAAACCTTCATTTGTCTATATAACGAATATGAGAGTTATATATATTTCGTAAATACATTAAATTATCTAAGAATTGCCTGATGTAACCGTATGGCTATTCAATTCAATCACTGTAGTTTTCAAGCATCGATTTCAACTTGTCTATTTTTTACACGTAGTATAACAATGAGTAGCAAATAGTGATTGCATTCGACGCATGAAAGTACAAGGTATCTGAATATGTTCATTATAAAAGGCATAATGTACATTATTTCTTAATATTCATGTTTTTTTAAAAAAAGGCCAATCACTGTCAGGTGGCCAATAACTACACTGTTTACCCCTATTAGGAGAGTGAAAACGATGACTTCCTTACTAGCAAAAGAAAGAACAAGACGGTAAAGAAAATGCTGCAATTGTAATATTTAAGCTATTAACGTAACAAAATATAATGTTTTAGATAATATAAGCATCATAGAAAGTAATAACGATCAGAATTCAACGATTCATTAAGTCTGTTTATTTATTAATTGGATGACAGTGATTGGTGCAAGCATTTCAAGCATTTTGGTACTACTGTCATCAGGGCCGACTCGAGGATGGTTGGCGCCCTTATGCAAGACAATTTTTGGCGCCCCCAAATTTTTGCACCTATTTTCTATTTAATATGTTTTGCCTTTACGAGGTGCAATAAAAAAAAGAATTACATTTACATTTTGTTTATATGCGAGTTGGATTCCTTTATTATTATGTCTGCGATATAGTTTTTAGCGCCCCCTTCAGCTGGCGCCCTTATGCGGCGCATTACTTGCATAATGGGTTCCGTCGGCCCCAGGGTGGTATATAAAGGTGGTTTGACAGGACCATGTACGGCGTCTTCATAACAGTTTAATTCGCAGAATACTAACCAGGTGGCGTTAACTCTAAGAGGCGCGTTACCGCGGTAAATTTGAAATGTAAAGAATATATACCCAACAGAAATGGTTATTAATAATAATTTTAAATTATTGTTAAGGTTATATGTATGAATTTCGTGTACATGTTTATCATGTATTTTATATATTTATCATCCAAAATTTTATTTCTCATAATATATGTATATAACCCTTATCATTTTACCAGCAGTATTGCTGCAAAAATATTTCTGTGTTTAGTGTTATTTTGTTAATTTCGTTGTTAGCCAACGGAGATCACCACTTCTTTCTTTGAATTGTATCCTTTGGTACTGCAAAAATAGATATATTTTTTTCTTCTTCAGAAGAACCACAATTCTCTACTTTGCACCGTTTAACCATAGTGCTAGTTAAAATAATAGTTTATATAAGAAACACAGTACACGGAAGACATTAGCGTGGCGTCGTTACACTTATACAATCAAAGTCGACTCTATCTGTGTGGGATCCATGCACACACGCCATCTGCTACATAAAATCTGTACTAAACTCTTATGAAGACACTATTACTAGGGAAAAGTGGCTTTGTTGCATCACCTTTATATACCACCATGGTCGGCCCTGACTGTCTAAGCAGTAGTTGCTCATGTACATGGAATGACAACCTTAAAAATGATATAAACAGTATTAGGTTAGTTGGCAGTAATTGGGGTGTCAGTAATTCAGTCAAATACATTTTAAGGGTGTCAGTAATAGATCTCGAAATATATTTTTGACATTGATGAATTTATACATAAAAATCGATGTTTTAAAATCCACCAAATTTTTTTCATCAAGTAAACATATTAAACAATAATAAATAACAAGAATAACATATATTTTTAGTCTATAAGTACAAAACTATAAGATAATGTCAGAGTCAACGCTTAAAGTGTCGGTAATTGGGCTCTTTATATCTGCTCACGAGTCTCTCTCTCTCTCTCTCTCTCTCTCTCTCTCTCTCTCTCTCTCTCTCTCTCTCTCTCTCTCTCTCTTTTTTTCTTTTAGAAATAAGTGGCATTGTAGGCCTGCAAAAAATAGTAGCTAAAGCAGTTCATTAAAAAGAAAGTGGGGGTGTGTGGGTCGACTCAAATCTCCTGAACGTTCATAAAAAGCACCTGCGTTAGTCAAGCATAGGGAATACAATCCCGGTTCTTGTTCACTATCCCGGAATTGCGAGATTTTTTAAAGTCTATCTCGGGATTCCGGGACTAATCCCGAGATTGGGTAATAGAACATTTCAGTAATTTGAAAAGGATTTATTATGTGTTAAAATTCTATATCTTTATTTAAAGTAAACAATCATACTTTCTCTCATTAGTCTGAAACATAAGCTAAAATCATATTTAACAATAACAACAGTTGAACAATGAAGAATAATAAAGTCTCAATAAGTAGATAATATCAGTAAACCATTATGAAGATTTTTTGGAAATGCGAACAAAGAAACAGCAAAGCACCTAAAGTACATACCGTTAAGGAACTAGTTCTTGATCAGGCACTAATTTTTTATCAGTTCATGAAATAAATCGTTCTTTTAAGTTTATGTCAATAAATAATTGTTTGACATAATTACTAACATAAAAATTGATTATTCAAAAATATATGTGTTGTCTGTGAAAGCAGCTGGTATTGTTAGTTTTCGTGAAAATAAATGTGTAAGGTAACCCACTTGAAGAAAGTGCCTGTTGAACGCCATCTCTTACTGCTCGAAGTAAGATATCACCATCGACGCCACAGTCGATTTCTTTGCTCGTTGTTGCGGTATTAAAGGTTATTTTCATACATTTTGCTTACAATAGTTTACTTTACAATGTAGCGCAAGAATTTTAGTATTATATGTATTATTTTACTTTAAAAGTCAGTGATCATTATTTAGTTCCACTTTTTACTTGTGGAACTAATTTTTGATCAACTGAATAGAAATTAGGTTAGGCCATTATAAAATTATAAAAAAGTTAAATTTAGATGGTATAATACTAAAAATAAGTTTATTTGGTACTTTCTTTTTAATTAGTATCCGATTATTTAGTTCCCATGTATTTTATATGATCAAAAACTAGTTCCTAACCTGAAAGAAAAATTAGTTCCCATGTATTTCAGATGATTAAAAACTAGTTCCTGACCCGATCAAAAATTAGTCCCCATGTATTTTTAATTGATCAAAAACTAGTTCCTAGTCACCTTATTATTCCGTACCTTATAAATAAGTAAATTATACTTATTTTCAACTTTTTAAAATTTTTCCTTAAAGTTTAAACATTAATTCATCTTTTAGTATAAAAAAATGTTTATGATTTAAAGTTTTATTAGGTTAAAAAAAAATATTAAAGCGGGAAGCCCTCTAAACTGATCAGAAACTAGTTCCTTAACGGTACCTATCTACACTGTTTCGACTGCACGTGTTCAGACAAGTTGCGATTTGCAACTCGCGCGATTTCGAAATAGTGAAAAGTGAGAATATCATTGTAAAAATAAATATAGTTTAGTTAGTTATATGCGACTTAATATTATTATTTAAATAAATCATTGTTATTATTATTCTTCTTATTATTATGAAATGACTATGTTTAATATATTCTGTTTATTTTTATATTTTCAGGTGTTCATAAAGTAATTCAGATTTTTAAAAAATCCCGAAATTCTCGAGATTAGTTATATCAAATCCCGGGATATCTGGAATCCAAAAAACAGCCGGGATCGCGGGATCTCGGGATACCGTATCCCGGGATTGTATTCCCTAAGTAGTCAAGCAACATGTTTTATGTTACAATTTATAAGCTATATCTAACTGTTGCTTACATATAAGTTCGTTTACTAAAATTTCTAACAACAATACGTATGTTATATAAATTTATAACAGCGACTTACTTCGGTTACCAATTTATATTAAACATACCACGAAAATGCATTTTTACTTATAGAAGATTAATACGCATTTTCACAAATTTCTCGCTTTTGTTAGGAATGCCCCTGCTACTGCTGTAACGAATAATACATACATATGCGAATAAGGTATGCCTAACGAGTATGGAAATACACTAACTGACCCAAACCTACCGACTCTCCCCTGCTTAAAATTTTATGATCAATATCGTGTACATAGTATAAGAAATCATTGTCACTGCACAAATACATGCATTTGAAAGATAGAAATCGTATAAAACGAGAAAAGCTTGGTGAATTTGTAACCCGTTATCGTAATTCGAAAGGTAGAACACGTCACGCGGCGAACACGCTCTTCCCGAATCGTCGTTTCGATTTGCTTCCCACCCCAGCGCATTCGGCCGGGTGTCATAAACGTGCACGAACGAATCGCAGATGGAGAGCGATTATCGTAGCCGATAGCCCAGCAGCTGCTCAGCTGGCTACCAATGACGTACGAAAGGAGGCTTTGACGCACGGTAGCCAGCCGGAAGGACAAAAAAAATAGAGGGCCAGAGAAAAAGATACACATATGTACGTAGCCTTCCGAACGCTGAGGTGAGCGCGGAGCTGACAAAAACAGAGGCTTGAAGAAAGGAAGACACGCAGGCAGGAAGACGGCCAAGAGATTCGAGAAAGAAGACGGTGTCGATGTAAACAGAACAGGCACATGCATAATTGATGCAAGATACAACGAAGCAAGATTGCTAAAGTCCAAGTTGTATACAAATGGAAATTCGAATGCAGCCGGAAACCGTGAAAAAGGGAAGTAAGAAGGAGACCGCGGAATTTAATTTTTGTACTTGAAAATAAATCCGATAAAGTTGAAAAGTATGTGAACGTTGTAAGCAGAAGGATATCCAAGGAAATAAACAAGCGCGCAAGAAACGTACAGGATGTAGAAACTGGAATAGAATTAGCATCGAAAAGTGACAATTAAGACAATTTTTTTTAAGAAATATGTTGCAGCAAAAACGGAAAGCGGAGGTAAGAATTATAGAGATCATCAAGAGACCTTGAACGCAATTGAGGAGATAAACAAAGAACAGCGAAAGCGTAACGAAATCAACGAAATTTAATGAATAATACAGGCGCAAGGGCACTGTGTAATATGTACCTACACTGAGCAAAATAAAAAGGTAACAACAGAGATAAAATAATGTATCAGAAATCTATAGCGAAATCATGAAGCGATGCAGGAAAGTACGTGCCCGAGCTTAATCGAGACATAATGCCTGGGTGGAAGTAGGAGACGAGTTAAAGAAACAGACAAGAAGGGAGCAAGATACGAACAACGGTAGCATTGAACTTGACACGACGACGAAGTACCGTGGCCTTTGCGGGCAAAGAAGAGGACCGGTGCTACTGCGATTGAGAGAAGGGGCAGGGGGGTGATGGCGACCGGTCGAAAAGCAGGTTTCGGTGGCCTGTTCGTATAAATTCGAAGGTAGGGTGGGGGGCCCCCAACGGACACGAAGAGAGATCGACGTACGAGCTGCGATAAATCCTTCTTCATCCGTTCGTTCCGCTTTTCTGTCCTTTCGAGTCCCTTCGACCTTGGCGTGAACGCAGTTATAAGATCGACGTAGGGAACTAACGATGTTCGGTGGCTGCTCCACTTCCGGGCCCTATGAAACTGATTATAAGGGACCATCCTTCAGTATCGTGATTTGCCTCATCGTAAACGTGTAACAGAATTTTTATCACCACATGTAAAATACCTATATGGGCATACAGGGCATATAATAACTTCATTTAGTATTTATCATTCAACTAGCTCAAGGGAGAATGTCACTTCTGAGGTGAAAATTATTCGATCCTTTCTTTTTGCATTTTCTGATAGCGATAGATTAGTGCTGGAATAGTTTCAGACTGATAAGTCCATGCACGTGTTCATAATATCACTTTAAATATCAATTTCAACTTTGATGCTAGTTTCCCGAAATACCTTCTTGGAACCGGTGTGCATGATTACTCAAAAATTAAGGCAGTCTTTAAATTTTTACAGCGTTTAACCACACATGGGGAGTCTGGTATGAACCACGGACAAGACCGTTGAAATTCTAGTTCCTGTCTTTTTTTCATATTTTACAAAAAAAAAATGGTGCTTGTTATTCATTATATGAAATCCAAGTTTCTAAAATGGGGTCGAGTTAATTTTGATCCTAATGATAGTGGTTCGTACCAAAACTACTGTCATACTGATTGTATAGAAATTGTTTTTATCACAGAGCCCAGCGTTCCAGCAGGAGAGTGCACAGTGCACACCACACCAGCGTGTCCTTGATTAACCTTCAATTGAGAGGCCCAGGAAGCTCTAATTTTGTTTTCGTTTTTTAGAAGCCATAAGCTGTTAAGAATTTATTTTTCTGTAATAAAAAGAATCCATTATTGCTTTTAGGTAATTTAACCGCCTGGGTGGTGGCATTCCCCCTTAAAGTACTCGGCGTTGAGCTTCTCATATGTATCTACTATAACATCAGCATTAATATTTTAAAATTAGCTAGGGCTTTTATTAATTAGTACGCAGTGCCTTACTTATATCTCTACATAGTAAAAAATAAAGTTCTCGGTAGGCGTTTATCTGTTTCCTCGGACTAATCTCGAGAACCACTGGACGGACTGCGATGCGGCCCTCACCACCCCATAGAATATTTTTGAGAAAGGCTTCACTAAAATCGTCACTGCTCGGTTTCCTTCCCCGAGAAATGCTCCATAAGACGATGAAATACCGGGGACTTTATTTTATCCTATGTAGAGATAATAAAATTGTAAAATACTCGACACCGTTGTGTACTGTGTAGTGAATCCACGCAAGTGTGGATGTCAAAGCAGAACGTCGTTTCCTTTTATTTTAATAAAAATAAATGTAATTTTGATAGAGTGCAATAATTGTAGTCAGAAGCACAATATTCCACGCAAAGTTTAATGTAAACATAACCTCAAAAAAGTAAAGGAGTATAATATGTATTTCTATAGCGAAAGGCAAATGCAGTTATGATCAAATTAACATTGACTTAAATAAACTATGAGAGCTAATTGTAAAGTGGTTTGTATATCCCCAGATCTGTACACACAATAATTCAGTACATATACAGAAGTAAATGACATTTTTGTTTAATTTGTTCGTATATGACTGTTCAATCTTAAAAATACCACATATAATTTTAATGATTTCTCTGACTGGACGTAAAATATTCATGGGTATATAAATCCTTTACTTAAACAAATAGAAGTGTTTTTTTAATAATAGCGTAGAAAATGGTAGTTAATCTTTTCTGTAGCACAGCAAGAAATTTAACCTTAATGTTTACGGCATTTCCATTTTCTTCGAATTATTCGTTTTTAGGCATTATTTACCACTTCGATAAATAGGGGAGAGTTGCCAATATCGTACTGCTCACCTAAATCGTACCTCATCAATTTCTCAGTAATTTAATTCTTAGGTCCATGGTAATTAATGAATATAAACGACATCTGATGATAAAAATATCAAGTAAATACGAAATGAGAAATAGAAACAAAACCTTTGGAGCTTACACCCTATTTTGTGCGTGCTACAAACATTTAAAAAAATCAGGTATGATTGATGTAACTTTTTACCAGTTTATCTTAGCTGATAATAATCAAACAATGCAGTTTAATCCTCTATTTTTGTATTTTTCTAAAAGCGGGTTTAATGTAGAATATTTTACATTCATTTGATATACATATTACATTCATTATAAAGATTAAATCGATATGTAGAAATAAATTGATCCTGTTTCCTAAATCGTACCACTACCATCGTACTAAGGATTTGAAAATAGGTTATGTCATATAGGTTATGTACAAATATCATTTACATAGGTTATTGCGACCTGTGTGTGATCTATATACACATGTATATGTAACTATATAATAATCATTACTTTGTGTTGAATATTTTCTTCTTTATTTGTTATTCACGCTATTTTTACAAGAGGTACGATTTTGGAAACCGAGGGGTACGATTTAGGAGACCGGTTGCCTAAATCGTATCTTTTACAGTATGTCACAAAAAGATTAATAACAAATTAATTTGTTCTGAACTAAAGGTTAAGCATATAATAATAGGTGCCTAAAAGATCACGCCACAATATCCAATAATCACTAGCGTTCAAATTAGTACCAAATGTGAAATATAGCGTAAAATATCTTAAGTGGTACGATATAGGCAACTCTCCCCTAATATACTTGGAATTGTTGTTGAAACTTTTCCAGCTAAGAAGTGTGTTCAAGGTCATTACACCAGGGATTTTAATCGTATTCCGAACCAGGTTCGGTTTTTCATATCATAATCCCGCGCATCGAGGCACAGGGCAACCCGGTTAACCCGTTCTCAGGCTGGGTTACAGTAATACGGTACGGGTTGCAATATTTCCCTATTTTCGTGAAACTGAACTGTACTTACGACCTTTTACTTCGGAAACTATACTATCGTATTAAGCTCATACTATCGTATTATGCTCACTCTTTTTTTATTTTAGTTTAGAAGATTGCCTTTTTGAATATTTTTTCAAATTAAAAAATCATCTTTGTAGCATGGAAAATTATAAACAAATTTTTCCAAATTTCTCCTCGAAGGTTGGGCGTTTTTAAATGGGAAAATATTTTGACCATATTCCTTGAAATTTACTATTTTCCCTGAAATCAGCAAATTTCATATATTTATATTAGTTATAATAAATAAATTACCTTTCAAACTTCTACAGAATTCTTACGACACTAGTTATTGGCCGTTCACCGCCGCAATGCAACTGCAATCTGACCAAGAAACGACTTGCATCTAATGTCATATATACAACTTGAGGAAATTCGTCAGATTTTTTCTTGAGAGATTAAAAATTAGACCGAGAAACAAAACCCTGCAAGTGGCTGCGCCATAACATGCAAGTTGTTTCTTCGTCAAATTGCAGTTGCATCACGCCGTGGCACGAACGGCTATATTCGGATTTTGCACGTAGAATGTCGTATGTCACTTGAAATTCGCTCTCTATGGGTACTATTTGCGTACCGTTCGTTCGTGATTAGGTGCTATCGGTTACAGTAACCTTCCCCGGGTAGCTCAGATTCCGGTTCGGATTAGGCAGCGGTTACAATTCCTACATTATACGCGTCATTGAAAAACTATGCAATGAGAACTGCATAGCTCATGCTACATCTGCTTAGGAAAACTGGTATAACGTAAGACTACCTTATAGCACGTGCATATCTCTTAAGAATTATAAAAAAACATGGTATAAAAAAATTAAAATTCGTTTACCCTTTCCACTTTCATATTTTTAATTACCGCAATACTCGTGAGTTTTCGTTGAATACAATGTACTTGTTACTATAAGTGTGTTTTTATTGCCGTTGACTGGTTTAACAACTTCATTAAGGTTACAATTCTCGGAAGCAAAGCAATCTATATAAAGATCTGAATTTTAAAAACTCCCCACTTCCGACTAAATATTACAAATTCTACAGAGTGTTACGTATTAAGCATACGAATTAGAAAAGGACACTGGGTATGTATAGCCATACAAACTTTTGGTAGATATCGACAATTTAATTCGTGTTATTCTATTGAAAAGTGAAAAGACTGCGAGATATGTACAACGAAGCCCCCGGGAAAACAATTCCTCCGCGTTCGAACGACGAAACAGTGCGTGTGTACGAGGTAATTGATGGACCTTGTGTGCACACATGAGAAAAAGAAATCGGCGATAGCGAGGTTGGCGCGATTACGCGGCGCATCATGCTCGAATCGTTCGCGAGGCATGTACACGTGAGGGACCGTACGTACGCGATGCACGAAGAAAAACATGGTTGCGCGAGCACGTCTGACTTTCCTGCGAAGCCAGCCAGGCGAGCAGGGCAAACCGATGAGAGAGGCGAGTTGTGTTGGTGGAACAGATAGGTCAGCTTGGCGCCACCAGGCCGAGGCGAGCCGAGTGAAGGCCGGTCGGTTGCATGCTCTTGTTGCTGGCTCACTTACTGTTCTTCGATACTCGACCACCACTATTAGTCGAACCGTGCATTGTCACTGTCGGCGAAACGAACCACAACCTGGATCATAGTCCGCACTAATATTCCATTGACCGATACTGTTTATCTGCGAAACTGAATCTCTACGCTAAAATCATTCAGGGAAAAACCTTATCGGAAAGGAACTGCGGATCATTGTTTACTTCTCCAGCCCTCTCTGTTTCTTATTCGATGGATGGGAATTTATACAGGATGTCTTTAAAAAAAGGAAGACAAAGCTTGGGTTCTGGCAACATATGTAATTCTGGGTTTGGAAGTTTTAGTACAAATGAATCAGGATATGCTCCCTCAACAAATTATTGATAAAACATTCTCAGCTTGCTTTACAGCTTTAGAATATGTGGTGTACTGGCGCGGGCGTGGTGCGCACAGTGGTTTGAAATCCCAGAAGCATGGCAAAAATATGAAGGTGATCTTTGATATTTACAAAAATGAGTATACTAAAGTTTTCGAGGTCACCGATTACGAATCTGAAGTCAAAATGGCGGATCAAATATGGCGGACGCAATACTAATTGTTATTGCTTCTGTATCTTGTGTGGAATAAAGACGAATCATTATTATTATTATTATTTGGCCTAAACTAGGGTATTCTAGAGTTGTCGAGGTCGCCGAGTACGAATCTGAAGTCGAAATGGCAAAAAACAAAATATCAGGGAATACCAAGATGGGTCGATTTATGTATTAAAACATGTATGGATCTATTTAAAAAAAATCAACTGCCGGTTTGAGATCATAAAAATATGTCACTAATTCCTTATTGTAATTTAAAAAAAAGAAATTATTGTAATCAGTGTTTAACATAAATCGTTAAAAAATATTCCAAAACTTGTCCTTCGGACGATAGGTTTTTCAATATTAAAGTTAAAATATCTGCTAAACTACTGGTTTTTCGACATAAATATGTAAATACTGTTTTATAGGGAATAGTATCAAGTTGGATCTATTTATGTATTGAAAATATATGGTGTCGTTTAGAAAAACAACGCTGACCTTGAAATCTTATAAATAAATGATTTTCCAAAAAAAAAAACATCCGCCATTGCATGTGCCCTTCCATGCAGTACAACTTTGTCCTCTCGAGTTTTTCATTCGACCACTAATAACGGAGATATTTAGGTGTTTCCATTTAAATGCCGCATCCTGTACAACCTAAGCATAACCTACGCGAAGATAAAATATAATATCTCTGAAAGTGGCAAATTTTCTGTTTGGATTATTAAAGTCCGATGTTTACCTATTATAATCCCACAAAACTTTACACTGGGAAGTGCTGGGAACTAACCTAAAACTCTAATAACGTACAGAAATTGAATTTTACTCCAGCGTTACCAGCAGCCACGAAATAGAAAAATGACTTTTCATGTATTTTGTTATTTACCCATTCACTCTATTAGCTTGGTTAGTATTTTCGAATTACATCATATGTAATAAATATAACACTTTAAAAACTCACTTTAAATGTGTACAACTAAATGTAAGTACTAATGAAATATGTGGAAGGTTTTAATACAAAAGACTAACACTTAAAACAGTTGTGACTTATATTCTGCTATCGATTTATAACAAAATACATCCAAACTACTAACTTAAAATTTTTTGGTTTTTGCCAAGAAAATCCTAAGTATGCACTATGTGAAATAATTTATTATTTCACTTTAATATTTATACGTAATATTTAATTTTAATATTTCTTTATCAGTAACGAGTTAAAGTCGCGAATGTTCATTTCCTAATATGTAAGTGTGTTGTAACAAAAGTAATATTGATAGAATTACAGTTAATAAAAGGAATATT
Organism: Andrena haemorrhoa; assembly: GCA_910592295.1. Classification (NCBI taxonomy): domain Eukaryota; kingdom Metazoa; phylum Arthropoda; class Insecta; order Hymenoptera; family Andrenidae; genus Andrena; species Andrena haemorrhoa. The sequence continues at coordinate 21,412,726 of OU342940.1, forward strand.
ACAAGTACCTACTATTGAAATATATATTTTCATAATCGAGATTATTATAAAAATAATATGTTAACGATGTACAGGGTGAACTGAATAACTTGATCCCTTTAATTATTTCTAGTACTGCTGTACCAATTGAAATTGTATACGTTGGTTCAGATGGGTCTGTTAGCTAATCATGTATATGTAGGTCACTTTTTATAAGTTTTTCTTTCTCAACATTTTTAAGGTCACCTTTACTTTTTTTTTATGAAGCTTCAGAAATTTGTTTGTCCTATCTTTTAACAGAGTAATGAATTTTGCAAGTACCACAAATCTTTCTTTTTCATCATTAGAACTGAAGATGCAGTGGAAGAAGCTTGCAAGTTCCTTTAGAAAATCGAATGCAAATCGAATTTCTCACCACGCTATTAAGTTCTCAGCCGAATATTTCCTGGTCGTTGAAATTTGGATCTATCGCAGTGGCGCCGTAATTGACCAGATCAGTCGTTTAATCTCATTCCCTCAGAATTTTTCCTGCAGCACGTTAAACGATAATGTTTACAAAGATGTGCCAGGTACGTCAGAAAATATACGGCAATGAATTCTAGATGTATACGCAGCAGTAAATCCCGATGTTAATTTGTTTGAAGTAACTAGTCATTCATTTTTATTCTACGCATACAGAAATGCATTGAAAATGAAAGTGAGGTGCAGCATTTTGAATACATTCTGCAATTAGGTGCGTTTCTAAATACTGTTCCTTTAAAATAAAATTTTCTCTAATCGTACCTTCAGTTCTTAGGATGAAAAAAATATTTTGTCCCTCTGCTTACTGAAAGATAGGGGGAAGAAGTTATAGGGTTCCATTTTAAAAACAGTACACAATATAAAGAATGTATTATAATCGGAACGTAAGTTCTTCTAAACCAATGTAGAGAACAAATAATTTGAATTGGTTCACCATAGAATTGGTGCAGTAGCAGTGGAAATAATTACGGTGATCAAAGTATACTCGCCTTGTACAGAGTGCTACAGGCGGTCAACCTTTTAAGTGATGATTCTACAGGCCAAAATGAGACGAAAGTATAGAATACAATTTTTTAATATCGCGCTTCGTTTTCGAGGAAATTAATTTTGAATTTTAGCTGAGTACGAGTGCACCGAAGTATCCTTCTTGGCGCCTAAGAGGCACGTCGAGGTAAAGAGAACGCGTCGCGCTTTCCGTAGACCGCTCCGCTTACCCTCGCGTGTCCCTTAGGCACCGCTACTTGTAAGCGTACTTCAGTGCACGCGTACTCGGCTAAAATTCAAACCCAATTTTCTCGAAAACGAAGCGCGATATTAAAGGAAGTGGTCTAAATATAGGCTACCACTTTTTATATTTTTATGATCCGACACTTGAATCTGTATGTTCAATATTTTTATTTTATTATACGGAGGTGAAACAAGTAATGTTTGTTTCAAATTCTATATTTTAAGTAACAGTGCGGTTTTGAAAGTGGGGTCTAAATATGGGCTACTATTAAAATAATCTAAAAGAACAGTGAAAACTGCATATTTTCAAACTGAATTTTTTTAAAACATTTCCAAAATGCTAATAAAAATAAACTTAGATGCTGATGGTCTATTTACAGTAGTCACAGATGCACATATCTTTTTCAACACCTGCACAGGCATAGTGTGCCCACATATAACACTGAAAACACTTCACCAAAAGTTCTTCATCTGTGTCTTTAGAGAAAAGTCTTCTGCAAAATATGCAACTGGCATCCTCATCAACTGGGTGCCTCGCCTGATGAGTTTCAACGTTGCTGTCGTCGTCTTCAGCTTGATGGCCCGTATTTGGACTAGAGCTCTTACTACCCAGCCCGCCGGGTACCCGTGAGATACCCGACTACCCGGGTACCCGTGCGATACCCGGGTACTGGGGTAGACAAAAATTACCCGCCTGCCCGAATAGACAAAAATTACCCGAGTATCCATGAGATACCCGGGTAAATGAGATGTGATGAGATAGTTGAGAATTTCGATTTGACAGCCGATCGTCTTTCGACTTTCGATCATTTTCGGCTAACATCAGTAATGAACGGAATAAACTTCAAGCAATTAAATGTGGTATTGTCCGCAGAACACATTCTGTATCAGAATGTGAAAATTGCGAACTGTCAACGTTCTTTGCACTTACAACAGGGTAGTTCGCCCTATTGCAGTGCCTGCCCCTATTAGTGTGTCTCTATATTTAAATAAGCCATACTGTTACTGTAAAAGCCCGAATCTAACGTAAGATTTATCAATCAACGTTGGTAAAAGCCCGATATAACGTTTCCCACTGGGGAGTATGATACACCATTGGAAAGCTTAAAAGTAGAGAGAAAAATATTGAATAAAAAATGTAGACCTGGCATTGACGCACTCTTATCTAATCCCAACCAACTCCCTCAGTCGATGCAAAGCAAAACTCGGAAAATCCTAGGAAAATGCACTCGTTTTGGGTTTTCGTTCACATCATTTGTCGGAGATTGTTGGGGTTAGATCTGTTTAGCGGGCTAATTGGGAGCTAAAAAATTTCACATTTTCCACGCATGATATAGAGGGACAACATACCGCCGAAAACGTCATAGCCGTTATAATAGGAAATGGGAATGCAGGAAGAGTCGAACATTACAATATTACAAATAAATTAATTGCTCTCTAGAACATGACAATGCAAGTAACATGAATGCAACAAATTTATTAGAGACTTAAAAATACAGCGTTTCGTGTATTGCACATAATTTACAGTTATTTATAAAAGACGCCCTTCATACAGTTGAAAAATTCTTAGATACGGTAAAGAAAGGCAGTAAAATAGTTCGGCATTTTCATCATTCGAATTTGGCGACTTCTGCGCTGCAAGACGCAGATGATTAGGACACTGTAGAAGCTAAAAAATTTAGGAACATTTTAAAAACATCTCTTGTTCGCAGATCCGAAATACATTCATACTCTGAGAGTGCCCATCAAGTGCTTGTTTTCTGGACCCTAGAAGCAAAGATTTAACATTTGAAGATAGCGCATTAAAAAATGTAATTATAAATTCTATTCGCAACAGATTGGAAATATATCAATTAATGAAAATAATACAGATAATGATAATACCATTACAAGTGCCTCAGAAATTGATATGTATTTATTAGAACCACAAATAAATGATAATTTAGACCCATTGTCGTGGTGGAAAACTCATGTGGATAAATATAAGACTCGCAGAATTGGCAAAAATGTATTTAAGTATTCCGACTACATCTGCTCGTTCGGAGTACACATTTTTTTCAGCTTGGTTACTACCTGGAAAAGTAGATGTATTAGTATTTTTACATCAAAACAGAAATGTGTGGAGGTTAGGTTGTGGACAGAATCGTGATTCGTAGTCACACACTATTCCTTGTATAGAATTTATTACTCTACTTACCAAGCGCTTTCCAATGGCGCTCATTTCGCGTAGTACGGCGCTTCACATTTCTGATCAGAAGACATTTTATTATAATATTCAGAATCGTAACGCGCACACACATTCAATTGCTTGAAGTTTATTCCGTTCATTACTGATGTTGGCCGAAAATGATCGAAAGTCGAAAGATCAAATCGATGATTATTTACTCGGGTAGCTCATGGATACCCGGGTAATTTTTGTCTACCCGGGTAGTCGGGTAATATTTGTCTACCCGGGTACCCGGGTATCGCACGGGTACCCGGGTAATTTTTGTCCACCCGGTGTCTCACCGGGCCAAAAGAATAGCTCTAATCCAGATAATCCAAACGGCCACGCAACACTCGCAAGTTGTTCGCAAACTTTTTATAACCATTGCTCGTGTAACGATGCGTCCTCACCAGCGAACAGTTCGCGAACAAACGATTCCTAGGAATTTCAATTCCCATACTCTTCGTGAACAGTTCGCGAACGCATGTGGAGACGCACTTGAACGGTCGCCGGGCGAGCCCAGCTCGAGCCCGTTAGCGGTCAAAAAACAATTCAAACGCGTCGCACCGGCTCAATTGCTGTGTTGATGCCGCCGCTGGCGCGCATTCAAATCCGGCCGGTGCGACGCATTGCGCGCGTCCGCAACAAGTAACCAGTACGTCTGATGTCATTACACTTACTGTTAACTTTTGTTTATTAATATTGGTACCAGAACGAACGAACATTTTGGTATTTCATGTTTATTCCTGCTACAATCAAGAAAATAGCATAAAATTATTACACATCATTCTACTCAATATCGTAAAGAATGTGAGAACTTGGCGATATCTAGAACTGTCGGAAGTGATTTATAAAAATAATAGAGAAAGCTTTGTGGAAGGAAAAAATAATAAAGGAGCAAACATAGATAATCGTGAAAAGTTCTCATGATATGAAATGAAAAATGAGGTTTATAATATCCTGTGACCTCGATTTTGATCAAGTATCATTCGTCACCGATCATTCTTTCGGTTTAACTACGTTGTACCATGCGTGATTACGAAACGCAATGGTTTCAGAAAACAACGTACACGATTAAATGATCAGATAAAGCGTATATACTAGAACCGATTATATGAATCGGATCTTTGATCTATAATGGCTGTCACTCCATCATAACCTGCCAAGTGTTAGTTGTTAACATTTTTGAAATGTCATGATGGTAAAGAAGACCCTTTCTCCTGAAAACCGTCCTTTCCGAAAACCTTTTTCCAGAAATCTTAAAATGTCACTCCTCTGCCCTACCCCCCTCAAGTACATCGAAAAGACGAGGACAAAGAAAAGTATTATTCGTACTTCTACGTAAGATATAGGTCGCTGTAAAATTTCGTTAGATTAATTTTGTCGTTGTCAATACATTTCTATACTGATGTACCATCACGTATCATGCATGAATATGAACCGCTTTGAGGACGAAGGCCGTTATGAAATAGGGTACTTATTAATTTATAACAAATTATAAAAAAGTGATGAAATCCCCCCCCCCCATAAACATGACTCATGTATCAAAGAAGCTAATTCCCTTTAATTCACGAAAAAAGTTCACCTGCAAAGATTGGGAAATCAACTTTGCTAATTCCAATTGTATTCTCCTTCTCCGCTCGAACACTGATTACTCTGTCACTTTTTATACTTGACATTCCTTTATTGGTCACAAATCAATTCAGTGCTCAGATTTTTAGCTTCGGTTTTAAGGAATTAGCGGGCGTTGTATAAGAGGGGACATCTTCTGTTATAAATGTCGTATGAAGATCGTTTTAGCATGGGAGATAATACAAACTTGGTAGAGACTAATTTAAACGAATCAAAGTCGGAAATAGATTAATTAATAGCACATTCGGTAACCTGCACTAGTGCGCACTGAATGCGAACTTTTTCGCTTCCAAATGGCGAAAATTTGAATCCAGAGCGCACCAGTGCGACCGTCCGAATACGCTGTAAGAGAGATGCGGAGAATATGAAACATTTTGTTTTAAGTCGACTTCATAGTTTTTTTCTTCTGTCTCTCCCTGACACTTTTACGGGATTTCCAAGCGCATTGAAATGTCTACGCGATACTCTACGTTTGTGACCAACTTGTCTTGCTTCTTCTAACTATTTGACACCTCCAATGGAAATGACGACAGCAACTCATGGTTGTGTAAGGAATAGGTGAACACCAGTACAGTTGTTCACGCTATATGAGTGTGCCATTCCTTTGATGCAACAGGTCTTTATCAACATCAGCTAGAAACAGCCTGGGCATCGTGATGAGCCTGCTTTTCCTTTTGTCCAGGGTCCCAAGGTGCCTCCTTCGGTGTTCCATGGCAGGCAAACCTTCGGTTTGCATTACTCTGAACACTCTCAATTATTAGCTGTCGCGAGCCACGGGGCACTGTCTAAACTGGCGAAAATCGGTAGAAATGTACGTTTCACGTTTCATGGTATCTCAAGTGGTGGCTCAGCTCGGGGCTCGGCTCAAATCTGGACGCAGCATAACAGTTCCGCGCTCGGTTCAGACCCGGGTCCTAGAACCTAAAGGGGCCTCCAGTCGCTGATACATGTTGCAGTGAAACATTGATGCATGCTTCGTGATACAGATTTCATGAAACTTGCATCTTGCTCACGCACCTAGCTGGTGAGCACGATGCCAGTTCCGCTTCTGAAGCTGAAACACGAAAACCGATCTACAGACGTAGCAACATGTATCATGAAATCTGTATCATGAAGCATGTATCAACGTTTCATGCAACATGTATCAGCGTCTGGAGGACCCATAAGGAGGGCTTGTGCTGCCAACTGACCATGCCTGCCCCAAGTTAAACATTCTGCCCTCAACAGAGGACATTACCTTACACAATAATAAAAAGTATGTATTCAATTAAATAAGAATATGTTTTAGAATGCACATTTTTAATATACATATACCTCCTTACAAATGAACAAATATTTCGTTTAAAACTTCAATGTTCAGGTGGGCTATACAGTCATAGTGAAGGAATAAATTGAATTGCTTGCATTAATAGTGGACAAAAAATATATTGGCCCCAAAACGTTACGAGTAAATCATAAAATGCTGATGCAGCTTTTAGCAACACCGCAATGCTTAATGTCCGTTCTATTATTCTGTTACCACAGAACGCAGAAGATAAACGAGTAACATTGCTATTCTTTAGGAAGTCAGATAATCAAGCTGAGCAATTGCGCGGGTGGAACAGACAGGTCAGTTTGGCGCCACCAAGCTGAGTCACGGTGAACGAAGGCCATTTGCTCGTATAGGTACTCCTGCTGTTATCTTACTTACTGTTCCGTGCCGCTCCACACCAGCAGCACTGTAATGCGATTGGTACTGTCATCATTAGCGGTAACGACTAACACTTGGATTCCACAGAATGGCTTCTCTTAGAATTTTTTTGAAGAAAGCATAAGACCCGTTAAGGTCGAGTTTCCTAGCCGCAGCCGCCCATTACGGCTAGGAAACTCGACCTTTACGCGCTTGCGACAAGTTGCCGGCGACCTGGTCGCCGACGATCACGAGGTACACGGAGATATATGAGTTCGTACGTACTTGCTTGCGACGAACAACAAAGGTTTCAGGTCTCTTGTCGACCAAGTTGCTGACAACTTGTCGCAAGTGCGTAACGGGGCTAAACGTTATTGTTTAGTTTAATGCCGTGCGAGGCTATGGGATCGGTTGCTAGGCGATCCAAGGGAAGGATGAACGTCGAACTATGGTCTCGGACGTCGAACACTTCATTCACCTCGTGGGCTTCGTTGTATGATTGCAGAACGCATATACCATGCAACAAAACTAACACGACACGTAAAACGATAGAATGCGGACATATGGCGCTGCGCGCTCGGAAGTCGAGGCTGATGCCTTTCACGTGGGCGTTACTTACGATTAGTCACTCAAACTTATTGCTTGAGCGTACAAATAATGAGATGGTGCCGGCGAAGGTATTCAGCGAACTAACCAGGGGGTAGAAGCTCCAGCCAGTGATGCCAGAATCGTGGGACGCGGGACGAAACGCTTACCCCCACTATGACCTACCGTCGTCCCCCACTTTCTGCCCATTGCACTGCACACAAGCATATCCCTACCCTTGTCCGTGTGCTCGGCAGCCCAACAGGCAGCTCACACGGACAGGAGTAAAAATATGCTTGTGTGCAGTGCGGTGGAAAGAAAGTGGGGGACGCCGGTAGGTCATAGTGGGGGTAAGCGTTTGGTCCCACGTCCCACGATTCTGGCATCACTCGCTCCAGCAGAAGTTACGGATCCCTATTTTGGCGCCATCTAAAATAGTAGGGATTCTGCTTGGAACTAAAATTCAATATGGCGACCCAATGCCGGGAAAATTAAAATACGTTCAGAATCTGCGTTGATCTGCGTACTGCAATGTAGAATAAGAGATACATTTGTTGACATGTTAAGAAGATTTGGATATGAAATTCAGGTGTCTGAGAGAAATATTTAATTAAATTTGCCATAATTGAATGTAATTAAATATTTCTCATTCGCCTGAAGTTTCTTACCTAAACCTTCCCCCATTTTTTTCAATTATTATTGGCATAATTGGACATTATTTTGCCAACAATAATTGATAATGCCAACGAATGTATCTTTTACTCTAAATTTGTATAATATACTTAATTGGAAAAATACAAGCAGAGGTAAGGGATAGTTAGTGGCACAGATTTTTCTTTTTAACATGTTCCTTTATTTTCTTTTCCTACAATTTTTCGAATATTGAGTACATGCTTGCTTTGCTAATATTGCTTCCGCCCTACTACCTGAATTTTGCCCTCTCAACATTGTATTGATATTTCTACCCTAAAGCCTCGTTCACATTAGTCAAGTTTACTGGCTTCAAGCGACTTGAAGCAGTAAACTTGACTAATGTGAACCTGTCATTCACTTGACTTGAAATATCCTTTTAACTTTCTTTCAAGTTTTAAGCGAAGTATTCGTTCACATTAGTCAAGTTTACTGACTTCAAGTCGCTTGAAATCAGTAAACTTGACTAATGTGAACCTGTTATTCACTTCACTTGAAATATCCTTTCAAGTTTCAAGCGAAGTAGAGAATGTTCCAACTTTTCTTGCCTTGAAATAATACAACTTGAATAGTATGAACGTCGCCGGGAAATAGATTGTTGACGCTAGTTGGCCGTGGTTGGCTTCGCGTTGGGGCCACTTGGCTGGCCTGGCGCTGACTCCGTACCCTGTATCAACCTATCAACTTGCTTCACTCTTCAGCTTCAAGCTTCAAGTACTCTTGAAAGTAACTTGAACGCAGCGGACACTATCTGAATACCAACTTGAAGTCAGTATACTTGAATTCAAGTGACATGGAAGCCAGTAAACTTGACTAATGTGAACGAGGCTTAACACATAATGTATTCCAGAGCAATAGTTTTTGAAATAGCCGCACATAAAGGCTGAAAATGCTCAGTGCATGTTATAAATGAAAAATCTAATATTACGGACAATGGTAGCACCAAGTTTTTTAGAATATCTTTTTTAAAACAATAGTTCGCGATATTAGTGATAAGAGAGCTTGCGCTTCGTCCTCTTCACAATTTCCTTTGACAGTTTTCGCCACAGTTAAATTGTTAATGAGAAGCGATTTGAAGGATATTTGAAAATGCTGCGGTGTAGGATTAGTATTTCTGCCTCCGTGGCTTCTAATCATCCCAAAAAAATTCTAGCGAGTTCTGATTAATATTCCGCGGTGAAAAACGTTTAAATTCCATTTGTTGAAGGGTCCGCCACAATCTTTGAAATCCCTTTAACGTGAAATTAAAATTTCTCAGTGACGGCACACTTTTAGGTTTTCTCGTTTTCTTATCAACAAATTGGATATTATTTGCCGTACAACGACTGGCCTATTTTCAAAAGGAGGAGTGACAGCTACTGCCGGTCACTTCATTTCGGAGGGCGTTTTTCGTTGATTTTTGGTCCTGCTTTCAACCATTGACGGAATCGAATCCATCGTTTAAGAATTTAATTACCTCAGATGTGGTTACACCTTCCGTAATCGGCATACTTTGCATCCCTGCAATAGTCCGCACTGCACCTGTAAATAGGATAAATTGTTTTTCTTTTCATGTGAAATAGAAATGTAATGCACAGAAAAAAATACAAACCTTTGATACAAGTTAAATGTCTTATGAACACTGATAGTGTCCGACTTAAAATCTGAACAGCCAGATTGACTTTCAGTTTCCTGATTTTATGTTTTCTCACATGCCCATCATGCAGTTTCGGCATTTGTTTTTTAATATTACTTACACTATTAGTGTCGATATCATACCCCAATTCTATCATGTCCCAGGACGCAAAATATCGACGTCTTTGTTCAATCTCTCTCACATTATCAGTTTTTTCGTCAGTTTCTTCCAGAAATTCCGGTGTGAGGAGAAACTGCTTTACAGCTTCCAGATTTTTATTCTTACTTGTGTTCCCATGTGGGAAAATAACTTCTACTTCTTTCGTCAAGAGATTGTTTCGCATCCGCTTAATCAAATGTGGAGGATCAAAAAGGGGAATGATGACCTGTCGCGATAGTTCAATTCTCCCAGCTGAAAATAATAGTGTTACTTAATTCGCTATAAAAGATATTGTACAATAACTGAAATTTTCTGCGAGATGAGAAGGTATTTGTGAATATACGAAACCATTTGACTTAGATGACGTTGGAATGTTATTATTTTGAGGCAGACAATTTCTGCATGTATTGCAGTTGCACGTTACCACACGTTGAATGTCGATATCATTATTTATGATCTTAACTTATGTTAAGTATCAAAAACTTATGTTATATTCTTTCTAGCTAATTGGTACTGATCTGGTGGTACGGGTTCTAGATTGGAAAACAGTATTCAAGATGAGGGAGCACCAGCGCAGTATATATGTAGAGCTATATACACTAATACGACTTGTGTAGTGTGTATACGCCATACGAGGATTTCCTCTCTACAGTATTTTTTCGCTGTAAGCTCGCGGCTCGGAACCGGCGCAGTGGTGAGCATTCAACGTAGAGGGGGGTGTACCTACTATGCTGCGCGATAGTTTATCTCTCCTTTCTTGCCGAAGGCGAGAGCGAGATGGGACGAGAGCGAGTCAAAGGAACTGAAAGCGAGCGAGGAACAGTACGAGACAGACGACGCATTATACTTTACTTCGCTCCGTCTTTCGGACGCCTGATATTCCGTCGCACACGCAAAGGACGGAATATCAGGATTATAGAGCTGTTCGAGTAGTCGGAAAAACGAGCCAGGATATACTCGGTTCGAATAACCGATCCTAGCCGGGCGCTCGAAAGAACCGAGCGGCTCGAAACAATCGGGTGGCTCGAACGATCCGAGTAGTTCGAATCTGTTTCGGGAATATTAAAAGTTTCGAGCTGCGCCACTAAAATGCAGTGGCTGCATTGAATATTTATTTATTTATTTATTTACTTACGGGCGAAGGCCCTTTTGTGACGAGTACATAAGCAACGATATATATTGGAGCATTAAGTTCTAATTACTAAATACGCAGCGTAATATGTTTTGATACAGCTGATTTGAAAATGGTTACGGACCCATGGAAAAAGTCGACAAAGTCATTGAACTTATTCTCAGTTGAACAAAGTCTAATTATACAATCGTTCTTTCCTAAGCTCGTTCGATATGGGGCAATGTGAAAAAGTTGCCTCGATCTTAAGGGTATCGTAGGGATATACAATTTTAGAAGTTCTAGAATTTCTGGATAATCGATGATTTGATTAATGGTTTTCTAAACTAATACCAGGTCATGTTCAAAGTATTGAGAATGCCATCATAGTTGTGACAGGTTATAGGCATCGGTTTATTAAATTTGCAGGCAACATATCTTACAAGTAAACATTCACTTATAAGGAATGGAGTTTCCCGATTTGGAATATACATTTTTGAAGTACTCATAGTAACTAAGAAATCCTGAAAATTATATCTGCAATGGACCTATTTTACTCATGTTATCAATAACATTCAATATAGCCTTAAGGCGTATGCAAAAAAACGGCAAAATGCTCTTATTGAAGAATAATTGGCTATAACCTGGCATCTGTCTGTTTTTTGAGTTGCTGAATCCGAATATGATGTTATTTTTTGAGTAAAAAAATTTCCTAAGGTAGTTCTCTTAATAAAAAATCGGGTTTTTGGAGATAACTCAAAAAGGAAAGACTGGAGAATTTTTTAAATAGACGACTTTAAAATTAATATTGGGAAACATGATGAAAACACATATAATTTTATTCGAACACGGTAGAGCAGTCAATGTGAAGATCATCGAACAATGCATGACTCATACATATACTCATCTCACAGTGAGCACACTTTACAAACGCCAGACTGTCGCACTTGAAACACTTGTCCTTAACAATGGAGTCGAAACAGAAGTTATAGGGGCTGATCCAAGATCCAGGATTCTTGTCCAAGTATCCAGACTTGTAAAAGGCAAAACGGATCATGTTCCGGAATCGGGGTGCACTGAACTGGAAGATGGCGAAGGACTGCAGATTCAGGAATTTGTCCCGATGCCAGATATTCACGTCGCCGTCTTGAATCGCAGTGTCAGTAATAAACCGCACAAATGATTTGTATGGTCTGAAGAAGTACACGTCCAACGGCTGGATCATACCAGTGCAGCCTCCAGGAATGAGCTGCTTGATGAGCTCGACATCGTTTGGTTTTACCTGATCCGGAAGGGCATCATCTTTGTTAGAAGTCCACGAATCCAGCAGCAGCAGAATTTTCCGCTTCTCTGGAATACTTGGCCAGAAGACGTCAGTGTAGAATGTACGCAGGTCGTCTTTGCTCATGTTAGCCGTGCGCCCGGCATAGGACTTTACGTTTAGCGGATCGTCCTTCTTTGATTTCGGGAAGACGCCTTTAGCTTCGGTTATGAGCACGTACATTGGCCGCATGATGCTCTAATTGCAAAAGCTCCTCTTTCACGCAAGGTGCGATAGGAATGGACCTCTTTTTCGAAGCGACTTTGATCGTAATTCAAAACGTTACAAGGAAGGATGTTCTCCTTAATAATGAGCTCACGAATCGTAAGTACGGACTGGTCAGCCTTTTCCACGAGATCCGCTTCTTTCGTCTTCCAGTTTTTGCTGACCCGGTGTGTGATTGCACGGCTCACGATCCGGTTCCGGTACTTGAAGCGATACACCCACGACGGCGAAGCCCTGAAGCAAAGGGCATTCCCCGGGTCTATTTCTGCAGCAATTTGAAGTGCCCACAGGCGCAGTGTCCGGTCGTGTATGATTGCGCACCGTTCGACCATCTCCCTAAACTTGACCGAAACTGCCAGATTGATGGCATGAATGTCGGCTTATTCCGGGTTTTCTCGTATTCGTAAAGTATTTGTATTTTCGTGATGAGCCTGTACCGCATCAAGACCGTATTCGCAGCTTTCCGTTTCTTCAGGAGTTCTCCGGTCACACCATTAGTTGTCCAGAACAAATACGCTTTTTCCTTGTACTCGTTACTCAAACTAGTGCGCGGCTTCTTCATCGGTGACGGCTGGTATTCCGAAGCGCTTGTGGACGACTGCGAAGATGGCGGCTGCTGCGAAGACGATGGCGTGCTAAAATCCATTTTATCATCCCCGAAATCCATGTCGACTCCCTGATCGGCTCCCTGTCCGATCGCAAAACACAATGTCTGGATTTCATCCACTACTTCCATATCACTCTTCAGGAGAGAACAGATGTGTGTGAAGACATTCATTTCTTCCCGATTCATCTGCCGTTCGGTTGTCCCAAATTTGGCTACCAAAGCTCCAACGATGACTTTCGGATCCATCTGCTGTCGATATGTGAAGCACTAAATTTACAAATTTAAAATTCATGTAGAGATGGAAAATGTAACGTTTATTAAAAAAGGAATAAAGGTATATAAAGGTTATACATCAAGTGACAATGAGATACGCTCGTCTTACGCTGGCTCTGCGCTCCTCACGCGATCTCTCCCGCACGCGGCCTCCCCACCACGCGGTTCCCCCATCTTGCACGCGTCGCTCACGCACACGCACTCGACACCCACACGCCAATGCATCCTGGCGTACAGGTGTCCCTACACTCATGTTTACAGTTTTGAACATACAACTCAACTTTTTAACAACATGAAATTTTTCGGTAAGTGAGTTTTTGAGTTTTCTCCAAAAAAAACGACATTTTATTAAGATAACTACCTTAGGAATTTTTTTTACAAAAACAATAACGTCATGTTCGGATTCAGCACCACAAGAAATATACAAATACCAGGTTTTAGCCAATTATTCTTAAATAAGAGATTTTTGCTGTTTTTCGCATACGCCTTAAGGTTATATTGAATGTTATTGATAACATGTGTAATATAGGTCCATTGCAGATATAATTTTCAGGATTTCTTAGTTACTATGATTACTTTATAAATATATATTCCAAATCGGGAAACTCCATTCCTTATAAGTGAATGTTTACTTCTTAGAAATTTATGTTGGGCACCTTCGATCACTTTGACATGATTTAATTGCGCGGGATTCCATACTTGCGAAGCATATTCGAGGTGCGGTAAAACTAGAGCCGAATATGAATGCTTAGAATATTGTAAGCTATGTTAACCCTTTCGCTGCTATGGATGACTATATTCGTCCAGTGCAAAGCGTTTACATTGCAAAATAGCATGCATGCAATGAAAATTTTCGTATGACAGTTGCAAACAAAGAACATTTACGCTAAAAAACTGGTCATTGCAAATACAATTTTATGAAAAAATTATTTTATTTACATTCGAATATTGAGTTTAATATAAAAACGAGTACGAGTAGAGTTTCCGGCAGAGGGAACTGTAGCGAAAGGGCTAAGAAAAGGCGTAGAGTAATAAGTTCACTGATTCCGAATCCGACGGTAGGATTTGTAAAATTAATTTGTTTAAACAATTTGTTAAACAAATTATATTGCAAAAAAGTTTTAGAATAAACATATTTGTTTAGTCATTTTCTCCGCAGCCTTCTCTACGAAAACATGTAATTTTGCAATCATTTGTTTAAACAAATCGTATGTTTAGTGCATAACATCGATGTATCGGATTCATAACATCAATGTACCATGACGTGCTATGCCATTTTTCCCACCAAATTCGTTTTCAGCGAGCAAAAATTCATCGGAAACGATATATTTCATTAAGGTTAAGAAACCTTGTCGGACAGTGTAATAATTATTTTTTTTCACGGGATAATCCCATTAATTACAAAATGACAAAACTTAATTAGTGTCTGACCCATTTACAACCCCGCTAAATAATTCGCAATCCACAACGCATCCGTTCGCCGAAAACATTTGAGGAAATCACGAAGGGATCCACATCACCGAATTGTACGTTGAACTGACGCACAGCACGATTTATAGGATCTGCCGTATAATTACTGTACGAAGGCATTTTAGTATCAAATAGCGGACAATTTATGCAGGGTTATCCACTGAAGATTGGCGGCGCTCGCGCGAGTACAAATGAGAACGGCAACAACGTCACACGCATACTTACTACTACAATCATATGTCGATACATCCGCCATCTATGGGCTGTTGCTAAAAGTATAGGTTCGTGTAGATGCCAGTAGAGAGCACAAAGCGCTTTTGGCTGTCTCCCCAGATAACGTTACATTTGACGTAACGGACGCACAGTGGGGCATTTAGGGTCGAAACGCGGCACAAAACATTTTCTGACTGAAAACATATATTTATCGTTAATTTTTCATTTCTTTCAGTTAGGACGTATACTTGTGGTCCTATTGATAAAAAAATTAATGAAATTTGTTTATTTAAGAGGCCATAGTACTTTTTTGGCCTGAAAATTAAGCAGTCTTTATCTTTAGATCACTGTTTGAAAGTATTAAAAGAATTTTTATTAAAAAAAGGGCACCCTCCCTCTCTTCGCTATAATTGCTCAAACTTGGCACCCGAACACTGAACTTCACTGAACTCCCGTTCAAAATAAACAATGAAGATTGGGAAATTCAGTAAGGTATAATTCCAAAAATATCAGAGATATCAAAATCAAATTTGGCACACTTCAAATACATACCTCAACACATAATGCCACCAAAAATTAGTTGAATTATGCAAACAACAAAATTATAAATAACAATACAAGTTCTGAAGAGTTTCGTGGTTTTCCTCTTCAAAACCGTGTAATCGCGTTAAAAATTAATGAATGTAAAAAACAATCATGCTACATTATCGCCCAAATATGCAGTCAACTACCTGTAAAAAGAAAATTGCAGTTTGGCGATATTTTTGTAAAAGGACTTAGTGCCGCGTTTCGATCCAAAATGCCCCACTGTGCGACGGGGAAGAAAACGACAGCCTTTTCCATCAGAATCATCCACGGTTTCGTCGTTTAACAAGCATTCTAACATTCTCAATCAGTTTCTGAGGGAAAAGGCTGTCGTTTTCTTCCCTGTCGGTTACGTCAAATGTAACGTTATCTGGGGAGACAGCCAAAAGCGCTTTGTACTCTCTACTGGCATCTACACGAACCTATACTTTTAGAAACAGCCCATAGATGGCGGATGTATCGACATATGATTGTAGTAGTAAGTATGCGTATGACGTTGTTGCCGTTCTCATTTGTACTCGCGCGAGCGCCGCCAGTCTTCAGTGGATAACCCTGTATCTATTCCATTAGAAAAACACACGATAAAATATCCGAAACATTTATCATACTCGATATTCAATAATATCGATCTGCACGAAAGATGTACATTGTACATACATTGTATGTATGGTTCTGCTGGGATCGTTTAAGCCACTAGATTGTTTCAAGCCGCTAGAAACATTCGAGCCGCTCGCTTTATACGAGCCGCTCGGTTCTTTCGAGCGCTCGGATCGGATCGGAAACCGAGTCTCGGCTTGAATCGAATTTCGAGCTACTCGAATATTCGAGTACTCGAACAGCTCTACTGAGGTTTATCAGGCGCCCGAATGACAGAGCGAGACAAAGTATCAACGCCTCGTCTGTCTCTTACCGTTCTATTCCTCGCTCGCTTTCGGTCCCTCTGATGCGCTCTCGCCTGCTCAGGATAGGAGTAAGCGGAAGTGGTGGGTATAGCGATTCTTGGTGGGGGAATCGTTTCACACTTCCGTCACACCCGAGAAAACTTACGCTACCGCGGCTAAAGAAGTTTCACTTCAGTAAGTATAATCACATAGCAGTGTTCAAATTTATGATTATCATTAGTTCCTTCGCTGTCGGAAGACTCTATGACACCTGTCGTCGTCATCGCTGTCTGAAAG
This sequence comes from Andrena haemorrhoa, assembly GCA_910592295.1. Taxonomy (NCBI): domain Eukaryota; kingdom Metazoa; phylum Arthropoda; class Insecta; order Hymenoptera; family Andrenidae; genus Andrena; species Andrena haemorrhoa. Next base: position 21,429,489 of record OU342940.1, read on the forward strand.
CACGCTACTCTCTGCATCAGATTCACCGAGTAACTCTTTCAAATACAGATCCTGTTCTTTAAGATTGAATCTATAAAACAAATGTACAACACAAACAATGCTATGATATCCTTTCGTAAAAGATCAAAGTAACATCCCATAATCACTTATTTTACCTCGTAAACTCTGCCTTCGGTAATTCCTCCATAGCACTTCTGTCTGATTTTTTTTCAGTTAATTAAACACAGTTTGTCCAATAGCACAATTCACAATAATAAATAGGTGTTTTGATGAAGCAAAAATTGTACACTTATTTGTGGAAATACGTGAAGTCTTCTTTCCTATTAACATTGAACATGTCTCTTCTTGTACACTGTTCGATAGATACTGAGCAAGGCTCCTTTATATTTCCTGGCAGGGTCCTTTTGGCTAGCGGAGGCCTTGAAAACTTGGATTTAGGTAGCAGCTGTTGACTACAAACGTGAAAAACCCAAAAAGCTGCGATGGAAAGTGTTTATGTAAAAAACAAAAGAAAAATAGAGGTGGGTACCCCGGTGATTGAACAACGTAGGGACTTTTGGTTATTGACATAAGGGTTATCAAAAAAATTACCTTTTCAAATTGTTATTGATATTCCGTAACATATCAAAGTCAAGTATACAGTTTTACTGTTTTATTATGCTGTGTTTATAACTGATTTGATACCCGGTGATTTTACATAACCGTTATAGTAACGAAACAATAAAAGGAAAATGGAATAGCGGCGGTTGCTATTGCACTCCTTAAATTTCGTTGAGTGCAAGATTTCTTTGTAATTTTTTAAAGTTATTCGATTAAGCTGAATCTTTACAAAGCACTACATTAGATCAAATGAAACAAAATTAGGGGGTCTCACGGAAAATTTGATTTTTTTTACTTACAAGGGAAGACTCCGAACCCGAAAATTTAAAAAATTCTGAAACTTTGTGAATATGTATAGGATTTCGTCCTGACTACAGCGTAATATTTGTTTGCTCTTCAAATTCACTCCAAGGGGTCACATTTACCCCTGAAAATTCGCCTATTTTCTGATTTTGTGTTATTATTCGCGACCTGTAAGAGATAGAAAAAAATTTCAAGACAAAAGTTACTTCTTTTAATTAGATTTATCATTTATTAAAAGAATTATTTTACAGTTCACGAGTTATAACACAAAATCGGAAAATAATCGGATTTCCAGGGTTCAATTACGCGCCCTTAGAGCGAATTTGGGCAGCAAACAAAAATTGCGTTGTAATCAGGAGGAAGTTCCCTACATATGCACAAAGTTTCAGAATTTTTTGAATCTCCGGGTTCGGGGCGTTCCCTTGTTAGTAAATAAGTGGCACCCTAATGAATGTTTACAAAATAGTGTGAGAAATACATTAAAAACGAACTAAATAATTTTCTTTTCCACCATTTGTTCGTTATTTCACTCTACAGAAATTATTGTCTTTGTATACATCCGCTTTCGAATATGGTGTATAAGAAAATTATATCTTGCGAAATAATGACTGTAACTATTTGACATTTAGAAAGACTATTTTTATTATTACGTCAAAGAAACAACTTTTAAACTATTTTAATACACTATTTATTTGTAGTTTAATAATATTGTTTATATTTATTTATAGTGGGTCTCTATTAGTGCGAGTAATAAATTCCAGAATCCCTCTGAAGTCAGAAATTAAAATGAGTCGATTCCTGGCATACCGACCACAGAACCTCGTGTGATAGACGAGAATGCCGTTTTTCTAACTGATTGCCAAGAGTGGGGTGGTCTAAGTAGTATTTTGTTCAACGGTGTACCTATATAGTGTGTAACTATAATATCTACATATATCTATCCATATAGCCAGTTTATCTATTGATTCATATTTAATTAAGGTGGGAATTATAATTTAATTATATTATAATGTGAATTTCAATATTAATCAGTTTTTACATATGAAGGAAATCAAATTAACATACAATTATTTTTTAATTATATGCGTTTCTTTCGAAAATGAGCTGTGTGACGTTTGCAAATGTGCACTGAATCTACACTTTAAGAAAACTCAGTCCATAAATTCTATAATCCTGTGCTCTTATCCAGATGTGTCTAGATTAAATTTTCACGTTGATTCGCGATACACCAGTAATTCTTGAAACTAGAAGAACAACTACAAGTTATTTTAATATATTATCGGTTGTTAAAATGAAGATAGTAAAGCAAATTGCATTAGGATGCCCCTTAATTCGTTGAATCTATTAATATAATCTTCGTTTGGTACACGAACTAATTGTAAATTCTGTGTCATGCAGAGGTAAAGAACACTTATTATTAGTTCAAGCGTATGTACACTTACGTATATAAAATCCGTTTGAGTTTTTATTTTTTATTCATCCAGTGCATAGTAAGCAGTTCATGCATTACGTTTATATAAATACGAATGGTTGTACTTTGAAAAAAGTACTTAGACTTCCATGTTAATTGAAAAGAAAATTGTTTATAAAAATTATAAAAATTCTTATTAATTTAAGAAAGAAACTAGGTATCTTTAATTGACCATTAAAAAAGCACAAAACGAGCGACATAATGTTTGGTTTATTACAAATTTTTAACAGACCATTTCGCATATCTATTGTTTAAAAAACCGCGAAAGCGCATTAAAACAAGCCGAGGGACTAAAAGAATGTGAAAATCGATGAGAGAAACTTGCTTTGACAATGATTTATGAAACCGAGAGTCATGAGGGATTATAAAAAAATTTATTATCCATTATCCGCTGTGTATTACATATCATCTTGGATTATTTCCAGAACTGTTACCGAAGACGGCAAATAGTCGTAACGCGATAATGAGGTAGAACGTTAATCGTTTATTTTGAATCGGGCTAACTGTAGAAATGAAATATGCGAAGACAGAAAGAGGCTTTGATTGTGCAATCAATTTACTTAGTTTAATATGCTCTGCCAATTTCTCGTGGCACCTCATTTCAACTAAACATTTCGGCCGTTCATGCAATGATCGTCTACTCATGCAAGCAACACGCCACGTAATTGCTGACGTGCAATTTAGGAAGGAAATACAAGCAGGTGACGGAGAATCAAATTTTTTACCAAGAATAACATGTTTATATCTATAATTTCTTCTGTATCGTGTAATTGCATTACCGAATAAACTAAAGAAATTTTAACGAAGCATTGCTCAACAATTGATAATCTATATATATGAAATTCAAATCAAATATCACTAATAATCACGATTTCTCTGGAACTACTGATCCAATGACCATGAAAATTGGTAGGTAGGTTCCTCTTAGCCCCTAGGTGCTCGCTAAGAAATCTTTTTAAAAAACTCCCTCCCCTTCACCGAAAAACCATATCTATTTACATATATTTATTTGTACATCCACTGACACATTAGTTTACAATTAATTTACAATTAAATTATATAAGATTTGTAACAATATAATTTTATTACAAAGTACTAGCAAGTATAATAATACTGGAAAAATTACTTACTACATAGTTCCCTTGGTATTTGTTCCTTGAAACCATTTGCTATTTTGTATATTTCCTCAAAATATAGCAATATGACCTGTTTCTGGTGAACCACTCTGCGTGATATAAATAACGTAGCTCTATCAAGAAAAAGAATTTTTTTTGTATTTTGAAAAAATATTGTACAGAGCTGTTGCATACAGATTGAAACGTTAAGACGTGTCTGCTAAGTCTGTTGATAGTTGAGAATATAGAGGGACTCTAGGGCTATTCGAGTAGCTTGAAATTCGGACCTAGCCGAGCTGACTACTTAAAAAAAGCGAGCGACTCGAAAGAACCGAGTGGCTCGAATAGAACTGAGCGGCTCTAAGAGAACCGAGTGGCTCGAATAGAACCGAGCGGCTCTAAGAGAACCGAACGTATATTAAACTGGCGTAGCCATTTGAAAAGGCCAACGCAAAATTAATACGATATTTTTTAGCTATTTATTTGCTAATTATTTGCCAAAGAATTAATTTTTTGCTCCAGCCGTTTTCGAGAAACAATGGCTACGCTACCGTAATATTAAGCTGGCGTAGCCACTTATTGTATCTCTGTACCTAAGAAAGATATCAATTCCATTCTTGCGACATATATTTTTGCTAATTATTTGCTCTCAATCCACCGAATATTAATTTTTTTGCTGCAGTCATTTTCGAGCAGCGATGATTGCGCTAGAACAGCGTTAATCTAGCATAGCCTAAAGGCTGTACAATGCTGGTTGTAGGTAAGTGCAGAAAAAAGAATGAAAAATTTTGTATCATTTTATTTTATTATTTTATTTCTTTGATGTACATTAATAATCGTGGTACAATTTTGTAGTTTGGTTTCCTATTTATGCTATGATTTTTTAAGTCATCAAATTCTATCCAGTTTGTTGTTGGATCGCCCTTGCGATATATAACTGCCGTGTAATGGCCTGTTACACTTTGTAACGATTCTTCCGCGTGCCTTGTCGGCAGGCCACTCTTACCGTGATAGTTAACAGTGCCCACCAATTGTAGTTCTTCGTTTTTACACAACTGGTTGGTAATTTTTATATGTATTTCTTTTAAGCTTATATAAAAATTTTCCTCTGTTGCATTAAACACTTGGAATAATACAATATCACCTAGAAATGAAAATGTATGGTTAATTATGTTCGAAAAGCATTTTCAAATTCTTTAAAACTCAAGAGAAATTGCAATAAAACCATGTTAATAATTTAGCTATAAAACGTGTTATTTACCGATTACTATTAATTTATTTTCTACGGCACCGGGACTGTCACATTTGGGACAGGTACTACTCGGTACCGAACAGAACTCTCGAATAAAGCTTTCGCTGTTCGATTTCTTGAACTGTATGTCTTCTATCTGTATTCCGGTGAGGTGTTTAATGTTTAAATATTCGCATATTCCGCATTCTGATTTTTCTGTAATACTAGGCACTGCCTTAAATAATTTTTGCGCCAGCCATCCAACGTTTGCATTACAGTTAATGTAGTGCAATTTATCCATTAAAGTGGACTGTTGCACTGGAAATATCTTTGCCAGCAATTCTGCCCGCATAACATATGTATAACTTCTCAGCCCTTTGTTAAGGGTGTCTTCAACCATTTTGGAGAATAATGTAGGTATCGATTTCATCTGATATATGAAATATAAGAAATAAATATATATAATGATATTTTGATACATCTACTAATAAAATGTATTGTAATCATTTAGGGTAAAAACAATATTTTTACATAAAGGAATGAGAAGAAAAAGCAGCATTTCTATAGGTACAATTAATAACAGTTTAGAATAATTGCAAAACAAAATATATAAGAGTTTTCATTCGTTATATAATAAAAACTTCAAAAAAGTAAAAAAATTACACCAAGTACATGAATTATTATCTTTGTAAAAAGAAGTGAGATCCCCATAAAAAACTTCAAAAAGTAAAAAAATAAGGCAAGTACTGGTTACTAATGTAGTAATAAGGCACTTACTGGTTACCAATGTAGTTAGCCATGTTTTCTTTTTAAGTCATTCAGTTTTTTCTCCGTTTTGCAGAAACCCTTCTGTCTCACAATTTTCTAATAAAAAAATCGCAAGAATTATGTCTTCTACCTCATTTAAATTTTGGGTCATTAGCAAACGCCCAATGGCTGCCATATATAAGCAAAATATTCTACGATTAATATTTTTCAATAGTTTCTTATATTTATTTTTAAAATGCGCCACATCCATACGAATGCGCGTTTTCACGTTTTCCGTATTTTTCATTCCGTCTGCATATTCTTGTATGTTAGAAAAGCGAGAGTATGTTAATACCGCAGCATTTAATAATGCTCTCGCCCCATCACAAATGAATTCCTTTGGGAAAGGAGCACCAAAACTATGAAAGTCTATTAAAAATTGCATGATGGCCCTGGTCGTGTGCCGCTCTCCTAATCTTTGAGCAACTGTAAATTGCCCTTCCTCACAGTTAACACTGAAATTGGATAAAACAAAAATATTTCTAAAATTCGGAAAACTGTTTATTAATATGTACTAATAAGAATTACTGCATTACCTAATTATGTACATAAATATGGATCGTTCTATGTTAGTGTGGACTCTTCTGATGGGCTGCATTTTGAGTTCCGTCGATTCGACGCACACACTTCCACCATATAAAGAGCATACTTTTTTATAAGCATGTAGCTGCTCATTCGTCCAGGAGTCAACATAAAACGGATTTTGTCCGATATCATGGATTTCGTTCGCATGCATTGTACATTTCATCATATCCAATGCTGCAATTGGGTCAGTATGCAAATATGGTGATTTTAAAACCGTTGACTTTGCAACATGTAGTACATTGCTACTGTGTATAAGTGCCGGTTTTGGGTCTCCAGTTCTTATCAGATCTTTGCTACAGGTAGCAATGTACCGATCAACTGATCCATATTGATCTATTTCTTTGACGACTGCATTTCTTTCATCTCCTCGAATATAACTAGGTCCGCAACCTGTGCCCGACCCAGGAATAATTGTAAATTCAGCCAACACATCTTGGTCTGTACTCGTTCTTGACAGTACGCACTCCACACTTGTGTTACAGTTACAATATCCTAAATATAGAAAAAATAACAGGATGAGAATTAGAAAATAATAATAATAATAAAATAAATAAATAATATCTCTTTCGCCAAACGCATATACCTTCTCCGTTCCGTTACGGGTAAAAAGATAGGATTCAAAATATGCAAACGTGCGTTTAAAAACTATTCGAACCTCGAATAAATCGTGCATTTTTCTGTTTCTTCTTCTCTTTTATTGTAAAAGTTAATAGTGAATAAATTAACTTACCGGAAAATTTCCCTGTTGTACCATGTAAAGATAAATTGTGACTTCTGTAATTAATTCCACATTTCAAGCGTGTATTTTCCCAAATATGTTTGTTAAAAAAAGACTGCCACACACCCGTTCTGAATTTTAAATATTGTCGTTTTCGCTCTTTTGCTTCACGAGTGCTTCTTTTATAATATACGACATTCGTTATGTCGTCAAATTTTGTTCGTGGTATTAATATTTCAAAATTAATCTGTCTTTCGTTATACAAAGTCGAATTGTTTGAAATATCCCTTCCAGGATTAGCTTCAAATGTATCTGATATATTTTGTGCATTTATAGAAGAAGTATTTGGGCTGGTGGAAGTATTTAAAACCTCCTTTATTTTGTCCAAAATATTATATCTATTTGTTACCACCAAGCTATATAATGATGTAGCCTTTAGTTTCCCCCAAAAGCAACGGGCTATGTCTTCCCAGATGATGTCGTTTTTGGATACCACCACTGACAGAGAAGGGTTATAAATCTTTTCACTAAATGGCAAAATAGTTTGCACAAAAGTGTCCTCTGTAATACTGGTTGGCCGACCTCGTGGAATATTTATATTATATATTATTTACTAATCTTATATTTAGTTAATTAATTACACTCACTAACAATAAGACACTAATAATACGCACTAATACACACTAGTATGGCAATAGTATACGTGAATACCACACACTAATACGCGCTACTAATACGCACTACTAATACGCATTAATTACTAATGCTAATGAATATTTCGAATATTTTAGGAAATGTTTATCTACTGGTTAATGGTTCTTAATAAAATGAAAATATTCTCCAACTATCTCCAACTTCTTCTTACGTTTTCCTTTATTTTTCTTTCATTCATTATCAAACTTTAATCAAAATATTAACTGAATATGGAAATAATAGGTAACTTAAGGTAGGGAATTAATAATAGTAACTATTTTTCTACGGAAAGGTGTGGAGATTAATTTTGTTTAAATTTCATTAATTTCATCCTCGAAGTCTTTCAGGTCGTCGAATTCTGCAGGGTCTTCAGTAGTGGGCAATGCCCAACAAAAACTTTGACATATACTGAATTGCCACCTCGCTTTGTTTCTAAAGTGCACGCCGTACAGATGTCATATTTTGCAAACATTCAGATTTCGTCTAGACACACGTGGAAAACCTCATAATCTTAATTTTGACTCTGTGAATTCTTTATTTATAATTATTCATTTTTTTAACGGGTAACAGCCTGTGTTAACAGTGACCCGACAGAAATATAATCCATACGGAACAGGCAAAAAACGAAGAAAAATAAAGGGAAGCGCAAGAAGAAATATTATTAATTCATACATTATTTATTTATTTATTTATTTATTTATTTCACTTGTACGGGCAAAACCCATTTAGTAACGAAAAAAAGAATACAATGAACCTCGTAGAGACATGTTACTACTAAAACACAACAGAGTATACAGACATGGCGATCGAACTATAAGCTATAAAGCTATAGCTCTATACACGCTTTTCTTAAAAGTAGAAGGAGAACCGTTGAAAAAATCAACATCCCCGCAGTACAAATTAGCCAAGTTACATATCCTGTTCATGGGGTCAGTGTTGCCAAATCTGGAGGTATAGTCTAAAGGTCTGAATAGCAAAGTTGTCCTGACGGCCCGTTCCGGAGCATTAAAATTGACTTGACTAATAAGAGAGGGACTGCATACGAATCCATTAATGATCCTAAACAAGAAGGTTAAATCACTAGCAGTCCTCCTACACTCCAGCGTTTGGATACCCAGCTTTCGCATAATAGGACCATAGTAGTGTTCAAAACGCTGCAGGGGCTGGCCCATCTTGAACGTCAGGAAGCGCAAGAAGTTATGTTGAACCCTCTCCAACTCCTGTCTATACTTGGCTGTGCTCGGGGACCAAATAACAGACCCGTATTCCAGATGCGGCAACACTAACGCACTATACAAGTAGTATAAGGTTTTGTAATTAGTAAAATTCGAGCAAGATCTACGAATAAAGCCCAAGATCTTATTTGCCCTAGCCGAAACATGTTGAATATGCTCCACGAAAGTTAAGCTGGAATCTACAATTACATACGCGAAAAATTATTTTCAATAGTTAGAGAATATTTTCATTTGCAGTTTACATTTTAATTACTTACATTATTAAGAACCATTATCCAGTAGATAAACATATGTATTCTAAAATATTCGAAACATTCAGGCTTCAAACTATTCAACATACCCGGACTGCTCGGTTCTTTCGGCCCACTCGGTACTTTCGACCCGCTCGGTTTTCTTCGAGCCACTCGCAAAAATTCGAGTTCTCGGTTCTATTCGAGCCGCTCGAAAAAATTCGTGTTCCCGGTTTTCTTCGAGCTACTTTCGAATCGCTCGCTTTTTTTTCGAGTACTCGGCTCGGTTCGGTTTTTCGAGTACTCGGCTCGCTTTTTCCGAGCACTCGAACAGCTCTGCTCTGGACTCTTAAAAGACATTTCCTATCGTATCGGCATGAACGTTTCAGTAGCATACAGCTGAGATTTTCCAGATGAAAATGAATTTAAACACGGTATAAATCGGATTATATTTAGCATTATTAGATTAGAAATGTTATGCATTTACAGTATTGTCTCGTTAGCGGCTGGCTGGTCGGGACCGGCGTTGAGCCTGTATCGTGAACGGAACCCTAATTCCGAGTGTTCGTTTCTCGCTTCTTTCTGGCCGAAGGGGGGAGCGAGATGGAACACTGCGTGCGCGACGAGCGTGTGCGTTGATTGCGAGCGCTTACCGTTTAGCACGAAAACCGCTTTCGTAAAATCTTGACGCAGGCCCGGCTCAAGTCTTTTTTGCGCCCTAGGCGAACTTATCAAATTGCGCCCTTTATTATAATACATTAATTTGAGATTGTTTATGAGTTTACTCTGACAAATTAGGCAACTGCCTAGGGCGGGAGGTTGACAAGGGGCGCAAAATGGTCTTTTCATTGTTAGCATTCTTGAAAATAAACTTTTAAATTAAATACTACAAATTGTACTCCAACTGTTTTAAACTACGAATCAAAATTCGGAGTAAGGTCATCAATAATCTCAAATAAATGTATTATAATAAAGGACTCAATTGGACAAGTTCGCCTAGGGTGCAAAAAAGACTTGAGCCGGGCCTGCGTCAAGATTTTGCGAAGCGGTTTTCTTGCCCACGGTAAGCGCTTGTGGCCATCGCGCGCAAAGCGTTCCACCTCGCTCTCCCCTTCGGCCAGAAAGAAGCGAAAAACGAACAGTCGGAATTAGAGCTCCGTTCACGATACGGGCTCAACGCCGGTCCCGACCAGCGAGCCGCTAACGAGTAAATACTGCATAACCCACGCAAGCCCCACAAATGGGTTTACATGTTACACCTTTTATGCGATGTGTGTGGCTATGCATATCACATTGAAATGGAGAAAAAGTTCGTTCAACTGAACCCGACTTAGGTTTCAGCTCCAACATTGTCGTTCGTCTTACTAAAAGCGTCCCAGCCCACCAAAATTACATAACCTTTCATGATAATTGGTATACCAGTATACCTTTTGCATCTTATTTGTTAACACCAAACAAAGTTGTTGGAATTATAATATGTGGCAAAGTCCATTTGCTTACACTTACTGAAACTTTATTAGATAACAAATGAAAGTTGGTGACAACAATTTACGTACAATGATATAAGTTCGCTGGTTGTCTAGCTCTGATGGTTAAGTTCAATGATTGGTACAAGTTCGCATGTTGTCAAGATCAATCCGTTTTTCTAAAGGTAGGATTTCCTAGCCGCGATCCGCCGCCGCGGCGGATCGCGGCGGCCGAATCCTAAGCACCGCTCTTATGGAAAAGTATGCAACCGTTTTCCTAGACGCGATTTTCGACCGCTGTGTCAGCGCGTCTGCCTCAGCAGCTACCTAGGCTACTCGAGACGCAACACAATGCAATGAGTGTCTGTTTTCCGCCATTATGGCGGAATCTCCTTGCGGGCGGCTAATCGCGGCGGCGAAAAACTTGACTCCTCCAAACTGAGTCTAGCGCGGCGACCACCGCGATCCATCACCACAGTGGGACAGAATCCCAAGAATTAGGGACACTAGTCGAAATCCAAAAGTTATGGGATTATGTTTTCTTTATATATTTCTTATAAACTAATAATATGAGCTCCTAAAACAAAAGGGAAAAATATCATGGCGGCTATTTCTGATCTTGTGGCACTAAACGAAAACTTTGGATGAACAAAGCTGGACAAATCGTGGACAGTCATTTCCCACTGACAAATCAGTAAAAAGTTTTCATGGAGGTGCTGGTGAATTTTTTTTTATTTCTTTATATCTTTTATTAAGGGTGGGCAAACCAAAATTTTATATGTACGAACGTCGACAAACGAATGCCATCGTTGTTTTATAAAATTCGCATTTGGCGGTGCCAAATTCACAGACCTCGAATCGTCGGCTCATTTCATTCTCTAGACTCTATAGTCTATATGTACGTATCACAGTTGTGCTAATTGAATTACACTGTAATTTAATTACATTGTATTTCAATTACATAGTAATTCAATTACGTTGTATTTCAATTACATAGTAATTCAATTACGTTGTAACTCAATTACATAATTCAAACTTTTAAATTAATTCAATTCCTAATTACTGTAATTGTGCGTGTAATTGAATTACAATGTAATTGAAATACAATGTAATTAAATTACAGCTCAAAACTCTGAAGAAGTGAAAAAAAAGTGGAAAAATGTAAGGAAGGAGTTTGTTTCTCTTTATATATTATAAATTTATGAATAATACCATATTCAGCACTCATAATAATTTTTATCTGTTAGAAACCTTTACCTACAAATTGCTTTCTCACCTCTTATTACCTCTCAATTTGGTTACCTCTTAATTCGTAATTATAATTCAATTACATTGTACTATGCAATTACAATTGCAAATACATTGCAATTACGAATTGCGATGTACCTTAATTGAATGCGAGATCTGAATTACGAATTACAATGTAATTGAATACGATGTAATTGAATTATTTTGTATTTATAATTCATGGAGTAATTCAATTGTAATTCTGCACAACACTGGTACGTATACATATGTACATACTGTATTGTACAGAGTAATTCTGCAGCGATGCCTGCCAAAGAGATGTCGGCTGGCACCACGTGGCGAGGTCAACCCCCCGTGGTACCTCACCGAATTTTATGGCTTTCGACCCGGGGTTGAAATACCATTAATAAGTGAGAAATGTCCAGGATTTCCGCATTTCTCATCAGATCTTTGCAAAAATAACGCCAATCGATTCCTTATGTTTCACTGATGAAACTAACACCAAGAACGATGCAATTCAGACCATGGTGAAGGAAATAAGAAGAAAAATTTATTTACGTGATGTCAAACTAACTTCGTTAAAAATAGTCCGATTTACATGATATTTGGTATGATTTTCATTGAGAAACGTAAGGAAGCCAACGGTGTCACTTCCATATTCATACGATAAAGAATAAACAATCTGATATTTCTGAAACAGGTATGCCGACCGTTAGAATAGACCTTTTCAAGTGCTCGAACCCAAATAGGACCCTCAACGCGGTGCCTGAGGTCCGCTCGCCGCGGCGGCGGGCCTCGGCGGGAGCGCGATCTGCCGCGGCTAGGAAATCCTACCTTAAGTGAACTCTCGTCCGCGGACAATTCTCCCTCCCTGGTCTTGGGGGATCTTGTCATCTTCGTGGGGCATAGGACCGAACAATTACATCCGCCGGTCGACTTACCGACTTTGCAACGCCCCCGAGCCTACCCACCGTTCCGACACGTAGGCCCGGCAATGGCATCGCGCAACGAGTCCCTTGTCTTAGCAAGCCGACCAGCGGATGTTTAGCCACGCTGTCGTGAGGGTATACGATACGTCAATTGCCGCTGAGAATGGCATGACTGAAAAATGTCACCACGTATTCCGTATTACATTTCAGCCAGGCCAGAGTCTTCTCGTAAATATACAATCGTAGGATCTCTAATGACTCCCCTCAAAAGCGGCATTGTCCACTGCGATCGCCGCGTAATCCCAACACGGGTCCTTAACATTATTTATTGTCTGAAGGTATATTTTCTGTTGGCACCATTTTGAGAAGAAGAATACCTAACTGTCCTTTGCTAAAAGAAAAATTCATCATTTAAGATTACAAACGTGGAAAGTCTCTTGAATACGTGACGAAGGTGGACGACCATAAAATTTCTATGCTTGTGTGAAGAGACACTATATGTGTTCATTTGCTCTCCACTTTATGCGGTGTAACACCGGAAGGTACAGCCAAAAGGTATGATCAGGCCTCTCGACAGTACATAAAAGTTCCATCCCCAGAAGTTATCAAGACATATAATAAACACATGGGTGGTGTGGGTCTGATGAACAGCCATTTGGGAAAGTTCCGCATAAAAATATAATCCATAAAGTAGTATAGACGGTTGTTTTCCATTTATTGGATATGACAATTATTAATGCCTGGGTTGTGTACTCTCGAGTACAAAAATTGAAGAAACAGAAGCCGGTGAGTCAGAAGAATTTCCGACTTGAACTCGCTCTTACACTTTGTCAACTTGTACAAAAATTTACCCCAGAAGGCGGAAGGCCTTCAATGGTATTCACTAACCGCCGAATCAAGAAAAGTAAAGCCAGATCCACACTATCGGTCCGGTCCGTAAGCGTGCACACTATCAAGCCGGACGAGTGTGGATGCTCAGAGATGTGATTTTGATCGAGACCGGATCGTGACCGGGCCGATAGTGTTAATCGGGCCTAATAGCGTGTTTCCTCCAAAGCAGCGCTGTCCACCAGCGTAGGGGCCCCTCACGCGCCTGCTTCCCCTTTCAATCTTTCTCTCTCACAGCGTGCCTTCCGTTGTCAAGGAGACCGCGCTACGCTAAGAAGGCTGCCATGACGGGTTAGCCGGGCTAGCGTCTGCACGGTTAGCGTCGCGCGGTATCCCTGACAACCGTGGACGAGAGTGGGAGAATCCCAAGCTCACGCGTGAGCGACCTTGAACAGCGCTGCTCCAAAGAATGTGATAGCCAATTCAGTGGACCACTGGCCCATATTTGACGAACGACGAAACCATTGCAAAAAGAAAGGTTGCATAACAATTCCATTTATAAAATGCTCCAAATGCGAAGTAAATCTGTGTATAAATTCACCCACCCGCAACTGTTTTTTTAAGTTTCATCAGGAAGTGTAAAATTGTCAGTTTTAATTTTTATCGTACGTTTATTAGTTTGCAATAAAACAGAAGATGTTTTAACTGCAATTCCTTCTCCTTCACTTGCACCCCTCGGTTTTCCCTCAGGTGCGTACCCGAGGTCCCTCGGATCGGATGGGATTTTACTCTCGGTTTCTTTTGTTCAAAACCGCAAAATCTTGAACTTTGAGGTCATTTTTAGAGGTGATCCCATCTAATTTCGAAGTTAAAAAAAGTATCAATCGATTCGTCTTGGTGAGATCTTTCCAACGGTGTATACGCTGTAGGCTCGTAGGTCACTAATCCCCTCTGCGACTTAACATTGTCCTTTAAATCACTTGTATCTGCACAATTATAATTTTTCAAATAATTACTTTTGATTTGCTTTTATTTATGTAAACAAATGTACATAACTTTTGAAATTTCAGTTGTCGGTTCAACATCTGATGGTATTAGTATGATGTATTCATCTTGATTTTTATTACTGGATGGTCGCTGATCAATAATAATATCAGAATCTTCTACCGATAACAGTATTTCACTTACTGTCACATCATTACTTAAAACTATCTGTTGACCTATTTTGTACATTTGCTAATTGTAGACTTAAAGTAGAGTTATCTTCACTACTTAAACTATCTACAACGTCCATACCTTTTTCTTTTCTAGTGTTTTTACCTAAATTAATTAAAATTATAATTAACTTAATCAGATGTACAAGTAATACATGTACAAGTAAGGTAACATTTATTTAATTTGTACCACATTTTTCTTTCAGGTTCATCCAGTACATAAACAATCATTCAAGATTAAATTGTCTGGTCCAAGATCCACTTGACTCAGCTTTTATAAAATCTTCTAAAACTTGACTGTTTATGTTCTTTTGAAACAAGTCCAAATGTTGTGTATAGTTTTCTCTATTTACAATTATATTTTCATTCGTATTTTCTTTTTCTGCGGTATTAGATATTTTTATTAAGGATATTAAAATTCAGAGCATCTGCAGAAAAAGGATATAACCCGCAACTTTTAAACCCATTCTTACAAGGGAAGATCCCGAACCCGGAAATTCAAAAAATTCTGAAACTTTGTGGATATATAGGGGATTTCCTCCTGATTACAACGCAATTTTTTTTGCTGCCCAAAATCACTCTAAGGGGGTGAAATTAACCCCTGAAAATTCGCGTATTTTCCGATTTTGTGTTATAACTCGCGAACTGTAAGAGATAGAAAAAAATCTCAAGACGAAAGTTACTTCTTTTAATTAGATCTATCGAATAGTAAAAGTTAAATCAATTGTTTAAACAATTAGAAAAAAGTTATAAACAAAAATATTAATAATGTTTTTTAAAATTCGTTGTTTCGCGTGAAATCTGAATTGGTGGTTTAAATAATTATGAAACAGCATAATCCATTTTTTTCATACAATTTCAACCTTTGTTATATCGCGGAACTGTGCTCCTCGACAATCGAAGAACTTTTCAATCCCATTATAACGTGCCTTAAGCTGCACAACAAGCAATATTCTTCTAACGTTTATTAGGAAATAATACGCGACGCGTAGTAAGAAAGTAAGATAATTTATATATTTTTGTCTTTAATTACACATGGGGCAAATATATCAGGTGGAAATAGAGGAGAAGAAGGGAACTGTTAGATATAACTTATCCTTCTTAGAACTTTTTATTTTTAACATAATTATCGACTTTTCTCTTATTTGCTCACCAAACAAGCGAGACAATGCAGGCGTTTAATACTTTGAAAACACTTTTGTGATGTGAATATATACCTACTTTTGTCTCCCATCAAAGTATTAACTCATGTCTATTGTTCTCTCGAGCATTAATAATGAGAATACATATATTAGTATTCTTATCGGATGATACATTATTTGCAAGGAAAATAAGGATGATCAATTTTAATAAGACATTTCACTGTCCAAACATGTTTTCTTCAGACGTCATAAAGTAAGATACATACACATATGCTATATGTATATATATATGATAGGTATTAACAGTTCTATAGGTGTGTCGGGACGGCAAAAGTAATAAATGCTTCGACTCGTTATTATTATCAGTAGTATCGAAGGCATTTGAAGAGTAAAGACTCATTAACAATAAGAAATACTAGTTTATTTGTAGTTTAAGTATAGGTGTTAACAGTAAATGTACGTTGATTCTGTGTTACAAATGTGTGGTGTTGAAAATGGTTCCCATACACTCAAGGTACTCGGGCCGTACTTTGGCTGAACAAGGAACCAAAAGTGTTACAGCAGTCGTACAGTCTATATCCGCTACTACACATAGCTATACCATATTCCCCACAATATCAGCTTCTGGGAAACTACTCTCTCCGCTATTTATTGTTCTGCAGGAAAAGGATGGTAATTTTGGTCCACGTGTACAACAATCTTTGTTTCGACCGTGGAATGTATATATGTATACAGGCGTCCACATCTGGAAAGTTAACAGGTGAACTGGTTATGGAATGGTTAACAAACGTATATGTACCACATGCGGGATCTCGAAGTGTTTTGTTATTGGATTCGTGGACTGGTCACTGTCCATCTACATTACGAAACGGTATACCAGCTAATCAACATGTGGAAATATACACAATACCGAAAAAAACTACAGGAATGATACAACCGCTTGATGTATATGGTTTCCGGATATGGAAAAACTTTATACGAAAATTTTCCGACCTTGTATTATTGTTTAATTACGATGTTCAACTATTTAGCAAGGAATAATGTCATTAAATTACAGTCTCTTATTCATAATCAACTTTCATCACCAAAGTACAAAGTATAAAAGTGGATATATTATTGAGAAACCAAATCAGTTTGAAAATCCAGTAGATTTCGCTTTTTCACAACAAGATTTCATACATCCACCTCGTTGTTCCATATGCGGTAATTATGCTATCATACGATGTGCGTGGTGTAATCAATATCTATGTTTCCAACATTTTTTTGAAGAGTTTCATCACCATGAAGAATAATTCATAATAATCACACCACAGAAGTGTTTTCAAAGTTATCTACCTATACTTAAACGGCGGCATTATCTCGCCTGTCTTGTGAGCAAATAAAAGAAAAGTTCGATAATTATGTTAAAAATAAAACGTTCTAATAAAGATAAGTTATATCGAACAGTTCCCTTCTTTTCCTCTATTTCCACCTGGTATATTTGCCCCATGTGTAATTAGAGACAAAAGTATATGAATTGTCTTACTTTTTTTCTAAGCGTTGCGTATTATTTCCTAATAAACGTTAGAAGAACGTTTGAGATTGAAAAGTTCTTCGATTGTCGAGGAGCACAGTTCCGCGATACAACAAAGGTTGAAATTGTATGAAAAAATAATGGATTATGCTGTTTCATAATTATTTAAACCACCAATTCAGATTTCACGCGAAACAATGAATTTTAAAAAACATTATTAATATTTTTGTTTATAACTTTATTCTAATTGTTTAAACAATTGATTTAACTTTTACTATTTGATAGATCTAATTAAAAGAAGTAACTTTCTTCTTGAGATTTTTTTTCTATCTCTTACAGTTCGCGAGTTATAACACAAAATCGGAAAATACGCGAATTTTCAGGGGTTAATTTCACCCCCTTAGAGTGATTTTGGGCAGCAAAAAAAAATTGCGTTGTAATCAGGAGGAAATCCCCTATATATCCACAAAGTTTCAGAATTTTTTGAATTTCCGGGTTCGGGATCTTCCCTTGTTAGTCATACTTCCAAGATTTTCCATTGAATCAATTTTTTCCTTTAATAAAGGAGCAAAATCTTCCTTTCTTAAGCGTTCACCATTATTATATATTCTCCATTTTCGCACAGTTTTATGCCATGCAATTTTTAGTGGATGGAAGATAGCAACATCTAACGGCTGAAGTATATGTGTCACATTAACCCTTCAGTGGGCGCGCCCGCGGCAGTTAGCCGCAAATTTTACATTTTGTATTGTACCATATGTCAGGGCTGAGCAACTTGCTCGTCGCCGCGGGCCGCACAATCCCCGTTACCAGTTAGCCGATTCTCCCACCATCAGCAATATCAGCTACGTAGGAGCGAGAGCTCCGTGTGGCTGTGTAGAGTTTAGGAGTTAAAAGTGTATGGTGGGGGTCGTTCTCCTGCGGCCTAGCAGAGTAGGCAAGTCGGGAAACGGGCCGCATGCGGCCCATGGCCCGCGGGTTGCCCAGCCCTGCCATATGTAGTGTTTAAACACTTCAAACTGGATCCATGTCCAGTTAAGGATTCTTCCAGCGGACATTTTTGCATCATGCTACGTACTTGTCAGGATCAAATTCAGTTTGGAAGTGTCTCTATTTGAATGAAAACGAAAGTATACCGCGTATCCTGCCGGCGAGCGCCCATGTACTCACAAAGAGTTTCCCAGGTGTCCGCCTCCGATTGCTTTGATTTTTGAATATGTTTTATAGGACCGAAAACTAAGATATACGTGTTTTTTTATAGCGGCCCGTTTTCATATTTAGGGGTGATACCACCTCTCAAAGATATAAGGTTTTCAGGTGTTCGTCTCCGACTGCTTTTCATTACTTTTGTCGATGTCGCATTAGGCAACTAAGGGCGGTATCAAATATATTGGCCGGTGAATTCGTTTTCGGGAACACCGATCGAGGAGAAATCAGCCACCACCATCTGACGATCGTGGATTTGTCAGTTGAAGTTGCGTGGTCCTCGCAGGGTAGCCGTTTGGCTGTTATTTATTCTTATCGTAATAATTGTGTGTATTACGAAGCTATGCGTAGACCAATACGAGATGAAGCTATCGAGAAAGAATCAATGTTCTGACCAATAAAGCTCCTGAATTTTTTCGGAGCTAACACACACCTATTCTGATGTGTGATGTTCTACGCTTACAGCTCGATTTGGCCTACACGCCAGAAGGTTGGCACTATCCCTACCACTTCTGGCTCACTCTTGTTCTGCGAAGGTGAGAGCGAGTCAGAAAACGTTGAGAAAAGGAGCACCGAGGCAGGCAAACTGCGCCCCTTATTATGATACATTTATTTGAGATTATCGATGTATATACCATGTATATACTTATGCTACGCTCCTATGAGCCCGCACCTACCCTACTGGCAGTTATCCTCACTGATTCTACCCTTAGCAACGGGACAGCTCGACGCACAGATGGTTGCTCGCCGCTAGGCGCTGAAAAAGGCTCCCTGTGCAGCCTTGCGCTAGACCATCAATACCCACCACTGTGCGCCGGCGCGCAACTGATAAGTGTGCCTATACCTTTAACTCACAAGGAGGGGTCCGCGATTCGGACAAGCGATTTCATTCCCACTACCATTTTAAGCTTACTTAGGATGTGAGGACCTTTGAAACCAAGCGCTCGACACTCAAGAACAGGGGACCGGGAAGACAATGTATGCATTTCTCATCGGATCTTTACGAAAGTGGCACCAATCGATTGCTTCTGTTTTTCCGATGAAAAGAATATCGAACACGACATAATTCGGGCATATCAAAACCCACCCAACGGGATTCTCAAGTAGGGAGAGTGAATGCCACTTCCAATACACAATTTTGTCCTCAAAAGTCGCCCTCACGCGTACCAGACGCACATAGGAAAATCTCAATAAATAATACTATGATACCAAAAATTTCCTGTAAATAAATTATAGAGGACTTTAAAGCGAACTGATTATTTTTCAATGTCGGTATTCCTGAGGTTGATAGATCTTCGATATGGAAAAGGAATTGTAATTGAAATAAACATTTAAACATGAAGTAATGTGTAATGATGAGTTGTTTGTTTGTCAAGTAGGCCTGCACCTGCGGAGCATCGAAGAGCCGAGGATGACGGCGGAGACGGTAGCACCTTGTGCACAGGGGGTGCAAGGGGTGCAGAATGTTATGGCCGGGCAGGGCACATTGCAGCAGATGCCAGATGGAAAGTCCACCGGTGGCTACTATTCCTCGACTTCCGCTACCTACGACCCGGAATACGCCCGCATGGAAGCCTGGCTTGACGAACATCCTGACTTCGTCAACGATTACTTTCTCAGGTTCTTATTACGAAAAATACATTTTATTTCTTGAAAAATGTATGTACAGCGTGTTTCCGAAATCGTGGTAAAACCAGAAAAGAGGTGATTCCTTATGCAAAAATAAGTCCAAAACATAGAATGCAAATTTTTTCATATGAAGCTCCATTTTCGAGGAAATCGAATTTGAAAACTCGTCTAATGCGTGTGCACCTGTCTAAACATCAGCAGAATTGATCAGTAAATATACTACAACTGTACAATAAAATGCTCGTCTAAAAATAGTTCGAAATTATGAAATAACTTTATTTTTCATTGGCAATTTGTTTTCGAGAAAATCGATTTAGCGCCTATAACTCATTTTCACGGTTTGAACTAGGGCGGTCAGTTCTACTGCGTGTGTGGGTCCGTATCTACGCGTGCCTCCTGCGTGTGCGTACTAGGGGTTGCTGCACCGTGTCAGCTGTTTCGGCTTTAAACTGCACGGCCCGAGAGTTCTACCGCTAATATTCAACTGTTAATATCTCGAGAACGGAGCCTCGGATCCCAAAACAGTAAAGGACTTTCCGATGCCGTCATGCATCAGGATGTTGCATGTTCCGGATTGTCCCTCAATTATGGGACACTCAGTATGTAAACTTATTTATGCATGAGGAATTATCTCCTTTCCAGTTGTTCCATGATTTCGGAAACACCCTTGTTTGGGAGCGTGGTAATTCCACCTGCCGCCACTCATTCTAGCCGCAGCACTTTCCGGACAACGGAAGGCGATGCGAATCGACGATCAATGCGCCAATCAGCGCGCCCGCCGTCTCGATCGATCTACAACGTTCGGGGCGACGCGAAAGCGGAAATTAATGCCGTCTTATCTTTTCGTCACTCTTGTGTTCCGGACGTATGTAGACGCACGGTTTTGCATCGGCAATCATTGTTCGCGACATTCTCTCATGTAATCAAGCGATTTACGCCCCATCTCAACGTGTATTTAGTGCAGATCTCACTCTCACGCGTAATTATTGTAGTCGCGTTTAAGACTTTCTCGAAAAAGGACTCCACGCATTGGTATAATCATGGAGACGCCACGCGGCGGTCAGCACGTGGTAATTCTCAACTCAATAGTTACTTCATTGCGAGGCATATATTGATATAATTGTGCCTCGGTGCTCTCACACTCACAGTGAAGAAGAAAGGTGTATCAATAAAGTGGCGTGGTGGATTTCACCGAATTCAGTGCCGTGATTATTGCGACCCTAACTCCGCCAGCTTCCATCGCTCACGCTCATCCATTAGCAATCTAAAGCAACCCCGTATATACTTGTATGTATAATCTGAGTACAATCATTATTGAGCAGAGCGATTTTATTCACACAAAGCTTTTATTCAGCAAGAAAATAGAAAAGATGTTATGTACAGTGTGGTAGCAAAAGGAATATATAATAGCAACTTAAGTGGTGCGCGAGTGTCGCAGATCGGTACGGACGGCAGCACGGACGACAGCGCCATAATAATGGGGCGCCGCTACTCCCGCGAGCGTATAAACAAAAAAATAAATTAGGCACATTAATTATTCTTAATACTCCCACTAATACTGTGCCTATTTTCGGAAAATAATAATTCTATGGCAATGTAGCAGTAAAACAAAATTATATACGGTTTTTCATACAAAGTAACGGAAAAATATTTTGAAACTTAGCTTTCGGTAAGTCTTTTGTAAAAACATCAGTTACTTGTTCGGCTGAGGGAAATAATAATGGCCTCGGTCAGGGAACATACTTAATATCTATAATGTTTCCTTCAACCTTTTCTCTTATAACATGATATGCAAGCTGTGAAAACCTGGGCTTTTAATTAACTTTATGGCACTTTGGTTATTGACACATAAGATAGTCCCACTGTCTTGTTTCTCATCGATTTCTGAGATCAACTGTCTAAACCACAGTACTTCTCTTGTCGCATTCGACGCAACCGCGTATTCTGCCTCTGTTGTAGATAGGGAAACCAGCTTCTGGCGCTGACATGTCTAAGTAACCGGTACTCCACTCATCAGGAAGACGTACGCGTTCGTGGAGCGTCTCGTTTCCGGATCATTAAAACGAGGGCACGTCATTTGCACGGATGCATAGTCCGCGTCGGAATATCCGATGAAAGTTTCATTTTTATTATCTCTTACATATTTGATTCCGAGGGTGCGCGTTGCCTTAAAGTATCTGAAGACACATTTTACTGCAGTCCAATGACTTTTGGCAAAGTTTGTCAGAAATCTCCTCAGCACATTGACAGCAAACATGATGTCAGGTCGTGTGGTAACTGACGCAATAATTAGCGATCCAATTGCCTCTCTGTATGGAACATTATTCTCAAAGTTGGCATCCGTTTCTCTCGCAGGCCGTACTAACACCACACGTGGATCAGCTGGTGAGCTGTTAGTATATGCGTCTTGTAAATTGAACCTCTTGAATAGACCATCTCTTGGGTCCTTTGAAATCTCCATTCCCAGGTAATATCCAGGATCGCCGACTGTCACCTCGAAGACACGTTTTAATTCATTGATGACCTTTGACAGAGTCTTATTATCGTCAGCCAAAATAAGACCATCGCCCACATATAAGGCCAAGATGGCTTTCCTCTCCACAAACTCGGCTAGATAGACGCATTTGTCAGCTTGGCACTGTCAAAAGCCCAAATTACGAAGAAAATCGCCAGACCTCCGGTTCCAGCAACGAGGGGCCAGCTTGACACCGTAGAGAGCCTTTTTAAGCTTGCATACTAAATTTGTAGACTTTGTTACGTCGTTAGGAACACTCATATACACTTCCTGCTCCAGTATGCCATGAAGGACAGCCGTTTTTATATCAAACTGAGATATCTTTAAGTTTTTCTTTACCGATAGCGCAAGTAGGACCCGAATTGTGTTGTATCTTGTGGTTGGAGGAAAAGTCTCTGTATAATCGACTCCTTCTACTTTTGGGAATCCTCTTGCGACAACCCTAGCCTTGTAATGTTGAATGCTTCCATCTGGATGTCTTTACCTTTAAAATTCGTCTATTTCTTCGTTAATAGCTGGTTCCCTTTGAGTCAGGGTCACTAATCGCTTCATGGTAGGACTACGGTACATCTGTTTCAACTAGATTTGCTTCGTAGCGATCTGGTGGACGCAGCAATTCTCTCGAGCGCAGCACAGGTCCATTAGGTTCTTCCAGGTTACCTCCGTTTGCTGGTTCTTCTTCAGGCTGTTGTCCGTCTTCTTCTGGAAGCGGGTCCTTCTTATGCTCTGATGCGTCGTGAATCAAGGTTGTTGACCTGGTAAGGTTGACGTCAGTGGTTTCATTAAAAATGACATGCCTAGATACTGTAATATTCTTAGTCACTGGATCAAGCAACCTATAATTCGTGGAATTGTTTTCGTATCTAACAAGAATCAACCTTTTTCCATTCGCCTCAAGTTTGTTGCGTTCTTCTTGAAGTATTAGTGTGAATGCTTCGCTGCCAAATAGCGTGATATGACTAAGAGTAGGCTTTATACCATTCCGAATTCCAAATAGTGTTGTATCCGGCGTCTGCGTTTGTAGGGTTCTGTGTAGAATATAGACTGCAGTATTAACTGTCACGTGTATTAAATGTGCAGCATGGATCGAGCGCTTTCTACAGCTGTTCTGTTTTTCCTCTCCACTCTAGACTCTACACTCCATTTCTTGTTGACACATTCAGTTCCATTATTGGAACGCAGGACCTTCATCAGTTGACAAAATTTATTAGTGCCCAAATTTGCGTATTTCTTGAAGCAGTCGAAGCTGTCTGATTTGTGTTTCATAAACATAACCGTTAGATAGGCCGAAGCATCGTTCTTGAACAGAATATAATACGCTGATCCATCGATTGACAGAGTTTTCATGAGACCACGCAGGTCGCAAAAAGTAATCTCGCCGGGTACAGTCTTTCTCCACACATTAGTAGGAAACGCACATTTATGTTGTTTGCCACACCGGCAACCTTCGTGAAAAAACCATCATCATTTGACACATCGACGCCCTCTGCTAGATTTTTCTTTACCAGCTCACACAGAAATTTTCCGTTCACATGAACTAGGCGTTAGTACCAGAATTTTAAATCACCACGCGAAATAGTATTTACTTTCGGAACGACAACCGCGCAAGACAGCCTTGTGAATAGGTTGTTCGCTTCGCGAATCGCGCACGCTACTAATCATTGTCCACCAAACACCTCAGCGGAGTCATTTATTTTTACTATCTTCAAGCCATTTTTCGCCAGAATTCCGTTGGAAAACAAATTTCTGCTGAGATTTGGAATTTATAAAACGTTTGTAATCGTTGATTCATACCAGTCTCCACCGATGAATTTCTCTATTTTGACAGCGCCGATACCCTTTATTGGTAACCCTTGTTCTTTGGCCACAGTGAAATCGTCATATTTGTTGATTTCCTTGAACTCACTGATATACTCGCGACGCACAGTGGTCAAAAATCGAGAAAACGTCCCCAAAACATGAAAGTGATTTTTGATTTGTACAAAAATAGGTACACTAAGGTTTCCGAGGTCGCTGATTACAGATCTGAGGTCAAAATTGCAAAAAGCAAAATGGCGGATTCAATATGGCGGACGCGTATATCAGAAAAACGTCAGATTTGGTCTAAACTTGGTATCCTGGAGTTTTCGAGGTCGCTGATTACGAATTTGAGGTCACAATTGCAAAAAACAAAATGGCGGAACGTATATGAGAAAAACATCAAATTTGGTCTAAACTTGGTATCCTGGAGTGTTCGAGGTCGCTGATTACTAATCTGATGTCAAAATTGCAAAAAAAACAAATGGCGGACCCAATATGGCGGACGCGCATATCAGAAAGCATCAGATTTAGTCTAAAATTACAGTCTTTGTACTTTGACGGCCTCTAAAAAAAGTTCCGATTTGTTCCACCTTGAATCTTCTTGGGACTTGTTCACACAAGTGTAGGGAGTCTGAAAAAATTATTTTCATCTGCTACTTTTTGCAACTTTGGAGCTGGGACATTTTTTAATAAGTTAAAGTACAAATGGAACTCCGGACTTCTCGATTGGAACGCAACTTTGTGGGTTTATAGAGTGACTCAAGACAAGAGCAACGGTATGTTTGATTCGTATCCTATCGCTCTTTAAGCGTGTGAAAACTACGCTCAAAGTCAAATAGGCACTTCCACGTTTTCGCGTATAACTCCTAAAGTACCACAGATAAAAAAATATTTCAAATAAAAGTTTAATGGTGTAATAAGCGCTGCAAACTTGCGTTGACAAATTTTTGAAAAAAGTTTGAGAAAAATTCATACCGAAATTTTTTTTTTTTTAACCAATCCCACTTTTCTATGTTCGATTTCCATCAAATATACGTATATTTAGTCGAACTACTCCATTCAGTTCCATAGATGAAGCGGAAATAGTTTTGTCCAGCTAGAAAGCCCATTTAGACCCCTCGCGATGGCTATTAGTTGCTGATACCAAGCTTAGACCAAATCCTATGTTTTTCTGATATGCATGTCCGCCATTTTGTTTTGTGCAATTTTGACCTCAAATTCGTAATCAGCGACCTCGCAAACTCCAGGATACCAAGTTTAGACCAAATCTGACGTTTTTCTGATATGCACGTCCGCCATTTTGTTTTTTGCCATTTTGACTTCAGATTCGTTATCAGCGACCTCGGAAACCTTAGTGTACTTATTTTCGTACAAATCAAAGATCACCTTCATGTTTTGGGGACGTTTTCTTGATTTTTGACCACTGTGCGACGGTGAGATGTGTGCAGACACGCACATAGTCTATTATCCATTTGTCTCCACTTTTCTCTGGCATTACATGCAGAATCCTGCTGCACTTCACATTGAAGGCCGATTGGTTGTACTACCTAGGCTTTTGGTCAGCGTCATCTTTCCTAACGCTGCGGCAGCTGCGAGCAAAATATCCCTTTTTGTGACATTTATAGCAGGTCACCTTGCGAACATCAACCTTCCTTCATCCGAACTTAACCTCACTTTTAATTTTAGCCTTGGTATCACATTTCTAGTTTGACGAGGCCGGAAATGCGGATTCTTGTTCTTCAATTGGGTCAAACTAAGGTCGTGTTCAGATATATTGACCAGTGAGTTTCGTGAGGGGTATTCTCCCACCTTGCCTGCCTTGGTGCTCTTTTTCTCAATGTTTTCTGACTCGCTCTCATTCCATCTCGCTTTCGCCTTTCCAGAACAAGAGTGAGTCAGAAGTGGTGGGGATAGCGCCAAGCTCCTTACGTGTAGGCTAAACCGAATTCTTAGTGTAGAAATACATACATCAGAATAGGTGTGCGTTAGGTCCAGAAAAATTCAGGAGTTTTATTGGTCAGAAAATTGATTCTTTCTCGATAGCTTCATCTCGTATTGGTCTACGCATAGCTTCTTAATGCACACAACTAATACGCTAAGAATAAACAACAGCCACACGGCAATGTTCAGGCGGAGCCGAGCAGCGTTCCCGTTACCCCACTACACCCCTCGGGGCCAGGCAACTCCAACTGACAACAAATCCACGATCGTCGTCGAAGGTGGTGGTGGCTGACTTCTCCTCGATCGCTGTTCGCGAAAACAAACTCACCGGTCATTATATCTGAACATGACCTTAGCTTCTTCGTCGAGAAGCCGCGGGGTGAGACTTGGCAACGTTTGTTTATCTTCCGCCAAGAATAACCATGCCTGTCGAAAACTCCGGTACTTTGTCGGCAAGGTACTGACTGTCTGCAATAATAACAATGTCAATCAAGGACTCGCCAAAGTCCTTTACTTGTCGAGCTAAATTCTCGACCTTGGCCATGTCTTGGGCGATTGACTCGTTCGACTTCATTTTTAATTGATGAAACCGATCAAGAATCATGATTTTATAAACTTATGACTTTTGTTCATATACAGAATTCAACTAGTTGAGTATTGTCTTCGGTGATTCACAGCTATCGACTAAGGTTACCTATTTGCGAAATTTCCGTTCCTGCCGTGAGTGTAAACATGGCGATTGCATCATCTTTCGACCATTTCGCACGTGTTGCAACGTTTGACTCTGTAAGGACAGGTTGTTGTTCAATCCCGCACGTAATATCAAAAATACATTTTGCTTTTAGCGTGCATACCATTTTGAAAGGGCACTGCGGATAATTTTTACTGTCGAATTTACTTATC
Organism: Andrena haemorrhoa; assembly: GCA_910592295.1. NCBI lineage: Eukaryota > Metazoa > Arthropoda > Insecta > Hymenoptera > Andrenidae > Andrena > Andrena haemorrhoa. The sequence goes on from OU342940.1 coordinate 21,456,811, forward strand.
GACGCCACGTCGACTTGCTCTGCTATGCTTCGACCTTACACAAATCACTGGCACGACACAGGTTACACAAGCCGTTTAAAAATGTCAATTTTTTGATCGCGAGCTAACTTTTCACGCACCAGGATAAACTACACGCAGTAGTATCGCACCTGGGCTCATAATCTATTGAGCAGAGTGATTTTATTCACGCAAAGCTTTTATTCAGCAAGAAGATAGAAAAGGTCGTGATAGCAAAAGGAATATATGTATAATACCAATTGAAGTGGCGCGCGAGTGGCGCGCAACGGTACGCACGGATAACAGAGCCGTAATAATAGGGTGCCGCTAGTCCCAGCGCATAAACAAAACAAAAATAATTTAGGCACATTAATTATTCTTAATCATCATCATAATTATATTGTGCCCCTATCGAGATATAGTGACTAACCCTAACCTGTAACTTTTTCAACTGGTGTAAAACAGTATTTTGGAGGTTACTATGGTGGAAGGTACAGATATTCGCCAGTCTGGGCAGTTTTCCGCACACCGATCGAGGAGAAATTGAACCCCTCCACCCGAGTCTTTCGTGTGCTCATGGATTTGTCACGTCGAGTTGCGAGACTCCTGAAGGGCATGATGACGTAACTGGATCGCTACTCGGCTTCTCCTATGACGTTGCCGTGTGACTGTTGTTTATGCCTAGTGTAATACAGAGATGCCTCGTTACCTGGCCGGGGTCCGGTACCGTATGTGGTCGCTTATCGAAGTAGGTATAGTTCCAAGAATTCCAGTGAGCGATTGAGAAACATTCAGTCCGAATGAGTTACTGACACCCGGCACATGATTAGCAACCTCTGAAGTCGGTAGGCTGTTAAAACAAATATGCTTGAGTGTCGGGATAAGCGACTCCGTGAAACTAGTTCAAAGAACTGGTGGGGATAGCGGCGGTCAGCTAACGATGCATCTCTGTATAGTGCCTCTACGAGCTATAGTGACTTAGGAGTGAGGTCACTTAGCGGGGTCTTAATCGATACCCTGCTGGGTACGGACCGCTATACATGCCCCCCTACTACCTCTTGCAGGACTGTATTTAGGGAAGACCAGGACAAAACCGGGGCCCTAAAGACTAAGTGTTACAACTTTGATTTTAATAAAATAAAAAAGAAATTGAAGATACAGTTTATCATTATTAAAAGACATCACCTAAGCTTTGCTACTGTATTTGTATAATAGCCCTGGGACCCCAATAGGGCCTCAGTTTTGTTCTGGTCTTCCCTAAACGCAGTCCTGCAAGAGGTAGTAGGGGGGCACGTTTAGCGGCCCGTACCCAGTAGGGTATCGGTTAAAACCCCGCTGAGTGACCTCACACCTAAGTCACTATAGCTCGTAGAGGCACTATACATAGTTGTGTGTTACGAACGTGTGCGTAGACCAACACGGAGCGCCAAGGCAGGCTTGTGACATGGTGGGGGTTACCCGTTACTGACTCTAACTGGACAATATCTGTGACCCCCACCATAGCCGCCAAATGTGTTCTCAGCTGTTCACTACAGGGCTGCACTTATTTGACTACATTCCGACATACCTCAGGAATTTATTGCATCAGTCCCTAAAAAGTATACAGATTACGTGTCTGGAGTCTTTACTTGTTTGTAACTGACTTAATGGTAATACCAACTTCGCCCCTTATTGTTTCTACGATATATATTTCCATGTTTCGGCACAACACATGATGTGGTTGTAATATTGTATACACAGGTTAGGTTAATTTTCTGGTGATAATTACTGCATTTTACTCAGAAATGGTAAGCGATACAAATATGAATTAAGCATTGAATTTGTTTAAAAGAAAGACACCGATCCTGCGATGCCTGGAACAATCTTGAAAATAATATGGTGTCAAGGTATTAACTATAATTTTGTTTTTTTTATTTAAATGGAAGTGTATACATTTGATTAACTTATATAATAGTACAAAAATACTAAACTTCTAAACTTAACAGTTTCCGGGATAAGATACGCTTTTTCATTTGGCTCTCTACCCTTTCTTCAGGAGAAGTTGAATCAAGTAAATCTTTTACATTGAATGTTGCTAAGTTCAGAGGCATACAACTTATCACTAAATTTATTGTACATTCTTTATGTTATTGAACAGATGAATCAGATATACCTATATATTTTCATTTAAATAAACATTGTTATAGTTAATATGTGCGACGTATGTGGGTGCATGTGCTTGCATGTGCGTATGTGGTTTTTTGGATGGCGTATTTTTATGCAATATATACGCAGTATGTATGTTGCACAATATGCGTGGTATACTCTACCGCATAACAATGTAAATATCACTTAAATATATATATTTTATCTTCCATAATTTCATATACGCTTCTATAAAAATGTCCCATCTTCATTATAACACACTAATCTTACGATGTTACATTAATTAAATGGAAAATAATGAATTGACAAAAATTAATTATGCAAGATGCACATTAGGGTGTTTCAATTATCCAAAGGTACTATTTTCAAGTAACTTTGCTTGCCTTGACAAAACAAAAACGTATCGACAATCGTGCTCTCTGGGACGATGTGGAAATTAGAGCTGTCGATTCCCGGGAGAACGGGTACCCGGGTACCCGTGAGACACCCGGGAAAAAAAAAATTCCCGGGTACGCGCTACCCGGGTAAACTACCCGAGATACTCGAGAGTCTCGAGATCTCATAGAGTATCCTTCCATATTTGAAGTCACACTGAGCGTCATGGCCTTCGGGTCTAAGGCTTCGACCCCCGGGGAGACAGGAATTCCCATTAAGAAGTGAGGAATCTCCAGTTCCGAATTTCTCATCAGATCTTTGCGAAAACGACGCCAATCGATTCCTTATGTTTTTCCGATGAAAATAACACCAAGAACGACGTAATTCGGACCATAATGAATGAAATTCCATGAACAACTGTTTTGCATAATTTCAACTTCACTTCGTTAGCAATAGCCCGATTTACATGAAATTTGGTATGATTTTCATCGGAAAAACATAAGAAATCCATCGGCGTCACTTCCATATCGATACGATAAAGAGTTAAGAATTATTTTACTTCTGAATCAGGTATGAATCTTCGGCCGACCGCAGCGAATCGAGGTCGGCCCCCCGTAGTCAAGGGTAAAATATTCATTTTATTCTTTATCGTGTCGATATGAAAGTGACACCAGTGGATTCCTGGCGTTCTCCCGATTAAAATTATACTAAATGTCATGCAAATCGGACTACATTTACATCAACTATAAAATAGCTATAAAATTCGGTGAGGTACCGCAGGGGGTTGACCTCGCCACGGGGTGCCAGACGGCATCTCTCTGACAGGCGTCGCTCCAGAATCACGTTCTGTACTCTGTAAGTTCTCGAGATTCTCGAGTATCTCGGGTAGTTTTCCCGGGTAGCGCTTAGCCGGGAATTTTTCTCGTCCCGGGTATCTCACGGGTACCCGGGTACCCGGGTATCTCGGGTACCCGGTCTACAGCTACAGCCCTAGTGGAAATCTATTGATACAATGTCGCCCTAATGCGTCACGCACGGTTCGCGTGGTACTTACGAGCCTGAGGCGCTCCAAGCAGCTAGGCCGCCGCGCGGGTTAAAACGCGCGCCGAGAGAAAAAGGGCGTTGCTTCTGAAACTCGGCCAAAAAGATTTCTTCATTCCCAAGCCTGATCTAAGTGACCTGTATACCAAACTTTCGATAAATTTAATAATATTTGGGGGTTGCACAGTTTTATCACTAGAGGGTAGGCCTGGGGCGGTAGTAACACTTTGACTTTGGAATACAATTACGCAGGAACTATTACATTTACAACAAAAACTCTTATACGGAAATGTTACTTACTTATCTGACATCATCAAGTCACAACAGTTTCACGGTATGTGAAGTAATATTCACATTATTAATAAAAAATGAGAAGCGGAGTGTTATAGCTCTAACGTTACAGTGTAAAGTGTTGCAACTGTCTCTGACCCCGGGTCGGTTGTAACACTGCATGGATTCAATGCAAACAAGACAATATTATTCGCTTTCTTTGATACTATTCGGTTCTGTTGCGGTACAACCGACCCCAACAGCCAATGTTACAATCGCCCCAGACCATGCTTTTGAACTTCAATTACAAATTGTGACTAACGAGACACTTAATAGTGCTAAGTAACGATGAGTATTACTTTAAACAAAGTCAAATTACAGATTTAAAAAATGCATATAGGTACTTGTAAAGGGAGTGTTTACATTACAATCATAAGTCAGTAAGAAAAGGTTACTTTAGGGTATTGAAAAGTTATTTCGTTCACTCCATGTCTATTGCGTATCTATACTGCTAGAACATGGATGTGCGTATTCCAAATGTCATTGTTTATCATATGTCTAAAAATTGGAGTTAATGTCCATTATGTTTTGAGATATTAGCGTGTTACATTCGTCCCGCTGTTACTACCGCCCGCCGGTCTACCCTACATATTTTCGCTTTTTCAAGTTTTAAAAATGTGTGTAAAATAATTAGGTACAAAATTTTTATAGGTGCGAACAATAATAATAATAAAATGTAAATTTATCTAAGTCTAAGTCTTCTTTGAAGTTCAGTTTCTTTTTTAAGGACTTGAGAATAAAAATAATTATCATTGGAAATCGTGTTTCCTTACCCTACTACATGTTATTTAGTGTGCAAAGTGTGCAACCTCTAAATATTACTCAATCTTCCTAAAATTTGTCAGATATTATTTTTATATTAATAGGAATCAAGGCATGAGCGAAGTAAAAAAAAGTAATATTTTAATTTTCCCCTATATTATGAAACACCCTAATGCACATATTCAAACGTTTACAAGCAGATGGCGATTATTTCTTTATTTATGTATTAAGAAACCAAGAAAAAAGTTGAAATGACAGTTAAACCAAAGAGAACATGACAAAAACGAAAATAAATAGCAGATTTGAATTAATTGTAACCGTCTCCGGTGGCGAGACTGTTGCCGGTGGGATGGAGAAGGGATGAGATGCCGACTCAGTTGGTTGGCCGGGTTCGGCGAATGAACAAGAGCGGGTTAAACAGATAACAACGTTTATTGATGTCCAGGTGTTGCTTTACATTCAATGGTCGCGTCCGGTCGCGATAGCGGAGCTACGGTGCTCGTGTTTCGGAGCGGCGGCGGCGCACAGTGGTCAAAAATCGAGAAAACTTGCCCAAAACGTGAAAGTGATCTTTGATTTGTACAAAAATAAGTACCCTAAGGTTTCCGAGGTCGCTGATTACGAATTTGAGGTCAAAATTGCAAGAAACAAAATGGCGGACTCAATATAACGGACGCGCATATCAGAAAAACGTCAGATTTGGTATGAACTTGGTATCCTGGAATTTTCGAGGTCGCTGATTCGGATTTGGTCTATGCTTGGTATCAGCAATTAACAGCCGTCGCGAGGGGTCTAAATGGGCTTTCTATCTGAACTTAACTATTTCCGCTTCATCTATGGAACTGAATGGAGTTGTTCGACTAAATATACCTATATTTGTTGAAAATCGAATATGGAAAAGTGGAAATGGTTTTTTAAAAAAAAAATTTCGTTATGAATTTTTCTCAAACTTTTTTTAAAAATTTGTCAACGCAAGATTGCAGGGCTTATTACACCATTAAACTTTTGATTGAAATATGTTTTCTGTCTGTTGTACTTTAGGAGTTATACGCGAAAAAGGGGGGGTGCCTATTTGAACTTGAGCGTAGTTTTCACACGCTCATAGAGCCATAGGGCACGAATGAAACATACCGTTGTTCTTGTCTTGAGTCACTCTATAAACCCACAATGTTGCGTTCCAATCGAGGAATCCGGAGTTCCATTTGTACTTTAACTTATTAAAAAATGTCCCAGCTCCAAAGTTGCAAAAAGTAGCAAATGAAAATAATTTTTTCAGACTCTCTACACTTGTGTGAATAAGTTCCAAGAAGCTTCAAGGTGGAACAAATTGGGACTTTTTTTAGAGGCCGTCAAAGTACAAAGACTGTAAGTTTAGACTAAATCTGAAGTTTTTCTGATATGCGCATCCGCCATATTGGGTCCGCCATTTGTTTTTTTTTTGCAATTTTGACATCAGATTAGTAATCAGCGACCTCGAAAACTCCAGGGTACCAAGTTTAGACCAAATCTGACGTTTTTCTGATATGCGCGTCCGCCATATTCAGTCCGCCATTTTTTTTGCAATTTTGACTTCAGATTCGTAATCAGCGACCTCGGAAACCTTAGTGTACCTATTTTTGTACAAATCAAAGATTACCTTCATGTTTTGGGCAGGTTTTCTAGATTTTTGACCACTGTGCGGCGGCGGCGGCGACTTCGACGAGCGTGGGGTATTTTGGGATGTGGATTTGTGTAACATTCTGTCCGGGATGGCCTAGAAGGCGCGTCCGTGCGGGAGTCGTATAATAGAATGCCGGCGTAGAATAGGGCTCTGGCCTAATGGGCACGGAGAAACCTCTCTGGCGTAGGAAGGGCGCAAGATTACTCTTGGCCTATTTCGGACAGAGGCGGGTAATGACACAGTAGTGGCGATGGCCGTCATTGGCACACCTCAGTAGTCAAAAAATGAGCGTCTTAATTTGCGGCGTGAAGCGGTATAGTTGTCATGCACAAGAGCTCCTGATTCCGCTTGCCGCGGCTTTTATTTTGTGAGGCCGTACATCTTCGTCCGTGAACACAGCCACGGGGCCGCAGCCGCCTAGCGGCCGCGGCGCGAACTCGGCCTATTGTCTCGGCGTCGTACGCTCGCCGCGGCGCGTGACGTGACTTCGCCACGTAATTAATTATTTTCAATTGTTACCGACTATTTCTATTTACCATTTACATTTCAATTCTTCACATTATTGATAACCATCATTTGCATCCCAGCAGAAAAATATTTTTTAAAATATTCCTTACCGTTCGAAATATTTCACGTACTCGATATAGTCGGACTGCTCGAACCACATTCGAGGCGCTCGATCTTTCGAGCCACCCGTAACAATTCTGACTACCCAGTTCTTCGGGCTGCTCGGTTTTTACGGGTACCCGGCTTGGCTCGCTTTATTCGAGTACCCGAACAGCACTATTCATAACGCTTACTCTCGCTTTTTTCCCCACCATAATAATAATAATTCTTTATTGCACAGTACTCTTTACAAAGGGATAGGGAAAGGGATAGGGATAGGGATAGGGATAGGGATAGGGATAGGGATAGGGATAGGGATAGGGATAGGGATAGGGAAGTTAGACTTGAAAATAGTACATATAATACTAGAGGAGTGCAAAAGGCGAGGTACAGCTGTCAGCTGTTGTTAACCTTTCCATTTAAAGCTACTTACAACTAACACTAATAGTGTACATGGAAAGTAAATGTAGATAGCCAAATAACGTAATCAAGAGTAAGAACTAACGTCATATGTGTGTAGTTAAAAAATAACAAGAGTAAATGTTAAGAATTAATTGTTATTGCTGATTAGCAAAAAATAATGTTACTGCATGCTTGTCGAGTTCAAGTCGAGCTTCAAATCGGGTTGAAGAACCGCGTAAATATAGGATGCACAGTATTCACTGCAGTTAGCCAAGTCAGCTACGTAAATGCTAAAATGTAATGGACCCAAAACTGAATCCTGAAGAACTCCACGAGTAATGGAACGAGATGACGAAAACGCAAGTAATGATTTGGAGGCAATGAGTTCTTGAGATCGATCAGATAGATTGGATGTCAACCAAGATAAAGCTGTATCTTTTATGCCAAACCCATATAAGGCTGCTTCCAAGAGCCGATGATCAAGGGTATCTCTCCGGTATGGATCTTCACGTTCTACGTACTATTCCAGCTCGTATCTATACTTATAGTCAAAATATCGCTATTATTATCATACACTAGTTTGACTTGCGGCGAGTCTTTAGATTACTATGACAATTCACTGATATTATATATAATATCTGGTCCTGTCCCCGCCCCTAAGTACATAAGAGATCCTAACATCCTATTGGTATGAAGTTAAATCTACCTTTGGTGACTTTTCACTCTGATCTAATTGTAAGTCTTGTTACGCTTCTAACGATCTCTGTTTTGTCAACTTGGCTAATCCGAACTTATATACTATCTTATCTATACAGGGTGTTCGGCCACACGTGGGAATAAATTTAAGAGGTGATTCTAGACACCAAAATAAAACGAAAATCAAGAATAATGATTTTGCTGTTGAGGCTTCGTTTGTTAGTTACCTATAAGCGTTTAAACATTGTGTATATTCTGCCCAAAAGACAAACCCGCGTGCGCAGGTGCCCCGCGGGTGAAGCTAGGAGAAGGGTCAAGCAGTGGTAGTCATAGCCACTGTCGCACGGGGTCACTCAATTCAGATAAACTGTGACGAACATGACACTCGACATGGCTATACGATTCTGTGACACTTAATCTACAATTAAAGGGTATCGTTGAATCAGACCAGACCTACCTACTTGCTGAAATCAATTGTTTCTATTATATACACTGTAGTCCATTGTATTATTTGAAAACACACGCGCAGAAATTGCACCACCCAAAAAATGTAAAAAAATATCAGATCTTCTGCACTAAACCGTGTCAAAAAATTTAAAAAACAAATTTACTCGCACTAAAACACGCAAAAGAATTGAATAGATTCGTCATATTTACCCGCACTAAAACTCGTCAGGAAAAACAAGTTTTATTATCATACACTAGTTTGAAACTAATAACTCTTACTGTAGCATGCAGAAAAGGAAGCTTCAGGAAACGCCGACAAACGTGAAGTTTCCGGAATACGCTTGTAGGTAGCCCGTGAGCAGAGACGTGCGGGCGCGGGACCGCGGCTCGTGATGCCCGCGCTTAACGACACGTCTGTTGATATCTGCGGCTGCGAATAGCAATGATCGGATATAAATTAGAGACCCGCAAAGGCATTTTCTTCTTCACTGTTCTGAGAGAGAGTGGGCGAAGTACGACCATCGGCCGCTCTCGGGCAGCAGTAGGGACTCCGGTAGGAGAGTTCGGCGATAATACCTGGACGCCTGTCTGGAGAGACAGAGTGCACTAGAGTCTGTTTCTGGACGCTCGTCTGATATGGAGAGTTCGGCGACAATACCTCGACGCCAATTGAACGGGAGAGTACAGTGTAACTCCTGGGCGCCTCATTAGAATAAAATCGAGTGCAGCATGCATATTAGAGTCCCGTAAAATCTATAAACGTAGCAAGGCACAACGTCGAATTCTTGAAAATGTAGTCCAGTCCCATCAACCAAACCATGTATTCGCACCTAATCCCCATAAACCTTGTCTGTCCAGCAATTTTCCTTGATTTCAATCCACGAAGGCTACATTACTAAATAAACTTGAAATAAGTTTTGCGACGTAAATTCGCGGGTCGACTGAATGTTTGTCTACTTCGCGATGTGTCGATACTTGTTCACATAACATAACATGGGGAGAGACTGTGTTGAGTATGAGAATCACCAGAACGAAATGCGCGTTTATGAAGTGAACGCGTCAACCCGAACAAGCCGTGCCGCGAGCGGGTAAGCCCAAATTACTTTATGACCCCAGATATGGCAGAAGATTCGGAATTGCTTTTTCCCTCGTCTATTGTCACAGTGGATTACAGTAGATATTTTGAGCGACGGAAAAAAAGAGCCTCGGCGCTGGGACTTGAAACCGCGATCTCCAGACTCATTGCACACTGACCAACGCCGATTCTCCGAGATCCCTTACACTCCGTCGGTACATAACACACACAACACTTTCGGGGCGTCACCTATGTGCCACTGGCACCATAGGTCGTTCCCTAAATGCCGCAACTCTTACCATGTAATGGAAAAAATGGATTTTAGCAAGTGGCCAGGTCTGGTGTAATTCAACGATACCCTTCTATTTTTTATTCGGTGTCGTAAAATCTTGTGGCCATACTCATTGCCGCAAATTTTGTCGTAACATGTCTGAGGTAAGTGACACCGTGCGACAGTGGCTATGGTCACCACTGTTCAACCCAGAGTTGGGAAAAATGTAATCTAATTACAACTTACAAATTACGATTAAAATGTAATTGTGTAGTTGATTACATCATTATTTTCTGTAATTGTTAATTTAGGTAATTGACCATAATTTTGTCAATCTAATTACAACTTACAAATTACGATTACAATGTAATCAACTACACAATTACATTTTACATGTACGTGATTGAGTAACAAACATCCAAACATCCAAACACACTTTCGCATTTATTATATTAGTAGGATTACACACACACACACACACTACGTAAAAGGGACCGGTCACGGCCGCATGATATTTAGTGGCGCTGCCTGGTTTGCGCCCCAGAAGACAGAACCACTTGTCATAGTTGGAAATGCCGCCGCCTCTCGAGGTTTTTTCACTGTGTCAGTGCGGGCCTGTGCGAGATTCATTTTCACTCGTTCTACTTTTTGAGATACTTTCCAATGGTATAAACCAGGAATCTACAAAGTTCTGTAACTCTCGTCTTTAAAAAAATTCTGTTAGGACTTATATGTTTCGTTTAAGAAAATATCTGTTCCTGTGGAATTTTAATTGCAGGAAATGTTACCCCTTAAGGCACGGTTAAACATGTGCAACGGCGCGCATTGCGCGGCCGAACGCTGTGCGCCGCGAAAACCACGTCCACACATCTATATATTCCTTTAATGCGCGCCCGAACTTGCACTTGAGATCCTCCAAAAAGGTCGGTTTTATCGGCGAGACGCGCACCCCAACCGCGCAAATGTTCGTCGAAAGTGAAAAGCGGGCCACCACGCACAAGCAAATGCTCGGCGAGTGTACTCCGTGGCGAGGTCAACCCCCTGTGGTGCCGCACCGAATTTTATGGCTTTCGACCCTCGAAGGGGTTGGAATACCATTATGAAGTGAGAAATGTCCAAAATTCCCGGATTTCTCATCAGATCTTTGCGAAAACAACGCCAATCGATTCCTTATGTTTTACCGATAAAACTAACACAAAGAACAACGTAATGCGGAGCGTAATGATGGAAATTAGATGAAAAATTGATTTTCATCATCTCCATTTAACTTCGTTAAAAATAGCTCCATTTACGTGAAATTTGGTATGATTTTCGTCGGTAAAACATAAGGAATCCATTGGTGACACTTCCATATCGATACGATAAAGTATAAAGAATTATTTTTTTCTAAAACAGATATGAATTCTCGGCTGACCGCAGCGAATTGAGGTCGGCGCGCCCCGCGGATAAGGTGAAAATGTGAAATATTCATTTCGGCGTATTAAGAAATTCTTTATTCTTTATTGTGTCGATAAGGAAGTAACGTTAATGGATTCCTTATGTTTTTCTGATGAAAATCATACCAAATGTCATGCAAATCGAACTACTTTTAAACAAGCAAGTTGTATGTTCCTATTTCCCTGTATATATCTTATAAACCGGAAAATTAGGCATTTCTACCCTAATTAGGGTTTCAAATCCTTGATAACAAACATATATGTCCTCGGATTATAGAAAAAAATTGGGGACTGGAGAATTCTCCATGATTCGAGGCAGGGAAAGAAAGTAGTTACCACTAAATAAACACACCTCTTCCGGAATGCGGAGTGCAGCTAGGGGCGGATGGTGACCGCCCCATTCTGGACCGTGCCTCGCTATCAGATCTCGTAATAACATATCAGACCTGATCTATACCTGGAATGGGAGGGGGAGTGTCCCCGGAGTCCTCTTGGCGCGTGGAGATCTGGTAGAGCGGCGTCGAGGCACGGTTCCATATACCGCGAATTCATTTAGCGACGGGCTGGTACCGTCAAGGCCGGAGAGGGTGGCTTGCGCAACGCATAATGACTCCGACGCACCTACGCGTGCGTCTTAGGTAGGGATCGCCCACTCTCGTTGATCGTCACCCTCGTGATTACAGTCCGTCCGCAAACTGGCTCGGGACTATAAAAAGCGGCCGCGTACCCGAGAAGCAGGGTAGAATTCTGGCGGGTTAATGTGTACCATGAGGAGGCGGCAATCCAAAGCCACTCCCTCCTCCTTTGGGAGGAGGCCGGTCTTCCTGGGCTGTGCAAGGTAGATGGTGTGATCCTCCGGACCAGGTGGCAAGTCGTCCCTCCCTGCTCGGCCCCGGCCGTTGCAGGGAGGCTTTTGGACCCGTGGCAGCGCAGGGGAAAGAGATGCGGCCACACCGGGCGGCGTGGTCAGCCCTGGGGGAACTCCCGCTCTCTGAATATTTGTACACTCACTGGCTGCATGGCCCGAGTGACGTCCGGGAGCCCGGCACGTGCCGCATGCTTCCCCCGCTATAGATCGCAACTAAATCGACTAAATCGACTACCACTAAATAAGTGACTTCAGTCATTCAGTATTGAATATAAATTTGTTCATATTTCCCATTAGATCTTAATGAAAGTATTACCAATGGATTGGAGAGTTTATGCCAACGAAAATGTGTCCAAACACGAATCGATTCGGTCTATTTTTTTTATTATGAATATATAATTAGGGCACACGCTACATTCACTGAAAATGGACCGAATTGCTCCATGTTTGAACTAATTTTCATCGGGAAACCCCCAAATAATCCATTCGTAATACTTTCAACAACAGTTATTAAAAACATGAACTTTTTATTTTTCTGTACTGGGTATTATATCTGGCCCGTCGGTTTTATTGCTCTCGGCTGTTAACAGACGGTCTACTACTTACATGGGGAGGACGCGGTGTGATAGACATCGATTTTGATGAGCCTTGGCACGATGGCTCTATGTAAAAATTAAGTAAATAGGTGTCCGCGCGTTTAAGCCAATAGGCCTTAATAATAGAGATATTCACATGTAAATTATTAAAAATTTCATAGTGCGCTTATAAAGCATAAAAGCTAACCTGGATTTTAGAATACGCTGTAGAGCCTTCAGGAGTTGCCTGGGAGAATTGAATGGCGTCGGATCGTTCATGCAACTGCTGGCAGTTTTAAACCCGTTATTCAGCCCCTGTGGTGGATTACTAATCTTGCGAAAGTTACGCTGTTCGCTGGTGTTTATATATAGCCGTTCCCAATTATTTTATAGGGGCCATGTCAGGCCAGCCGCCCCTTGAGGCGAAACGCCGCGGCTCGCCGGACTCTGGCGGTAAAGAAAATCCTCTGTCGATCAACAGCACCAGGTCACTTTTCTTCAAGTCACCTAAGCTGCACTCGATGCAGCTTGACAGATTATATAAAGATTATCTGATAGAAACTCACGCTAAGCCCAATAATATCATAAAACCCAACCTCAAAGCGGCCCGCAAACGAGAGACGATCACGCCCTCTGCGATGTCATCGCCTACCCCGAGCACCTCGGGCGCAAAATCGCCGCTCTCAAGCGCTTGGGAGACGCCGAAGGAGACCCATAGACCGGCCACCGACCCTTCCCCCTCGCAGGTAACAGACTCTGAGAATAACTGCTTCCTTCTGTTCAAGGATGATCTCGAGATGGAACCCGAGGATGATGAGGCAGCGCCGTTACCTAATCCAGAGGAGAATATTAGACCCAAAATAAGCAAGCCCCCCCCTCCCCGATTTATACTGTTAACTCGAATATCAAGGACATAATTACTATTGTTTCCTCCCTGGGAGTGCTGAAATCGGCTTTTCAGATCAAGGAGATCGATATCTCCAACCATACGATCTATAATCTAGTGTGTTCCAAGGTTCTTGAATTAAAAATTCAGTATTTCACTTATACCCCTAGGCATCTGAAAGCGAAATTTATCATATCAAAAGGCATTCGAGGGGATTTCACCGATGACGACACCAAACGAGTTTTGATCTCCCTATTGTCGACATCCTTAGCCTCTCCAAATTCACCTTCAACAGAAATCTGCCTGACCATCATCATCACCTTGTGCAATTGTCAAGCGATAGTAAAACCTCCAAACTATGTAAAATAAAGGCCACAGCTTTCCAAAAAGTGCGCTGGGAGCATCTTAAAGGCAGGGTTCCACTAGTGCAACGGCGCGCCGCGCACAACGTTTTCGTCCACAAGGGTCTAATTTATGATGTTTGGCGCGTACGTCGAAGACAATGGAATTTCCACTGTGGAAATACTAGCCTCCTTTTCTACATCTTGCTTTCTTTATGTACATAAAGTTAACGCCGGCGGTTGGGTTAGTAGCCGAAACAACGCCTTCACACTTCATACTACTTGAGATGTTTGAATGGATTTACTACATTGCGTTCACCGATTGCTGGAAACTGTTTGAAATGAAATGAAGGAAGTTCTCTGACGTGTCTTCCCTTCTACAATTCTGCCAGCACTTTTAACATCACTCAGTCATTCGCTATCTCAGAGTCCTGTTTGTTTTTTTTTCTCAAACGATATGAGATTGACAGTAGTAACCATTGTGACCACTAGTGAAAATACGAACGCCCTTTGTATAGATGGTGTGAAAAAAAGGTGGGCCATAGGGATGAGATTAGGTATATCATGACCAATTGGACCAGCATTCCTCCCAGACGCCAACTTTCTACCCCTGTACAGAAAATACACGTGTATCATTAATTCGCATTTCTGAAATGAATAGGCAATTATGGCCTGGTGTGCGTACTGAAAGTCCCGAAATACCTGGCTTATACAAGATGTCATAAATGCTGTTACATCTTCGCCGCTGATCGCAAGAACACCTCATACGCCCAAGCCGCGAGTACCCCACCTCCTCCTCCCTTCGGAGTCAGGGCAAGCAGATCACCGCCCATCCCAGATCCCAGGACCCACGTCCCACTGACGTTCGCAGACGCCAGATCAAGCCAATCATGTAGTCAACAGGGCGCAGCTCAACCTAGCTGGGTAGCCGATTTTAAAAAATAGATTTCTGCACTAGTAACCTCGTAATTCCAAACCCTCGTGTGGCAAAGAGCGGCAAATAGAGATAGAATTGACTTCATCTTGAACTCCTACTTTAATAATTCCAATGGCCCATAATTGCGAACGTGTCAATAAAATTATAATCGTCGGTATCAATATCAACTCCATTGTAACGCATTGCCAACGACTTCAACTTCTGCAGTTCCTACGCGACCACAATCATGACTTGGTTCTCCTCTCCGAGACAAAACTCAACCCTACGCATAAACTCGTTTTTAAAGGTTACAAACTCATACCCAGGGACAGGCCGAATTCAGTGAAGGGCGGAGGCACTGCAATTTTGATTAAAGATAACTTCCCCTTCGAGGAGATCTCCTTCCCATCCATCCTGTCGAACAAAATAATTGAATACACCATCATTAGAGTCCACGCCGGTAACAACAGTTCGCTCTTTTTTGTTAGTATATACGCCAGAAGCGACTGCAGGCTGCTTTTCCTCGAGGACCTCGATAATCTATTCCGTGGCTTCGACCTGACGCACGATAACGCGTGTTATATAATTGCTGACGATCTCAATGCCAAACGGATCGCCTGGGGTGACCGAGCGAACAACCAGAGAGGTATGCAGCTCTCCCGTTGGGAGATGAGCCATGGCTGCAAATATAAGCTAAACGTAATTCCGCCTGCACTCCCTACCTCCAAGCCCGCTCAAACCTTTCTGGATGTCTGCTTGGTCAACTCCAGGCTGAATCTTACCAACGACATGAACGGGAAGGCCCAGAGTGTCTCCTACAATAGGAGCGCAAAACACGAGCGCCCACCGCTACGATTTCAAGGCGACGAACTGGGTTAGATTCACTTGGAATCTAGCTAACTTTTATCATAGTGACATCACAGCTTAGAGGAACCTGTCCAACGCGGAAATTGACAGCTACATACACGAAATCAATAGGGCCATCTACAGGAGCGTACCTGAATTCAAAGAATGCAACAATACCTGCAAATACCTCAATCAGAAACTCCCTAAACTCCAAAAACATAAAATGTACATAATCACCCTTCTCCACAACCTCCACAGAACAGACCCTCAGGCCAAACTGAGGGTAACTAAAAGTGCTAAGTCCCTTCATAAAGAACTAGTGTCCGCCCTACAAGCCGAGTTCAGGAATTCAATAGATAAATTCTGGTCTAACCTAATTAAAAAGATAGACTTTCGCCGCTCAAACGATTTTTCCCCCAAAACTAATGCAATCTTCCGTCCCCGAAACCGACCGAGCATCAATGCTTTATGCGTCTCTCGGGACAATGACACACTTCTGGCCCGCAGTACCTGCGATCTTACTAAGGCAAGCCTATCCGACAATACCTACATTTTCACTGCCCCCATTGATAAATTAAACATTATAGGAGCTTTCTATGAAATCATCAACTCATCTCGTTACTTGAATTGAAAAAGGAGATTGTAGACGATTCAATTCTCACTGAACAGTGAGGGCCTTTAAAATAGACTTGGCCCTCCAGAGGGAGCAAGGTGTAACTATCACCATCTTCAGCGCAAACAACCCCGCCACCAACCCGGCCTCTTTAAACAAACTCATACACCCTTTCTGCGACCCCCCTCCATGGCGACGATCCTCAGAAGACTGCCTAACAAGACCTCCCGTGGCTTGGATGGTATTCCTCCGATCTTACTTAAACACCTCCCCCTAAGATAATAATTAACCTAATCATGATATTTAACAACGCGATCAACTACAGCCACTTCCCTGATATACGGCAAAACTGTAAAATCCTTCCCATTCTGAAGAAAGGCAAATGCCCCACCGACCCGTCTAGCTACCGGCTTATAAGCTTGACCCCCAGCTTAAGCAAAATTTTGGAATCAGTTATCAACGATAAACTATCAGACCACTACATTGACAACAACATTATCCCCGACCATCAATACGGATTGAGGTATCGCCACTCAACTACGCACGCGATTCACAGATTCCTCTCAGACGTAAATTCGGAGGTTGTCAACTGGTGGGCAAGGCCTTCCTGGCATCGAGAAGGCGTTCGATTCACAAGGGGAGGCCGCGATATCTGGGACACGGATTTTGATAAATCTCATATATGTTGTAGTGTAGGTGCAGTAGACCAATATATGTCTCACATGTTGGGTCCACTACCCCAAAGTTTCCGAAATATTAATAAAAAACTTCTGTTCGTCAACTCATAAACATCTTTTTTTATTAATATTTCGGAAACTCTGGGGTAGTGGACCCAACATGTGAGACATATATTGGTCTACTGCACCTACACTACAACATATATGAGATTTATCAAAATCCGTGTCCCAGATATCGCGGCCTGCCCTTGTCAGTGTGGTTGAACGGCCTAATTTATAAATTGCAAAGGAAAGGCTTCCCGAGATGGTTGACGTCACTTGTCTTGAGCATAATTACCGGAAGATCTTTCGTCACGTGGGATGGAAATCTGACCTCCCCTCTGAAATTTGTTGTCAGCGAGGGGCTCCAACAGGGCACCGTTAACTCGCCAATCCTGTTCAACATCCTTCTGAGTAATCTCCCAGGCCTTTTCGGCTTCAAAGGAAAAAGGCAACGCGAAGCTTTTAGCCTTCGCCGATGACACAGTGATATACGTGGCTGAGAACCTAGTTGACGTTGTCCAAAATAAACTGGACACCCTGGTTGACAACGGCAATAGAGATTATGCTGCATGTAACTTCCGGTTGAACCCACAGAAATGTGAAACCATACTCTTCCGAAAGCCTCTCGCCAACCTGACATCTAAAACCAAATCGGGAGCCAAATACATTCAGATTTTGGCCACAGTCCCGGGTACTTGCAACAAAGAGCTAATTCCCCACAGAAAAGTGGTCAAGTATCTGGGAGTTCTTTTGAAGATTTCCCCACGTTAAAAGAAAACGTTAATTATATTTATACATTTAAAAGAATTAATAATGAACGTTACGACCGTTACCTTTTTTCTCACTGTTGCTAAGGTGTGGAAAAAATAAAGCGTAAAAAATTTATTTATTAGACACAGGCGGAAACGAACTCCCGACCGCCACAAGCCTACGCCGACGTCTTACTGAATGCTCTACAGCATATTCTTAAATTGAGGTTAGCTTTTATGCTTTATAAGGGCACTTCGAAATTTTTAATAATTTGCATGTAAATATCTCTATTATTAAGGCCTATTGGGTTAAACGCTCCGACATCTACTTACTTATTTTCAACATAGATCTATCGTGCCAAGGCTCATCAAAATCAATGTCTATCACATTGCGTCCTTCCCTTGTTAGTAGGGTCCGAAGACCCTCGCTCGCGCCGAAACAGCAAAACAGTGAGGTAAGTAGGTCTTTCCCGTGGACGACTGTACAATTCTTTCTGATGCATTCGAAAAGGCGCGCAACCATTCGCGTGTGCGGCTTCTTCTTGCACGAAGCACTTCGTTGCGCGTCGACCCATCAAAATCGACCCTTTTAATGCAGTTCTGTAGCGCGCTATTGCACATGTTTAACCGTGCCTTTATGAACTTCTTTAAAAGTGTTCTCATGGAACAGATATTTTAGAACCTGTATGATAAAAGTTTCATGGAAGCGAATTATATTAGAACGTTTATTAAAAAAGGTTTCCTAAGATAAAGAAAAGTTCAAAACTATTAGGTACTAGTTTTATTTAAGGGGTTAAACCACTGTAGAATTTAAAAAAAAAAAAATTTGTTTAAAAGGTGCTGTAGGGTCTTAAAAATAATATACCAAACGATGGAGGGCGGCAAAAATGTCCAAATATCCAAATTTTCAATTCTACCGCAACGCTCTCGTGTATGCCCCGAGCGCCTTTGTTATAACTGCGCGCGCTGTAGTTTTTTTTTAGAGTGCGGAATAGTCTAGAATGTTAAGAACGTCTGTGTAGGGTTAGTAAAGTGAGGATCGACCGTTGAAAAGGACGCTTAAAGGTATATAAGAATCTAATATGATTTTACAGTACTTAAAACTTTAAACGCGTTTTTCTCGAAACCACTTTTTTTTAACTGGCCGGAAACATAACTCGAACAAATCTTCACCGATCGATCGGAAAAATTTAACAGTATATTTAAAATTGTTTTCTCCAGCGACGTACGTAGGATTTTTTTTTATATTGCATACATATTTGTTTAAAAACAATTTTTGTGACGATTTCTTTCATGAAATTTTAAACTTTTTTTTCAAAAATGCATCATTTCGCGAAAAATCAATACAGGGTGTTCCAAAAATGCTGCGGTTCCTTGAAGGGGGTGACTCGGGGGGTAATTGCAAACAACTTTTTCCTTTGCGAAAATGTTCTCCAAGGTTTCGTTAACGAGATATTAACAAAAAGCAGCGACCAATCAGAGCCCGAGTCTGGCGGCCGAGTTCCCGTGCTAGCGTGGCCGCGTGCCGCGCTGCGACTACGAACAAGCAACTCGGCATGCATCGAAGGAAATTGCGTAGAATGGCAAATGAAAAAGAGGTAACAAATAAAATCGAACATTTTGTCATGATTTGTTTGTCATTTAAAGTGAATAATGAATAAAGGAGAAATGGATGAAAATCATGTCTAACGTAAAAAGACGAATACAAAGGTTTTCTTTAGAAGAATCGAAAATAATAATTATTTGAAGTGGAAGGATAAGGAATACGTAAATTTCCTTGTGTTAATAACGTAGCCACGACAAGGTAATGTAACAGGAAATGAACGAAAAGTGATCATAGTTCGTTATTGTGATTAAAATCCATAATTCAATAACGGCCAACAGTGTTGCTTTTAACGAACAAGTTTGTTTAAAAACCCCTAAGAAATATTTAGGTATGGAAATTTTTAGAATTATCGCCGGAAATAAGCCATAGCCTGCGTTAAATTTAAGAAATAATAGTCGCCAACAATGTAACTAAAACTCACCCTTTCGAAAATTCACCTGCAGCTTGAAAACCTGTGTCACTAGGTCACTGAACCGATCCTGGTCATCGACAGACGCGCTGAGTGCACAGCTGATCTCAGGTACACGACACCATCCAAAGTTAAGGGTCCCAACGTCAAGTGCGTCCGGGTTAATGTACCGAATATTCACTTCACTGCACACCTACTAACACTGATCACTTAATTTATTTTTCAT
The DNA here is from genome assembly GCA_910592295.1 of Andrena haemorrhoa. NCBI lineage: Eukaryota > Metazoa > Arthropoda > Insecta > Hymenoptera > Andrenidae > Andrena > Andrena haemorrhoa. The sequence goes on from OU342940.1 coordinate 21,476,808, forward strand.
GGAACGTGTTGTTTCTACGTTATAAAAATTAGTGGAAATGAATTTTTACTTGGCGTTCGGAGCCGTGGGTATTTCCGCGCAAATTCTCACGCTGCAGCACTTGCGTCCCCGTTGTTCGGGGGGTACACCCAGAACATCGCGTAATATTCTTCATCAGAGTACATTTCTGCGACGTGATTGCAAGCTGACTGACAGGATTTTTTCCAAGCAACTTCCTCTACCCCCAAGTAGCTTCTCTCGTTCCATTATGAGTTAACCCCCACCAGGACAAGATGCGTTAGGTAAAAAGAACCCATCACATTTTCGAAACACACGTGCTTTGCAGAAGTGCAACGAACGAACCGTCGTACACTTTCACAAAAGTCCGCGCTCCGTCCTTTTACTGCCAATGTACCCATTGCTTCGAGGTAGGCAGTAGACGCGGCCACGCTAGCACGGGAACTCGGCCGCCAGACTCAGGCTCTGATTGGTCGCTGCTTTTTGTTAATATCTCGTTAACGAAACCTCGGAGAACATTTTCGCAAAGGAAAAAGTTGTTTGCAATTACCCCCCGAGTCACCCCCTTCAAGGAACCGCAGCATTTTTGGAACACCCTGTATATCGAAAAAATCCTACGTACGTCTCTTGCTGTTGTTCTATAGAATCGAAAAGACTTTGGTTTTTTGTTCCACGTCAAAAATTGCGAGAGTTAGGTTTCCGGTCGTGGACCCTTTCAAAAAACAGGCACCGACGGAGAAATGCTGCGCAGCCACCATTTTGACATGAACGAAGTTGAAAAAATATTTTTTGTACTTCATTACTAGAATTATAAATCCCAGTTTACAGAATTTCGATTGATATCTTTATTGCGCAAAAAAAATCCCGAAATATGCCTATTTTTTCGTGCTCTACAGTGGTTTAACCCCTTAACAATATAATATCATATTCTTCATATATTTATTTAATAAAGGGTATGAAAATCATAACATAAGTAATTAATAGTTTCATAAGAAGTATTGACCAGAAAAGAGAACTTGTCAAGAATAATACCTAAATAATATTTGGCTGTACTTCCAAAAGGCACCGGTGGCCGATCGAGATGAAATTTCAGGAGCGTTTTGGAGAATGTGAGAGGACCCCAAATATAAAATTTTAGCTTTGGGAATTCACCCGTTTGAAAGATGGCCGCTCATTCACTGTGATCGTTGCATCGCATAATAACGTGTAACATTTATGTTTGTTTTCGACGAAGACAGAAAATAAATAATTGTTGCATGCCGTCGCGCGATGCTTGTAACGACAGTCTCATTTTTAGCATCCCCAAACTCACATCGGTTCGCTACTATGCATATTCTCGCCCCGCACTATTCTAGCTCCAACCACTACTAATACCCGGGACAAGTTGGAAAGTGGAATGCGTTGTGTCGAAATAAGTCAACAGAAATGCCGTGGTAAAGTGATTAAAAAAATCGGTGAGGTGTACCCTTTTATGCACAATCACCCCTGTATCTGTTGAACGCATTAATTGCCGAAGCTAAAAAGACAATGTTAAGTCTTTGAGGGAATTACTGATCTACGAGCGCACAGCGATTGCTATACACCATTGAAAAGATCGCGCCAAATCGAATCGATTGATACCATTTTTAACTTCGAAATCGGATGGGATCACCTTGAAAAATTACCTCATAGTTTGAGATTTTGCGGTTTGGAACAAAAGAAACCGGTAGTAAAATCCCATCCAGCCCTCGGGACCTCGGGTAGACACCTGAGTACAAATTGGAAGATGTAATTGATACTCCAGCAGGATGGGGTGCCAAATGTGCTTCATGACCTTCATTTCAGGGCCGTGTTGGGCTTGCATTTGCCACATAGGCCCCTTTCTAATGCCCAGTACGAAATCATCAATTCATATTAATAATAATTAAATTAATTTTACCTCAAAATTGAAATGTAGTTAATTTTTACCCGTTTTATACCGCATAAAAAGAAACTGCGAGAACGTATCCTCCGCGTAAGTCGAGGGACAGGTGTAATTTTATAATATTCTATTCATTATTTTCTTTATTTCTAATATTTAATTTCAAAGATTTAACATACTTGCTGATTCAAAGTTTTAAATATATAAGTATAAAAACAGAATTTTCTCAAAAGTTAAAGGATGCTACCACGTGATACTGACGCTACAGTATGAAACAAAATCAAATCAAATGGCCAAAATGGCGGCGGTGGACGCATACTTAGATCATATATACCTATAAACACGGCTCCAGATAACTGCCTTGATGCAAAGATAAAATTATTTATGTAACGTCACATGTGGGCAAAGTAATGGTGGAAGTTTTTATTTTCAAAGCATTGTATAAATAATTACGGAAACGCAATTTAATAATTGTCGTTGCCATTCTTTATACAACACGTCTGTACTATTATTAATAATTCTTCACAACTCATTTACAGAAAAATATGTAACCTCACTTGTATATGTATATGGTCTAACCATTGAGCTATAGAAATACCTGGAGTGGGAAGAAGTAGAGGCGATAGCGGCCCGAGGGAAATAGAAGATCTCGGGTGAACCTATCCTTCTTCCTATTATCCCTGTCACTCTGTACTATCTGTGTTATGTATGTTTTTGTGTGCGCAGATAACTTCACTCACATGCGCTATACATCCATAGCCTATTGTAAGACAGAGATAGGTTCACCCGTTACTTCCCTCTCTCTCGGGCCGGCCGCCATTGCTCTGTTCACTCTCCAGGTATTTCTATAGCTCAATGGGTCTAACTAAGGCCTGATGCAGTATTCACTACTTCGAATTATCTTTTGCTCACAAGTGACGTCACATTTCCCCCGTTATCTTTGCTTCATTTTGACTCATAAATTCCTGTATAGTAGGCCGTGTCTATAAGTATACAGGATGTCCCAAAATTGAGGGACAATCCGAAACATGCAATATCCTGATCTAAGGAGGCATCGAAAAGTCCTTTACCGTTTTGGGATCCGAGGCTACATTCTCCAGGTATTAACAGTTAAATATTAGCGGTGAAACTTCCGGGCCGCGCAGTTTAAAGCCGAGTCAGTTGAGCGTGCGCTAGTGTACGCTTGCATGCTCAAGCAGGAGGCGCGCGTAGATACAGGTTCAGGCACAGAGTAGAACTGACCGTGTAAATGAGTTAGCGCCCCTAACGTGTGGGTCTGTACCTACGCGTCCCTCCTGCGTATGCGTGCCGGAGGTCACTGCCCACGGTCAGATGTTTCGGCTTTAAACTGTGTGGCCTGGAAGTTCCACCATTAATATTCAACTGTTAATATCTGGAGAAAGAAGCCTCAAATCCCAAAACGGTAAAAGACTTTTGGATGTCTTCTTGCATCAGGACATTGCATGTTCTGGATTGTCCTGTAATTTTGGGACGCCATGTATGTGGTCTAAGGACGCATGCAACGTGATGTTGCCAACACCACCTAAATCGAGTACAGCGCCGCCAGATCGTTGGTATTAAAACTACTATAGTGCTAACAGCTCGCCCATAAGAGTCTCCATATCATGGTCACTTCTTACACCTCGGAAGAAATGTAAAATAGAATAGATAGTCTATACCAGGCATGATCAATAGACGGGCACTCGCCTGCGGACAACAAACTTCCACTTCTCAGTAAACAGTCTCATGGTGGGCTACGCCATTAATAATGGTGATGACCGTGAGTCCGTTACAAGTGTGTATTCCACACGCATAAACGCTCCGCTCCCACTATTCCAATTGCTCCTCACTTCGTTCTCGGACTCATTTGGCCCTGAATGCGCCCGCGGGTGCTCCCAGGCGTCCATGCCCGCCATGCGAATAATTCAGCATGCCTGCTCAAAGCATGCCTGGAAAATAAGCGAGTATTTTATGAATTTCACAAATGAATGTATAATTAACATCTAAAGATGACGAGTGCCATTGAATACGATATTTTGAAAATGTAGAAACATTATAAACAAAACAGATGATACGTCATCGATAATATAATGAAATCCATATGTTCGACATTTAGTCTCTAGATTTGTATATTATATATCATTGAGCTCTATCCTAACTGGAGTGTGAACAGCAGTGGGAAGAGGTAGAGGCGGCAGCGGTCCGAGAGAAATCGAAGATAGTGTGTGAATGTGTCCTTGTTCTTCCTACTATCCCTCTATGTATATCTCTACTATCCTGTAATAAATTTGTGTGTAGTGGGGGTATAGACGCCACGCGGCACGCCACCACGCCATGATCTTTGTTAGCATCAGTTACGAGTCTCAAAATCATAATCATGAGTAATTTTAACACGTTTGACTCTTTTTTTTATTTTGCGATCATTATTCATAAGAATATTATTTTTTAGATATGTTTTACATTCTTGTGCGCGCGGATAAGTTCACCGAGATGCACTATACATCTATAGTCTAGTAAGACAGAGAAAGCAATCCCTCGTATTTGTGTCCCTTGTCTGCCATTGCTCTATTCACACACCAGTTAGGATAGAGCTCAATGTTATATAGACATATTTTCTACGATAAGTAACTATATCTATACGGCGATATGCAAAGTGTAGTCTTATGTTAGTGCAGTGTTCTCCCGATATAAACTCACTACTATCTCACGATAATGATTCGTCGGTATCCCCGCCACTTACTGAGGCTCGCATTTGTTCGTCAGCCACTCGCTAAAAACGTCACCGACAACGGGAGAAAGAAAATGAAAAGTGAAGGGGGGGGCGAAAGCGTCTACGACACGAACTCTGTCTTAAGGTCCGATCCCACGGCACGCGTCTCGGCGAGGCTCGTAGGCTCATCAAATCTGTTTAGCGAACGCGAGTCGGTAAGCCAGAGGCGCTTCGTCGACGCGGTTAGTCCAAGCTGGCTGATGATTCAGTGCTGTGGGATTTCACCTTTACATTGACGTTTGCGTGCTAGGGCTGTTCGAGTACTCGAATATTCGAGTAGCTTGAAATTCGGTCCAAGCCGAGCCGAATACTCGTAGAGTATTCCGAGTACTCGAATTTTTTCGCGCGGTCTGAATGTACTTCGAAAAGATCGAAATTTTCAAGCCGTCCAACTGTGACGAGTAGCTTGAAGCTTGAACGTTTCGAGCGTTACGAATGTTTCGAATATTTTAGGTTAGGAAATGTGTATCTATTAGAATGTATATAATGCCTGAATAATGGATCTTAATTATATGAATAATTGAAATGTAAACTGTTAATAATAATATTCTGCAACTATTGAAAATAAGTACTAAATTCATATACTGCTCTTTATTTTATCTCTCATTTCTCGTTACTTTTCCTTTTTTTCTTTATTTTTTTGCCTCTTTCGTATACATTATACGTATATGGATTTCTGTCGGGTCACTGTTAACAAAGGTTGTTACCAGGTAATAAAAAATGAAGAAATATAAATAAATAACGAAACAGTTATGAAATACAAATTAAGTATAGTCAAAATTAAGAGATGTGTTTTTCCATGTGTTTTTAGATGAAATTTAATATGACATCTCTACGCCATGTAGTTTTGAATAAAGCCAAGTGGTAATTCATGATGTGTCGAAGTTTTTGTTACTTTAATATGGCATAGTGTGATACATATGTATTTCGACTTCTACACGGCATTAATTTATTTTCAATAGTTATAGAATATTTTTATTTGCAGTTTACATTTTAATTATTCACATTAATAAGAACCATTATTTGCATTCCTGTAGATACACATTTCCTAACCTAAAATATTCGAAACATTCGTATTGCTCGAAACGTTCAAGCTTCAAGCTACTCGTCACAGTCGGACGGCTCGAAAATTTCGATTTGCTCGAAGTACATTCGGGTCGCCCGAAAAAATTCGAGTACTTGGTTCTCTTCGAGTCGCTCGGTTTTTACGGGTACTCGGCTCGGTTCGCTTTTTTCGAGTACTCGAACAGCTCTACTGCGTGCCGATGCTCGGTCTCTTTCACAAGCCTTTGGGTGATGTTACAAGCGAGTCTGCGGTGAGAGAATGCGAGTCACAGAATCTAGTCCATCTTGCGATAAAGATTCGTCGCCGATTTCGAGTCGCGAGCCTATATCGAGAGAATGGTGTACAGAGTTTCTGTATTAATTGTTTTACTATAGGTGCAGCAATACAACAGTAAGTTAACAGTTAAACGATTTTCCATCGATAGGAAAGTAACGAGGCAAACCGTAGACATGTGGCTGGTCTCGCATGCGACGCCGACATCTTCGTCGAGCAGCTGCGTGGAGCTGTCGAGTCCTATCCATGCGGGTGGCACATCGTCTTCCGGTCGTGGTGGTTCTGGGGGATCAGGTGCCACGACGCCTGTCCGTAAAATTTCGGCCCATGAGTTTGAACGTGGCGGTTTGCTCAAACCGATCGTCAATACTATCGACGGAACGCCAACCTTTCTGAGTGTTTCACCCAGCGATTCGGGCCAGCCAGGAAGTCAGCCAGTCGGCTCAGGAAATTCGGGTAGACCTCAGAGACGTTCTAGACACGAACTAAGGCACTTGGATGAAAAAGATCTCATATTTGAATTGGTACGGTTTTTTTTATCAAGTTTGTTTTTGCTAGTACATTGTTCTACTACCAGGTAAGGTTGGACTATTTGGGTAATTCAATTTTTGGATGCTTCATAAGTACTCGAATGTTATGAATATTCCTCGAATATTGCCCTATTCAAATACTACAATCGAATTAGGGCTGTACTTGAATATATGATAGTTAGAATATAGTATTTTTCTTTTCGGATACATTTCGACATTTAAAACTCAGTGGCTTTGGTCTAAAACATTTTGCGCAACTATTCGAATGTAATATTTGTACAGTCGGATCATTTTTAATAATTCGTGTGCAGCTCTACTTCGAATGTAATATTTGAAAAATATTCCATGCATATTCAAATACCCGGGCTATTCGAATATTCGGATAAATTCTATTGAATAAAAACAATTTCTACTAATAGTCCCAGCCCCCTGTCAGGCCATCGAGAGACAGAGATTGAGTGATAAGAATAGGAGGCATTGCTGAATCTAACTCACCCCCTTCGAAAAACGCAGACTCTTCTCTTGTTACTATGTGTGAAACGTGTCACCGTACACTCCAGCCACGGAGATAAAACGTTGCGTTGCAATCGTTTGGAGATAAGGCATCATGTTAAAAACGCCTTCGACGCTTCCTCGCCCTAGCGATGGGCTTTTGTTTAAAAATGCAATCCCACAGCACGTGGCCCAGCGAGTACGACGCCGAACTCGCTGAGTCATGCGCCGTGGAAATTGTCAGCTTCGATTATAGCCGCGTCTTTCGAAATCCCTATGGCCTGCCGCCTAACAGATTTGACGAGCCTAGGTTTGCCCAGCCACACGCTGTGGGATCGCATCTTAAGGTTTGCGTTGACGAGCCTAGCGTGGCCTGGGCAGTCGGTCAGCGTCGGGCGACAGTACCGAAACGTTCGGTGCTATTACAACGTCTCTCTCGCACACAAATAAAATAAGTATTACCAAAGTTGTGTGACAACAGGTGTGTTTGTATGTTTATGCATAGACATAAATGTAATGGTAAGGGAAAACCTGTTTTTATGTAAAGATTATTGGATATATGGAGCAGTAACGATAATGTCAATGCGCATGCCTCTATAGAGAAATGAGAAAGTGGACGGAATCCAGCGGACTTTGACTAGCCTTCAATCCCCTTCTCTTTCTTCACGAACAGAAGTATAGAACTCCTCCGAGGATAGAAATCCTCGGTATCCTACATATCTGACCCCAACGCATACAGACTGGTAAGGCTCTGCATGTGCAGTGCACATGCATGAAAGCTAACCTGATGCAGCGAGTTTTTAGAAATTGGGGGAGAGGGTCAAGCTAACTAAACTTACCAAATTAACCTGTTAGGATTATCTCCCCTCCAGCGCTTCATGATAGTTACGACATCCACATTCCATTTTCTTGTGCGCTTTCAATTTAACGATTCATCTTTTCCTTACAATTCCCATAAAATTAATAAGTATCATACGCAAAAACTCTGTCGATACAGAATGCATCATTATTTAAAATATTCTGCACAGTCTGATTGAGTTCGTGCCTGGACTCATTTTTATCAGGAAGATCTCAGCAATCCATTGCAATCATTCTTATTCCGAAAAAATGAAAAAATGTTGCCACCCGATGTGACAAAATTATTTCTCGGCTCGCGCTTCACGCGACGACGCACAATGGGCCGAATTCACTTATTTAGCGTTATTTGGGTCTTTTTTTAAGATAGCGGAATGAAATTGACGTAAAAAAATATGCTAAAATTATTCCTTTCTAATGATGTGGAATTTAATATTTTTTACATTTATTTATTTATTTTTTAATTTTTTCAACTTAATTGTGATAAAATAATTTGGGGACTGTTTATTTGATAGCATATTTAATGCCCTTTTCAATGGTTTAAATTGAATGTTTGGGAAACTTTTGAGGAAAGTAGCTAAATACATTTGTTTTTAATTAATGAACAGTTTTGTGGGAAAAACTCATCGTTTATTAGTAATTAATGTAAATATTCTATTAAAAAATAATTTTAAATTCAGTCAGGAAAACTGCGACATTTTTTAAAATTGACAAGGAATATCTTTCAAGTCCCAACGAGTCCCGTATTTTAACAGGATGGAATCTTTTCAGTGCGCCTTCCTCTATACAATCATGCAAGAATCACTTTCCACTTCGCCCCATTTCTCAAAATATTACTGTTTGAAGTCATCAGCGTCGCGTCATTTTCATTGCGTTCTTGCGACGACATGTTTGTATAACACTTGTGTCATCAAAAATATCGTAATGAAATTGGAACTGAAAATTAAAATAAACAATTCTCTTTAAATGATATATAACATAATATGTACTAGTAAAGGACGGGCGCCCCTTTTTTCATTGAACTATAACTTCTGCAGCTTCTGGGTCTAATGTTTCCGATCTTTTTTGCCCAATTTTGTTCTTACGGTAGAGATATATGGATCTGACGTTAAAAGTAATCTAAAACCGGATCTTCGTTTGTAGCGATCCTTGAAATTTTCCTTAAACAGTTTCTTCGAAGAAGGATGCAACGCACGAACGTGAAGAAAATGACGCGATGCTGAGAACTTCAAACAATAATATTTTTGTAATATTTTTGTAATATTTAGATTCCATCCTGTTCAAATACGGGACTGGTTGGAACTTGAAAGATATTTCTTGTCAATTTTAAAAAATGTCGCAATTTTCCTGGCTGTAGGGGAGCGGAGGGTAATATCGTACACCTAACTTTAACCATCCTTTTCTTTGAATCTATTTAATACAAGACAAAGTAATATGTATCAAGTCGTCCTAAATTTAGTCTAGTTTTATATGAATAAAGCATATTTGAATGCAACTACTATGAAAGCGTCAAAAACAAATTATTTTAGAAAGTTATATGTACGGAATTACCCGACACGTTGCGTGTAATTCCGTACGTTGTTCGTCTAATTTCGTACATAATTTTGAGGCTCCAAATAGCATGATTAAAGTTTTTTGCAAATAAAACAAAATTTTTTAATTAATTATAGTTGTTGGTATATTTATTCACAAAATACACAGATAACATTGTCCGCAGAATTTGCGCCACTACACAAAGCATGTGCCCACTTTCCGCATGACACACATCTGTACCATAATTCTTTATTTTAACCAAATTCACCACATTTTTTCCTTGGAGTCATCTAAAACAATAAATAAATCAACATATGTAATACAAATAGTTATAGCGGGTAATACCGTACGGTGTACGGAAATTCCCGAAACCGAATTTTAGCTTTCAACAACGTGTAGTTACAAAAACAAACGCAATAAAGTAATACATCGACCATGATCTCATGCTAAATAGTCTTACAGTGTGAAATATAATACCGTCACTACAGAATTTAATAAAAATATGTACTTACGGCTTATTTTCTGACGTTAAAATGTTGTAACAGCGAGCGCAAAATCACAACACATCCAATTGCATCGAAACCGTTGTGCTGAATGACGCAATAACTGGAGGATGCGAAACACTACTAAACGAACAAGTGTGACAAAGAAAAACAAATGCAACTCGATTCCTTCCGTGTAAACACTGCTGTACGGAATTGGCCGCTGTACGGTATTAGCCTCCGCTCCCCTATTCAAAATTATTTTTCAATAGATTATTCACATTAATTACTAATAATAGATGATGTTTAGCGAAAAGATTGGCCTTTAATTTAAACAAAACGATGTTTAGCTGCATTCCTTTATTTTTCGACTCTTCCTTATAACTTGGAAACGAAAAGTTTCCTGAACATTCGATTTAAATCACTGAAAAGGGCATTAAATAAAGTACCAAATGAAGAGTTTTCAATTTTATTTTATCACAATTAAGTTACAAAAATTGAAAAATAAATAAATAAATGTAAAAAATATTAAATTCTATATCATTAGAAAGGAATAATTTTATCCTATTTTTGGCGTCAATTTTATTCAGATATCTTAAAAAAAGACCCAAATGGCGCTAAATAAGTGAATCCGGGCCCACTGTGCGACGCCTATGATATCGCCCCTCGGTTTGTTTTACCGTGATTGAATTGAGCTCGGGAAATTTCAGGAATCACAACGTGCCACCGTCTCATTAATATTAAATCGGTGAACTCGACACTTTTAATATTAAGGAGGCATGTACAGGGTGTTAGACTACTGTGGGATGAAAATTAAGGGATGCTTCTAGTCACCAATATAAGACAAAAATCAAGAATAACGATATTGCGGTTGAGGCTTCGTTTCTTAGTTACCTACAAGCGTTTAAAGATTGTAAATATTCTGGCCAAAAGACAATCCGCGTGTGCAGGTGTCACGCGGGTGAAGCTAGGAGAAGGGTCGAACAGTGGTGATTATAGCCATTGCCGCACGGGGTCACTTACCTCGGAGAAACTACAACGAAATTTACAACAATCGGCATGGCCACACGATTCTGCGACACTTAATCCAGAATTAAAGGGTATCGTTGAATTACACGAGACCTGCCTACACGCTGAAATCGTTTCCTAACCGAGCCAAGTACTCGATTATCTAAATAATATTTCAAACAGTTTGAATATTCGAACAAGCTTGATAAAATTTGATCTTTTCGAATGATTTGAGTGGCTTGAATGTTTAAACGGCTTGCTTGCATACAAGCCACTTAATTTTAACTGAATAACTTGAATCTTTCGAGATCCTCAATCGATTTCGACTTACTCAAAAATTCCAATACTACTCGACAATTCAAGTTAATAATAACAGCTATTGCTTAATAATATATATTATTTTGAACGAGTCAAATTACCGAATATTTAGGGGAGACCAGGGCTAGTTGATACGTTATTCAGTTTTCAATTTTTTTCATTTTCATTTGAATTAATTACTTAATAACAAATATGCTAAAATATATTTTGGTCCTTTCTCTTTAATATATAGTAAGCGAAAACTTGAGAAAATACATAAAAACGAATGAAGAAATGTTATTTGGACGAAGACGATATGTATCAATTTACCCCACTGCGGGGCAAGTTGATACTGCTCTGAGGCATGTTGATACATCTGTATAATATTCGTTTAATGAATAATTAATAAATTTGAAAAATATAATTTTAATCTAGATGCCTTTCCAACAATATAGATTAAAAAAGAGCAATGACGTATTCTAAAAACCAAATAGATTTTTTAACAAACTTGGAGAATCATTTTTTTTTCTGTCTTCTTTAACACAAGGTGTCTTCTTCTTTGTGTTAATATATCTTAATAAACTCATTTTGTCAATATTGTATATTATCGCGTTTTGCCTTAATGATATTGAGTCTTTTTCTATTGCGACACACGCTTTTTCAAAAATACCTTGCGATATTTCGCCACGATTTGTCTTTTTGATATAATTTCGAACCATTTTCCTAGAAATAAAAGAAAAAAATTAAAAGTAGTCGGGCAGAATTGATACACTGTATCAACATGCCCCAGAGAAAACATATCAACTTACCCTACAGGAAGTCAATATGTACAAACATGTCCATAAAAAATGTACAACATATAAACAAAATATATATAATCTTTTTATTTGATCCCCTAGGGGTTACAATCTCCCATATACCCTTCTCCCTTACATTTTCCCCTTAACCCTCGGTTGTCACACAGGGTCAAATTGACCCTGCAATTTTTGAAGCAAAACACTTTTTCTCGAAACTCTTATTACTTCAAATTTTTTTGTAAGCATGACGACACTTTAAATGTCAACATTCAACGATGGGCATATATTCTACAATGTTCAAACTTTATCTCAGAATTTTTTAGGCTTAATTTAACAAATAGTTTTTAAGTAACAACTGATTGAAAATTGGCAGGGTCAAATTGACCCAGTGTGACAACGACGTTCGAAAAAGTAGGTGTGACAACCGAGGGTTAAATCTACCTTATCTTAACTTATTCTATCTTAACCTAATTCCTTATTTCTAATCCTGCACGCTCGCTCGCTCTCCCTCCTGGACCTCCGCTTCCGGACGCTTCCCCTCTCACTCCATTCCTCCACTCACACCTCCGACCCCTCCCCCCCACACACCGCTCTTCTTTCCTCCAATTTCCTCATCCACTCCTCCCCCCTCCCTCATCCCCTAACACCACCATCACCACCTCTTGCCATCCCCTCTCAATCCCCCAGCCCGTACATACCTCCCACACGTGTTCCCACGACTCCTCCCCCTGCCCACACATTCTACACCTCCTTTTCTCCTCCTCCTCCCAGTACCTCTCCTCTTCTTGCAACTTTCTCTCCCTTTCCACCAACTCCTCCCCCCTTATCCCCCCCTATCCCTCACCCTCTCCACCTCCTCCACCGTCCACCCCCTGTCCCCATAATACTGCTTCCTTTCCTCCTCCCACCCTTGCAGAACCCTTCCCCTCCTCATCCTCCTCTTCATTTCCTCCCAGCCCTCCATGGCCAACTCCCCCCCTTTCCCTCCTCTAGCTTCCTCTCGTATCCCCATGCCCTCATTCCCGCCCCTCCCTTCATCATCCCCCTCTGTAGTTCTTCCCTTACCATATACCCTGGGGTACTTCTGTCCACCCCCAGGACCCACTTCAAATACATCTCGTGCATCCCTTCAACCTTTTCCCTACCTTTCCATCCCCACACTTCCACCTCATAGCTAACCACTGCCCACACCAACTTATCAAAGAGCCAAAGCCTTCTTCCCCAGTCCTTCCCAAATTTCCTTTTCCCAATCCCCCACACCTGCCCCATCACCGCAGCCCCCTTTCTTACCCTCTCCTTCACGTGTTCCCCCTGCCCTCCATTTCCCATCAGCGTATACCCTAGATATCTACAGCTCCTTACCTCCTCCAACTCCTTTCCCTTTCACCTCCACACCACCTTGCTCCACCTGCCCCCCCCCCTTCTACACCTCATCACCCTCGTTTTCCCCACATTGACCTGTAACCCATTCCCCTCTACGTACTTTTCTAGTTTCCCCATCAATATAAACAAAATAACAAAACCTAATTACTTTACCTTCAAAAGACTCAATGTGATGAAAAATTAATTCGGGTTATAAAATTCTTTATACCATCTCAAGACGGATTGGAAAGTGAACACAACTATTTATATATTCTCTATATAAATGAAAACAGTTAAGAAATGATTGCTATCGTCAACGCACACATACGTACGCTAGATCGTAGGAAATAATTAAACAACAAACTTCACATACCTCGCTCAAAAGAGAGCTACGTATGTATAGGGTGTTCCAAAAATGCTGCGGTTCCTTGAAGGGAGTGACTCGGGGGGTAATTGCAAACAACTTTTTCCTTTGCGAAAATGTTCTCCGAGGTTTCGTTAACGAGATATTAACAAAAAGCAGCGACCAATCAGAGCCCGAGTCTGGCGGCCGAGTTCCCGTGCTAGCGTGGCCGCGTGCCGCGCTGCGACTACGAACAAGCAACTCGGCATGCATCGAAGGAAATTGGGTAGAATGGCAAATGAAAAAGACGTAACAAATAAAATCGAACATTTTGTCATGATTTGTTTGTCATTTAAAGTGAATAATGAATAAAGGTGAAATGGATGAAAATCATGTCTAACGTAAAAAGACGAATACAAAGGTTTTCTTTAGAAGAATCAAAAATAATAATTATTTGAAGTGGGAGGATAAGGAATACGTAAATTTCCTTGTGTTCATAACGTAGCCACGACAAGGTAATGTAACAGGAAATGAACGAAAAGTGATCATAGTTCGTTATTGTGATTAAAATCCATAATTCAATAACGGCCAACAGTGTTGCTTTTAACGAACAAGTTTGTTTAAAAACCCCTAAGAAATATTTAGGTATGGAAATTTTTAGAATTATCGCCGGAAATAAGCCATAGCCTGCGTTAAATTTAAGAAATAATAGTCGCCAATAATGTAACTAAAACTCACCCTTTCGAAAATTTACCTGCAGCTTGAAAACCTGTGTCACTAGGTCACTGAACCGATCCTGGTCATCGACAGACGCGCCGAGTGCACAGCTGATCTCAGGTACACGACACCATCCAAAGTTAAGGGTCGCAACGTCAAGTGCGTCCGGGTTAACGTACCGAATATTCACTTCACTGCACACCTACTAACACTGATCACTTAATTTATTTTTCATGGAACGTGTTGTTTCTACGTTATAAAAATTAGTGGAAATTAATTTTTACTTGGCGTTCGGAGCCGTGGGTATTTCCGCACAAATTCTCACGCTGCAGCACTTGCGTCCCCGTTGTTCGGGGGGTACACCCAGATCATCGCGCAGATAATACTCTTGAGCAGAGAACATTTCTGCGACGTGATTGCTTGCTGACTGACAAGATTTTTTCCAAGCGACTTCTTCTACCCCCAAATAGATTCTCTCGTTCCATTATGAGTTGACCTCCACCAGGCCAAGAGGTTTCAGGTAAAAAGAAGCCAACACATTTTTGAAACACACGTGCTTTGCAGAGGCGCAAGGAACGGACTATCGTGCACTTTTACAAAAGGCCGTGTTCCGTCCTTTTACTGTAAATTTACCCATTGCTTCGAGGGAGGCAGCAGACACCGCGTGTTTCGGTTCGAAAGGGTCCAAAGAGAAGAGAAACAGAAAGTCTTCGAGTTGCTATAAAGAAGAAAATGCATACCATTCCTGTTTCCCCTTTCCGATACCCTGAGTTCACGTCTGCTACGAGGCGGAACCAATTAAGTCATAAATTATCCAAAACTGTAGGAAACCGTTCTCTACCGCTGACTAGCGGGACAATACGGTCATAAACCGCAACCCTGGCGAAATGCTCTGGCCGATCAGCCTGCTTAATTTTGGGGAACTAGAATTTAAAAAGTATTATCCAACATCAATACGCCACGCGGAGAGACAGAGGAAGAAAATGGGTAGTCCGCTGACAGCGCGTGGTCCCGCCTGCGTCGTCCTTCCTTCAAATTAAAGACAGATCCCTTATCTCTAGAGTATAAACATGCGCTCGAATTTCAAAACAATACCACGCGTTGACGTATTCCGTGCGAGGAAAGGTGGCCTTGAAATCCGATTGGTCCTAATCTAACCAATCTGCCTTGCATCCCTCCCAAACGGTCACTGTTTTGAAGAGGCCTTCTTCACAGCAATGTCACCTCCCCGAGGCCCACCAGTATAAACACGCGCTCGAATTTCAAAACAAAAGCACGCGTTGACGTATTCCATGCGAGAGAAGGTGGGCCTCGGGGAGGCGACATTGCTGTGAAGAAGGCTCTTCAAAACAGTGGCCGTTTGGGAGGGATGCTGGGCAGATTGGTTAGATTAGGACCAATCGGACTTCGAGCCCACCTTTTCTCGCACGGAATACGTCAACGCGTGCCTTTATTTTGAAATTCGAGCGCGTGTTTATACTCGAGAGATAAGAGATCTGTCTTTAATTTAAAGGAAGGACGACGCAGGCGGGACCTCGCGTTGTCAGCAGACAACCCCAAACACGTGGTGTCTACTGCCTACCTCGAAGCAATGGGTACATTGGCAGTAAAAGGACGGAGCGCGGGCTTTTGTCAAAGTGTACGACGGTTCGTTCGTTGCACTTCTGCAAAGCACGTGTGTTTCGAAAATGTGATGGGTTCTTTTTACCTAACGCCTCTTGTCCTGGTGGGGGTTAACTCATAATGGAACGAGAGAAGCTACTTGGGGGTAGAGGAAGTTGCTTGGAAAAAATCCTGTCAGTCAGCTAGCAATCACGTCGCAGAAATGTACTCTGATGAAGAATATTACGCGATGTTCTGGGTGTACCCCCTGAACAACGGGGACGCAAGTGCTGCAGCGTGAGAATTTGCGCGGAAATACCCACGGCTCCGAACGCCAAGTAAAAATTCATTTCCACTAATTTTTATAACGTAGAAACAATACGTTCCATGAAAAATAAATTAAGTGATCAGTGTTAGTAGGTGTGCAGTGAAGTGAATATTCGGTACATTAACCCGGACGCACTTGACGTTGCGACCCTTAACTTTGGATGGTGTCGTGTACCTGAGATCAGCTGTGCACTCGGCGCGGCTGTCGATGACCAGGATCGGTTCAGTGACCTAGTGACACAGGTTTTCAAGCTGCAGGTAAATTTTCGAAAGGGTGAGTTTTAGTTACATTATTGGCGACTATTATTTCTTAAATTTAACGCAGGCTATGGCTTATTTCCGGCGATAATTCTAAAAATTTCCATACCTAAATATTTCTTAGGGGTTTTTAAACAAACTTATTCGTTAAAAGCAACACTGTTGGCCGTTATTGAATTATGGATTTTAATCACAATAACGAACTATGATCCCTTTTCGTTCATTTCCTGTTACATTACCTTGTCGTGGCTACGTTATTAACACAAGGAAATTTACGTAATCCTTATCCTTCCACTTCAAATAATTATTATTTTCGATTCTTCTAAAGAAAACCTTTGTATTCGTATTTTTACGTTAGACATGATTTTCATCCATTCTCCTTTATTCATTATTCACTTTAAATGACAAACAAATCATGACAAAATGTTCGATTTTATTTGTTACGTCTTTTTCATTGCCATTCTACCCAATTTCCTTCGATGCATGCCGAGTTGCTTGTTCGTAGTCGCAGCGCGGCACGCAGCCACGCTAGCACGGGAACTCGGCCGCCAGACTCGGGCTCTGATTGGTCGCTGCTTTTTGTTAATATCTCGTTAACGAAAACTCGGAGAACATTTTCGCAAAGGAAAAAGTTGTTTGCAATTACCCCCCGAGTCACCCCCTTCAAGGAACCGCAGCATTTTTGGAACACCCTGTATATACGGTGGTCGAGACAATTCGTCTGTATCAACCTGCCCCTGTATCAACTAGCCCTGGTCTCTCTACTAGCACTCACAGTTCATAATCGATATCTACCCACTAATTTTATTCGCGGAATCTAAAATCAGTATTAATTTTTCAACTTATACATATGTATTATGTATGTCCATGAGCAATTATATACAGTGAAATAAAGAATTATATGAATATGATATGAACCACACAATTTAACTTCCGCGCATAATAAAACCTATAGGTACATATTTTACATTTTTTTATTCTTAAGATACACCAACACTTCTCTCCTCGAAATTACCTCTCTTTCTATCGATTCACTTTATGCTCATAAGACCCTTGAATAGTTTGAAATGATACGAGTAGCTTGTTGTATTTCAAGTAGCTCAAAGGGATTTGAGTAATTAATTCAATTCGAGTAGCTTGAATGTACGCAAGTAGTGAAATGTTCAAGCTGCTCAAATCATTCGAGGAGATCGAATTTTTTCAAGCTTGATTAAATAGTTATTAAGCTTCTTAGACATTTGAGTACTTGACTTGGTTCGAATGATTTGACCTGAGTTCCACTTGGCGTGATTTTTCAAACTACTTCGGCAGCTGTAGTCACACGTCTCTTTTTAGTCATAGATTCTCATTGTATTCTTAAAAGAAGACAGTCTTCTCTTCCCGGCCACCGTCCGCATCCTACAGACTATAACGAAGTTTGTTAGGAAGCACTAGCTCTAGAGTTTAAAATTGTCACTCAAAATTAATTTGGCGAGTGACAAGTTACTAATACACGGGAATTACGACGGTTAGTTGTGATTTACAACCCGAACAGGACTGAAAGATAGTTCGCGCGTGTGTTGGTGGCAACGTGCCGGACATCCACGGCTTGTATGTATATACAGGGTCATCCGTTAAAACTGCAACCTACGCGCGCGCGAACAGACGGAAATGGCAACACCGCCTCACAGACGCATTCCACTACAACCATTCGTCGGCCCGGCGTTCGGAGGGTTGCCAGCAACCGCTGGACAGCAGTGATGCCCAAGTTTCGAAAATTTTAGGATGATCTCTTTAAAATTAACGTCGCAAAGAGCTATTCGAAATTTCCCGGCCCGGGTTTAAGAATTTAGGGCCCTTTTCGTATAACTTTTGAACTATAAAAGATATCGGAATGCAATTTACGCTGCAAAATGAGGAAAAATGATTCCCTCTTAGTGATGGTTAACTTAAAATATTTTACGCTTTCTTAATATTTCTTTTATCAATTCTTTAACCATAATTGTTGTGAAAAGCTTTTGCAAACTGTTTATTTCACACCATATTTAATGCTGTTTTTAAAATTGATAGTGTTGATAAACAATAGGCTAGTTGTTTCTGTATCATTACATTCATAAATTGAGAAATTAAATTTTTATTCAATTATGTGTTAGTTCTGCATACCTCAGAATTTATTGTTCTAGTTTTCTTTTTTATAACTGTATCCTTAATGCAGTGCATGCATAGATCGGACGTAACGGGTAACTAATGGGACGTGTCTTTGATTGTAGCAGTGTTTGACCAGTCGACATGCTTTTCAAACCTCATTACAGTAATCTGAGGTGCGAGTGATAACCCGATCATAAAAGTCGAGCGCGCGGCTCGCTTACCTGGGCCGGGAAATTCCACACAGCTCTTTGCGACGTTAATTTGAAAGAGACCATCCTACACTTTCGAAGCTCGTAGATCTAACGAATGGTTGTAGTGGAATGCGTCCGTAAGGCGGTGTTGCCATTTTCTTCTGATCGCGCGCTCGTAGGTTGCAGTTTTAACGGATGACCTTGTACAGCAGCGCTGTCCAAGGTCGCTTCCGCGGGAGCTTGGGGTTCTCCCACTCTCCTCCGCGTTGTTAGGGCTACCGCGCGGCGCTAGAGAGGCGACCATGACAGACCAGCCGCTAGCCTGGCTAGTCCGTCATGGGAGTCATCGTAGCGTCGCGCGGTCTCCTTGACATCGGAAGGCACGCTGCGAGAAAGAAAGATTGGAAGGGGAAGCAGGCGCGTGAGGGGCCCTTACTCTGGACAGCGCTGTTGTACATTACAAGTAGTTTGCGAACCGAACAGTAATAGATTTCACAAGTGAAATTGGAGCGTAATAAGGGATCTAGAGATCTGCGGAAATCTGAAGGTTTTCGAAGATATTTAAAAAGACAGAAGCAGCCCCCATGAATCGATATTAAGCGGAGCAGCAAAAGGAATGCATTAACACGTTTGCGAAGAAACTAAAATTTGCGGAGTGTGTTGTGGTACATCGGTGGAAAATAATATTCTGTACTGAATTTTAAATTTTATAACCGTGTTTTCGCTTTATCAGAGCGTGTGAGCTGTGAAAAATGTGGAAAGGACATACAGTTCAAGACCTACAGCACAGGGAGTCTTAAACTTTCGGTAATATGTCAATCGCAAGCACTGTTTGCGAAATTAACAGACGCTTCATATTTGCAATGAGAGTCCTGGGAATTGAATTGAAAAAGTGCTCAAAAGTTTTGTGGTCACCTGAATTAACCACCTCCAGTCGTGTTAGTCAAAGCACGTACGAAATAATTATTCAAAAAATACACACAACTACAAAGAGTGCGTGTGAACTACTTTCACGACAAACTGTAACAGATGAAAGACGAGAAACGTGTAAAAATAGAAATTATGAAGACACGACAGTACTGACTGTTTCCGCAGACGGAACATGGAGAAAACGCGGTATCATTTCTCTGTTTGGTGTTTCGTCTCTTGTTGGTCATTATAGCTGCAAAATTCTCGACATTACAGTGAAAAGTTCATATTATAAAATGTTCGGGTATTGGAGTAATAAAAGGACACTTATGAATTCCTTCAGTGGAGAGAAAAGTATGAAACAGAGTGCTCGGCAAATCACGAAGGGTCGGCAGGTAAAATGGAAGTGGACATCATAAAGGAAATATTTGGGAGATCCGACAAGCTTTACACTGTCAAGTACATAAGTAAATTATATTGGTGGCGGTGATTCGAAAACCTACACCGGTATTGTTAATTCAGCGCCTTACGAAGATACAGCAATTAATAAAAAAGAGGGTATCGGAATGTTCAGAAGAGAATGGGAAGCCGCATTCGTGAATGTAAAATGAAAAATAAGGGTATTGGTAGGAAGAACAAATTGTCACAATTGCTAACATGTTAAACAAATTAACACTTTATTGCGGATTAGCGTTCTGAAGGCATTCTGACTTGGTGGAAAATATGAAAAAAGCTATTTCGTCGGCATATCGTCGCTTCAGTTCAACAGATCAACGACCGCAGCATGACAGTTGTCCGCAAGGTTCCAATTCACGGTGCAGTTGGCAGCGTACAGATACCAATAGTCAATTGCATGAATATAAATACGAATACGCAGCTCTTTCTAAAGATGTCTTGGATGCTGTTGATCCTATTTACAAGAATGTGAGTCAAGATGCTTACGTCGGTGGTTTTACGCAGAATAATAATGGGAGCTATAATAATCTCATCTGAAGAATAGTAGAAAAAATAATCACTCTTACAGTGTAATTCGCAGCATATATAGCTGCTTGTACATCTAATGAAGGCGCAGAAGTACTGATAAAAATTTCACAGGCAATACAAATATCTGTAGGTCAGTAGGTATACTTACCAATATGTGAATACTGAGGACGACAATGCAGAGTTCCGCGCAAAAAATGATACAAGGGAGGCAAGATTGCGTCGCAGACAGGAGCAAATTGATATTTTAGAGGCAGCTGCTTCTGCGGAAGGATTACTGTATGACTGGTGTTGACGACTCGGTGTAAGTTTAATAAATTATCTTTTTTCTCTGTTTTAACAGCATGTACAATATTGAACGCGTTTTTCTCAAAACTGTAGGTACATGTAAAATGCGCACCAAAAATATTTTTTGTTCTGATGCGCATTTTTTTATTGAAGCCAAAAAACGAGTGATTATTTCTGAAAAATGGATACTTTACGTTTAAACCAAGGACGGATCCAGAGGGGCCATAGGGGCGACAGGGGCGCCACCCCCAAGAGTATTAAAATATTCACATTCTCAAAAACTTGTTACGTATGTAGGGTGTTTATTAAAATATGTTTTTACGAAATATAAAAATGCTTATAACTGCAAAACTAAACATTATTGGATGTACGCGTATATCAATATTTTTTATTATTTTGCTGAGTAGAACGGATCCTTAAAAAATGTCTCACATTTTTATATACTGCCCGTGTACTTAATGTGTTACCAGTGTATGTTTGCCGAGCGGTTCACGATTTGCGTGCGCGCTGGTGCAGACAAGATTTTAGAACGTTTCCAGAACATCGCCGGCAAATATTTAGAAATAATACTATTGCGAATCGTACGAAGAAATGACAAGTGCACATTTGTTACCGCACCCCGCTCTGTTACCGCGAACTATTAACTATCTATTCTCCCTGCCGATAAGAAGGAACCTGCCGACCGACGAGTTTAGACTAGTTCTGCGCAGGTTAACGCTCGTTGGTGCCGGGAGAAGCCACTATTGGCTGTACTCCCACCAACGCTTTTTTGGAGCCAATGAGCTCATTCTACGTGCGCGAAACAGGTTCCTTCTTAAATGACAGGGCGAATAACGATGTTCCGTTACTGCATACTGTGACTCGTTATTTTGTTCAGCCGTCCCAATGAATGTCTCAGAATCGTCCGACATCGTCAGGCACCGCCTACACTTGTTACCACGACCAGTCAGATAGGTAACAGGTCATGGTAACAGAACGCGGTGCGGTAACAGATGTGAACCAGGCTTAAGACCGGATCCCTGTCCCCTCTTGAAACAAATGTAAGTCGATCAGATCCACAGTCCTGCTTTCTTTATAAATCAGATTATCTAGTCATAGGTACTGTAACTATTCTGATTTTTTATAATGCATAAATAATTAATGTGAATTTAATTGTTCAGGCTATAGTATCAGAGAGAAATATTAAAATATAAATGCAAGCAAATTATAGATTTTGTAAAAGAAAGTTAAAAAATGTACTTGTGTGCTTTGACACATTTCGTCCCCTTTAAGAAAGGCTCCTGGATCCGCCTCTAGTTTAAACAGACACTTTTTTTATGACAAATCAATTTAAAAAAAGCTACGACAAAGGCTATATTTATTTGTATAGTTTAAGAACAATTTCGTGTTTTTTGTTTCAGACGACTTCTGTAAAAATGCCGCTTGGCATTACGGATCGTGTGAAGAAAAAAAGGTCGCGTAAAACTAGCTATACTATAAACGTTTTTGGTTACTTTTGTATGTAAATTTTTGTAAAAATTGTATAATGTATATATCTTTTAATAGAGCAAGAAATAAATAAAAATATGTTTTACTTTTTTCTTAAAAAAAATCACAGAGATTGTCGTTTACTTTGAGAGGCAAATAGTGGTTTCAACTTCAGCAACGGGTGGCTGGCAGCGGCAGCGAAACACATTCCACAGTTCCTTCCTCACCGAACTCTCATCTTGATTTCTGCTTAGCGGTATCATGATTGCTCCGTATGCCTACATCGTGTCCGGTGTACGAGATTTTATTGCTTCAGTACTATTGCCCATAGGTCGTAAATCGTTTCCAGTATATCTCATTTTTAATTTATTATTGGCATACGAAAAGTCCTTGTCAAGTTTTCAGTCGATAATGAAATAATGTCCTTTTATTGCTTGAAAATGTATGCCCGGTTCCGGAAGATTTGATTTTGTTAGATTGCGTATTCAATCTGTTTCCCCCAAAATTCAATAGATATTTGCATTGTACTGTAATTAATACTGATCCGCTACTTTCTTTAAAATGGCATTTGCTGACCACTGTTTTTACAATAAAATTTAAATGAAAAACACTTACAATTAGAATTCAGATGACGTGGTTGCGATATGGGAAGAGCAAGTAATAAGTGGACAGTTTTTTCTATAGACGATACTGAATATCTATCTGACAAATGGGAAAGAATTATATGTAGTCAGACATATTGTTTTGCGTAATAATGTAGTAGTATTACTGTTGCATGTTACATTTTATTTGTACTTGAACTTCAAAAGAAGTAACCGGTAAATTTTATAGTTATTCACATTAATCCATAACATACATAACATATCTACATGTCATTAAAAACATACACAATTGAAACGTAATTTCTATCATGGCTAGTAAATTTTTAATTTATTTAAACACGGTATATACTCACATTTACTTACTGCATGAATCTGATTTCAGTTTTTATCTTCTGTAATATACGACGTATGGATGTCGGATACCTCCGAATATAAAATTTATAATTACGTTACGTAATGTAATATTCTGTTTTTGAAGCTCTCATATTTTATTTTAATGTCCGACATAGTTTGTATTGTTGAGCAACGATCATTCCATATTGGATACGTACAATTGGTTACATAATATATTCTTTTATACAGTTATTTTTATTGTAATTGGTATCATTTTATCTATCTTATGAAACTCCTTTTTCCTATTTCGAGTTACTGTTCATTTGCTGTAACTAAAACCGCAATAAGACTTTCTCAACAAGTGTTGCCTATCTGTAGTATCATTTGGTAACCTTTGATCGACTATTAACTTATTCTGTATACAGGGTGTTCGACTACACGTGGTAATAAATGTGAGGGGTGACTCTAGAGAGCAGAATAAAACGAAAATCAAGAATAACGATATTGCGGTTGAGGCTTTGTTTGTAAAGGCACATCCAGACGCTGATGCAAGAATCACGAAACGCTGATGCGCATCAGCGTCTGGATGTGCCTTGAAGGTGTAAGCATTTAAAGATATACCTAAAAGCAGACAACCTGCGTGGAGCGGTGCACGCGGGACAACTCAGGCCCGGGGCGAGCAGTGGTAGACAAAGCCACTGTTGCACGGAGTTACTTACCTCAGAGAAGCCGGAACAAAATGTACGACAAGCGGCTTGGCCACACGATTCTGGGACGTTTATTGTACAATATATATAATTTTGTAAAAGATTCTAGGCTCGTAATTCGGGATGCTAGCACCTAGGCTACTACGGCTGTTGAAAAGTACTTCTCCACAAGCCTAGTTAATGGACTACACTACGACAATAATTGCATTTTCTGGTTGAATTACACAGGACCACAACATTTTTTTTCTAATATACATAAATACAACCAACTGTCCTATACGTATTTTGGGTTGCTGAATTCGAATCCGTTGCCCGTTTTGGCCCATCACGTCTAGTTTTTCGGTAAATTGCAAAAAATTGTTGTCAACCCATAAAATACCATATAAACACAACATATCCTATTTCCACAAACTTATAACGTCAAACTCTCTAATCTACTAACCCCAAGACCACAAAACACCTAATCCTACATTTCGTTAACCCTCTAAACCCAAAAACCGTATCTACACATATCCCCACAACCCATTACGGGGCGTTTGTATCTCAAATGCGGAAATAAATATTTTCAAATTTGCTCGATCTTCAAACTCGCGTAACTTCGCTAAAATTCATCCAAAGTTGATAAAACAAAGACCATTTTAAAGTTTGAACTTTCTACTTTTCGATGGTTTAAACCACTTTTATCGAAAAAACAACTTTTTTGCAAGTAGAATTCAAGGTATTGAAGTATTTTTACATAGGAAAAAGAAGATAACTTTATGTAACTTTTTGGTTGACCGGATGGTCCGCCCTAAAGACGGTCTATGATTTTTAGGCCGTATGATTTTAGGAGGTTTTCTTTAAATGGCTGTATCTTTCTTAAAAACCTCTCTTTTTCGATGAGGTTTGGCTTATCTTAAAGACAAAGGTTCACACTTTCCGACAGAATACATAGAAACTGCAAAAAATATTGTCTGCACTCCGTAGCACTTGACGAACATGCAGAAATTTTTGCAGTTCGGCACACTTCTCTTTAAGGACGGATTTTATCCCCTGGGTACCCATTTCGATAAATGTGGTTTAAACCATCGAAAATTAGAAAGTTAAAACTTTAAAATGGTCTTTGTTTCATCAACGTTGGATGAATTTTAGCGAAGTTACGCGAGTTTGAAGATCGAGCAAATTTGAAAATATTTATTTCCGCATTTGAGATACAAACGCCCCGTAATGGGTTGTGGGGATATGTGTAGATACGGTTTTTGGGTTTAGAGGGTTAACGAAATGTAGGATTAGATGTTTTGTGCTTTTGGGGTTAGTAGATTACAGAGTTTGACGTTATAAGTTTGTGGAAATAGGATATGTTGTGTTTATATGGTATTTTATGGGTTGACAACAATTTTTTACAATTTACCAAAAAACTAGACGTGATGGGCCAAAACGGGCAACGGATTCGAATTCAGCGACCCAAAATACATATAGGACAGGTGGTCGAGTTTGTGTATGTTAGAAAAAAAAATTGTGGTCCTGTGTTATTGATCCTATGGCAATAACACATAAGACTTGTGTTCCTTTCATCGAAATTTCCCATTCAAAGAAAAACGAAATAAATCCGACTACTTTATAATTTTAATGTTTAAAGCCATTTTTTATCAAAATGGCTGGCCATTCACAGCTAATATTCTGGAATTTGTTTATACACATCGAACCCAACATTTTCTGTACGGTTTTGTTAAAAAATCGGTCGTCCCATTCGCCTCCTCCCCTCGTGAGTTGAGTGACGCCGTGCGACAGTGGCTTTGACTAGGGTAAAGGACCCAATTACTGACACCTAACCAATTACTGTCATCTCAAGCTATTTTACTTAAAATAACGAATAAATAAACTATAGTATATAATCTATAGTATAGATTATAGGTTGGATTACATAAATCTTTTTGTGTATGACTTTACAACGTTTATTTATTCGTCATTTTAAGTAAAATAGCTTAAGGTGACAGTAATTGGGTCCTTTACCCTACCACCGCTCAACTCTTCGCCTGACTTTTACGAAGGTTGCCTGTTTTTAGGCATATCTTTAAACAGTTATAATTAACAAACGAAGCCTCTGCCGCAGTATCATTATTCCTGATTTTCGTCTTATTCTGGTGTCTAGAATTACCCCTTAAATATAATCCCACGTGTGGCCGAATACCGTGTATAATATAAAGAAGATTCCCTGATAGCCACGTCTGGGGAGCAGAATCTGACATCAGATCCGTAGTCGTCTGTGTCCGCATTTGGCTGCGTTCCGAGGTGCAGATCCTGAGGTGCAGATCCTGATGTCAGATCGGCAGCTGATCCGCAGCAGATTCTGCCGTCTGCTGGACACAGCCAACAGCGCCATCTGAGGGCCAGAATTACTGAACAATTCCGTACGCGTGACGTCACATGGACGACCCTACGCACCAACACATATATACGATTATTGCTGTAGGTGTATCCCTACCCCTACATAACCAGCAAGCAGATTCGGGAGTTTATTAAATAATTATTTTTGTGTCACAAAGTATTTAATCTTTCTTTAATATTATACAAGATTGGTAATTACAATCGTTACAAAATAATATAATGATATAAGTAGTATATATAAATCCGAAGAGGAATTTTCAATATTTGAATTTACAAATCCACATGCAGTACGCCCCGTAATCAGTGGTACCTATTAGCTGCGATATCAGAAAATTGTCTATATTTTCGACTTCTTGTTTGTGTAGAATCACCATATTTCGTATTGTGTTAGCTCTGAAAACAAATACAATATTAGTATAAAATTAAACGTAACGTATGAGTAAACAGGATACATGCGATACTTACTTCAGCTTCATCTCCACACAGTACACACCCTAGGCTGTCATGCATGCTCCTGCGAACATTAAAATTTATACGAAAACATTTGTTACATCATTATCTACGGAACAAGACGCTAAACATTCGTACTTCACGCATAACCATACTTTTCTGTCATGTAGATAATATGAATCTCGATTTCGGTGCCGTAGATGATTGGAAATTCTTCAATGCCATATTTACGTTCTCCTTCTGGATACTTCGAGATGATTTGTCTGGATATTTTTGCTTGGAATTACTTGGAATATTCTTCAGTTGTGCCAGGTTTTGCAGCCACCAGCCGGCCATGTGGCAGTCAGCGGCACCACGGCACACAGTCACACACAGTGGCAGTGGCAGTCAGTGCCGGCTGGTGGCTGCAAAACCTGGCACAACTGAAGAATATTCCAAGTTATTCCAAGCAGAAATATCCAGACAAATCATCTCGAAGTATCCAGAAGGCGAACGTAAATATGGCATTGAAGAATTTCCAATCATCTACGGCGCCGAAATCGAGATTCATATTATCTACATGACAGAAAAGTATGGTTATGCGTGAAGTACGAATGTTTAGCGTCTTGTTCCGTAGATAATGATGTAACAAATGTTTTCGTATAAATTTTAATGTTCGCAGGAGCATGCATGACAGCCTAGGGTGTGTACTGTGTGGAGATGAAGCTGAAGTAAGTATCGCATGTATCCTGTTTACTCATACGTTACGTTTAATTTTATACTAATATTGTATTTGTTTTCAGAGCTAACACAATACGAAATATGGTGATTCTACACAAACAAGAAGTCGAAAATATAGACAATTTTCTGATATCGCAGCTAATAGGTACCACTGGTTACGGGGCGTACTGCATGTGGATTTGTAAATTCAAATATTGAAAATTCCTCTTCGGATTTATATGTACTACTTATATCATTATATTATTTTGTAACAATTGTAATTACCAATCTTGTATAATATTAAAGAAAGATTAAATACTTTGTGACATAAAAAGAATTAATTATTTAATAAACTCCCGAATCTGCTTGCTGGTTATGTAGGGGTAGGGATACACCTACAGCAATAATCGTATATATGTGTTGGTGCGTAGGGTCGTCCATGTGACGTCACGTGTACGGAATTGTTCAGTAATTCTGGCCCTCAGATGGCGCTGTTGGCTGTGTCCAGCAGACGGCAGAATCTGCTGCGGATCCGCTGCCGATCTGACATCAGGATCTACACCTCAGGATCTGCACCTCAGAACGCAGCCAAATGCGGACACAGACGACTACGGATCTGACGTTAGATCTGAGCTTTCATGCCAGACTCTGCTACCAATCTGATGTCAGACTGCAGGCAGATGGTTATCAGGGTTACTAGCTACGGCTTGAAAGTATACCGATTAATTAACGTTAGTAATAACACAGAAGTGAACAACTGTAATATTTTATTCATAAACATTCTCTGACACCAGTTGCAGTAAATTAGTATAATTTCGGTGAATGTAATTAAATGGAAAATTTCACAGAATCAAAAACACTGTCACTGCTGCGAAGCAAATTAATTTCCTTACGTGATAATCTTTTAAGTTTGCACGCAGTAACATTGCAATAGGAAAATGTTGTTTTCATTTTACTCCAATTAAGTATGACGTGTGTGATAGCTGCAAAAATTATGTAAACTGTGTTGAGTTCACTATTACAGAGAAATACTTGATTATTAATGTAACCGTAGGTGAAGGATATCTGTAACGAGCTGGATGTGAGGTCCTTATGTCACAAGATCTTGCAAAACGTGAGCACCCTGTTACACGCCGACCGTGGTTCCTTGTTTCTCGTTCAAGGGGAAAAAGGTGGTGGTTGTATGCCCTCATCGCAGAATCATGCCCGTTTTTCGAATAATCCTGTTGGAAACGTGAACCCAGGGAAAACGGGCAACGGGAACTATGAACATCGCGAAACGGGATACTCGAGGAGCAGGTGCCTGGTTTCGAAGCTATTTGACGTGTGTTCGAGATCAACGCTGCTCGAGATGGAGAAAAAGGACGAGATCAAAATTCCCTGGGGCACGGGAATTGTGGGATATGTCGCCGAAAGCGGAGAACCTGTTAACATACCGGATGCTTACAAGGTAAGGATTACCTCTCTGCCTCAGTTCATTCAACGTAGAATCATAAATGTATATACCGTAGAACCTCGATAATTCAAAAGAAAAATCGAAGCAAAAATGAGTGCAAGTATCAAAGTTTCTGCAATTATCGGGGTAATCAATCATGTGTAGTAACACTACAATCTGCGTTTCCCTTCTACTATTACTTTCTACTTTGTTTATTCTCGTTGCTAAGTAATCACAACTCCCATTTTCTTGACCGAATGTGACAGATGAAATTCGCGAGCAAATATCGAGGTCCTATTGTAAAACTATTGTTATTTGAAACTTTTTATTTCTCTGCTTGAAATGTTTGTTATTCTAGGGTAATATTCAGTTTCCAGGGTTAATTTTCTAATTTAACCTTTATTTATATTTGAAATTCGCAAGTTTGTGAATACTCGGTGATTATACACTTATTCGGTCATCTTGTTACAAAACACCGAGTTCCATTCTTTACATGAGAATGGAACAAAAGAATTTAGCACGTGTATTACTTTGTTTTGACAAAATTCACTGGACCCCTTTGTTTGTTGTAATTTTCATTGATAAATTCTTAAAATGGTGTCAAAATTATATTTCACATCTATTTCCAAATATCGATGTCAGGAGCTTAAGACAGAGTGAACACGCGCGATGGTATCCCAGACTTGTTAGTATTACCTATGGATTTTTTCATGCAATACACGTATCCAATTATTACATCAATGCCCCACAAGGGAACACCGCGAACCCGCACTCAGCGATTGGAACGTAACTTGGTGGGTTTATAGAGTGACACAAGACAAGAACAACAATATGTTTCATTCGTGCCCAATCGCCTTAAGGGGACTAGGCAGTCGTTTTTCGTGAAAAAGAGACTGTGTCCTTTATTTATTTGTGAAAAAATGAAAGCGCATCCAGATGTATCCTTTTACCCAATGTTTATTACTACCATGCGGATTGAAAAATAAATGGTAAGAAATATATATGTGTTTTAAAAATGGCGCTGCAGACGGGTAAACATTTTAACGTTGTTCCGTCGTTTTGCCTTAATATCGGTCTTAAAATGTGACACAATCCGATTTTAAAGGTGGGATTCTTATTTTTTGGATTCATAGTTTCCGGTCAAACCTATAAAAACAAACATTAAATCAATATTATGCGATTGGTGGCTGAAAAACGGCGATATTTCCGAGAAAAATTCGTTCTTGTTTATGCGCTACTAACATCCGGTGACTTTTTAATTTTTTGATGAAAATCTCGAATTTTTACGGACCATATCAGAGGTTTGACTGGAAATGGCACATGTTTTACACATCCTGTAATTTTTTTCAAGTCGATCTGAACCTCCATTCGTTCACAATCAGGAAAAAAGCAAGAGAAAAAAAGATTTCGAGGAAAACGCGTTTAGAGTTTCTGGGCAAAGACGACGCTATAGGTTGCCGCTTGACGTTTTTAGCTGCCAAATCTACAATTTTTCGAACTTTACTAGAAACCAGGCGGCATTTTATTCAGAAAAGATGGTACTTTCGGAAAATGCAATAAAAAAAAAACGTTTTTGCGACTGCCTAGTCCCCTTAATGGTGTGATAACTGTTATCTGATTATCTGAAGAAAGCAGTAAGGTTCCGGGGCCACTAACTTGCGCTGTTGCCGCTACTTCAGGCTCGTAAATGGTGCTACCACTACGCGAGTCCCAACGTCTTGGCCAATGACTTTCGACAACGTAAAGGTCCAGTTTCCTACCCATGATCGGCGGCGGCGGTCGACGGTTGCGGCCAGTAGCGGCGGCCAGACTCCAGCCGCGCAACGTTTAGGGCCCCACTTGCAGTAATGCCAGAATCGTGGGACGCGGAACCAAACGCTTACCCTCGCTATGACCTACCGTCGTCTCCGACTATGCCCTACCGGCGTCCTCCACTTTCTTCCCACCGCATTGCACGCAAGCCTATTTTTACTCTTGTCCGTGTGAGCTGCCTGTTGGGCTGCCGAGCACACGGACAGGGGTAGGGATATGCTTGTGTGCAGTGCGATGGGAAGAAAGTGGGAGACGACGGTAAGTCATAGTGGGGGTAAGCGTTTGGTTCCGCGCAGTGATGCCATTTCGAGGACGGGATCTCTCGAGAATTTCCCCCACCTCGCATGCACACTACGCCGGAGTCGCGTGTCCGTGAGCTCAGCGCTTCGGACAACGTCGGGAAGACGAGAGAGAAAACGAATGTGTGTCTTTCTCTCTCTCGCTCTTGAAACGCTGTGATCCATGGCGATGTGCAAGCGACACGCGGCCAGGCACGATATTCTTGAGTGCCTCGAGATACACTTTTCACTTTCTGACATATGTATAATACTCTTGTAATGAAAAAAAATGTGGAAAAAGATTTGTTATGGAAATCACGTTTTAAGATCTCCTGATCACGTTTTGACTATTTAGAAAAGAGCTTTTTTTTAAGTATCTCATATATTTGTTAACACGATTAAGTTTAAACGGCAAAATGGATTTCAATGAAACTTCATATTTAAATTTTATATTCTTGTCAAGATCCGATTAGATCATGAAAAATGATAATTACCCGTTACGGTTCTTCGATTTTTCAGATATACGAACTAAATTCTACATAAAAAAAAGTTAAATAAAGTTCTTCTGTAACTTGTTTAACAAAGAAAAATGTACATTCATAATTTCTTGTTTTCATTTTAAATTTCCGTACTCTTTATTTGAGCTATTTCTATTTTTCAAACCTTAAAATGAATTTTTTTATTAAAAGATGAATATTTTGATACTGTACATTGGTGAACTTTGTTAAAATTAGAATCCACTCTTGGCCAGTACCGTGGACGCTGTAGCAGCCTACGATAAAAAATATTTTTCAGAGTATGATCTAAAATCTAAAGTCTAAACGTAATCACATTTCTCGCTAGATTTTTCGATAATTATATCAAGTTGCGACAAAGAATCACGCACTATTTACAAATCAATTAGGCGCAGCGTGCACGTTACCGCTCGATGGAAACTACGGGAAAGTGGTGGTCTCTTCAAATAGAATAGAACAAATAGAACCCACCACCGATTCTACTGAAATGACGGTTAAATGTTGCGAGGCGCAACTGCGCGACTCCCCACGAAACACATCGCACGTAAACAAAGTATACGCGACCACAGATCGCGAATCGCTTGGGCTCGCGCGGATCTGACCGTCAAATGTACTTGACGAAAACCCGGCCCGAGCGAACCCTCGAAACGAGACACGAAATGAATAGATAGGAAATCGTAAAATAGTAAGAAAAATTCAGAAAGGAGAAAAATCGAAGAAACGGGTAAAAGAAATAACAGAAAGGCAATGGTGACTGTACCGAACTGCCACAGATGCATTTACCAGTTACCTTTCTCTCCTATTCTTGTACAATTCCTGTATACCAATTTGTACATTTAAGTGTACAACATGTATCGCGATGTTAGCTTTGCATAACCAATTGTTTACATTTCCCTCCCGATGGAAGAGACCACCACTTTCCCGTAGTTTCCATCGAGCGGTGACGTGCACGCTGCGCCTAATTGATTTGTAAATAGTGCGTGATTCTTTGTCGCAACTTGATATAATTATCGAAAAATCTAGCGAGAAATGTGATTACGTTTAGACTTTAGATTTTAGATCATACTCTGAAAAATATTGTTTATCGAAAGCTGCTACAGCGTCCACGGTACTGGCCAAGAGTGGATTCTAATTTTAACAAAGTTCACCAATGTACAGTATCAAAATATTCATCTTTTAATAAAAAAATTCATTTTAAGGTTTGAATAATAGAAATAGCTCAAATAAAGAGTACGGAAATTTAAAATGAAAACAAGAAATTATGAATGTACATTTCTCTTTGTTAAACAAGTTACAGAAGAACTTTATTTAACTTTTTTTTATGTAGTATTTAGTTCGTTTATCTGAAAAATCGAAGAACCGTAACGGGTAATTATCATTTTTCGTGATCTAATCGGATCTTGACAAGAATATAAAATTTAAATATGAAGTTTCATTGAAATCCATTTTGCCGTTTAAACGTAATCGTGTTAACAAATATATGAGATATTTAAAAAAAGCTCTTTTCTAAATAGTCAAAACGTGATCAGGAGGTCTTAAAACGTGATTTCCGTAACAAAACTTTTTCCACATTTTTTTTCATTATAAGAGTATTATACATATGTCAGAAAGTGAAAAGTGTATCTCGAGGCACTCAAGAAGATCGTGCCCGGCCGCGTGTCGCTTGCACCTCGTCATGGATCACAGCGTTTCAAGAGCGAGAGAGAAAGACACACATTCGTTTTCTCTCTCGTCATCCCGACGTTGTCCGAAGCGCCGAGCTCACGGACACGCGACTCCGGCGTAGTGTGCATGCGAGGTGGGGGAAATTCTCGAGAGATCCCGTCCTCGAAATGGCATCACTGGTTCCGCGTCCCACGATTCTGGCATCACTGCCCACTTGGATTCGAGCATTTGAAAAGGTCTACAGCAGGCATGCACAAGACCCCCAATTCCGGGCGCGAGCGCCCATTCGAGCTCGAGCTCCGAGATCGTTCAAGGACAAGCGAGTCCGCCAACGGAGTGGGGAGCGGCTGGAGTAGTGGGAGCGGAGCGTTTAGGTGTGTAATACGCAGGTTGCCGCAGGAGTCCCCAGAGTTTGACGCTCCGAAAATAAGGCACATTTTGGGGAATTTTTGAAAGAAAAGTATTGAGTATTATAATTCCAAACTTTGTACTTTTATTAATTGATATTTGAAACATGTGTTCAAATTTGTGTATGCAATAATAATAATTTGGTTCAAAGTTATAATGGTAGTAATAAGAGGGGTTTCAAAAAAAGTTTGTTGCTGACGAACATGATTTTGGATGTTGTAATCATCTGAAAAAAACCGCAAAATTTTTCTTAATCTATATGAGTGTGGTTATCGTATGAACCAAAATGAATGAAAAATGTTGAAAAGCACAAAAATGGTTGTATTTCAAATGAAAATATTAATTTTTGAGAAAGGCATTTATTTAAAGTTTTTTGTGTTGCAAAATTGGATTTTTGGAAATAATTACTTCATTCTAGTTCATACGATAACCACACTCATATAGATTAAGGTAAATTCTACGTGTTTTTTTTCCGATGACTACGACACCCAGAATCATGTTCGCCAGCATCAAACTTTTTCTTAAACCCCTCTTACTGCTACCATTATAACATTGGACAAAATTATTATTATTGCATACAACAATTTAAACATATTTTTCAAATCTCGATTAACCCTCCGTACCCTGTGGCTGAGTCGATTTTGACCCACCGCTTGAGATAGCTAACGCACACAGTGACGGATTTGTGTATGTCAGCTGCGGCCATCATTTAGCTATTGGGGATGTCATAGAAACATAAACAGGACCTTTCCGGTGACTGCGTTGGAGCAACCATGGAAAGCTCGAGACAATACCATATTTTCCTTGGAGAAAACAAAATACGGCCTGTGCAGTCATAAACTTCTCCACCACGAGACCTTATACCGAGGAGTGGGGAGTGAGCATACTACGGTCGAGCTGGAGGGCGCATCGACTGCCCTAGAGCAAACTTAATGTGCACCCGTGGTCTACAGGGTGATCCTCCAGCGACGTCTGTCCAAGAGATGCCGCCTGGTATACAGTGGCAAGAACAGACCCCCGCAGTGCCTCACAGAATTTTATTTCCGCATTTCTCTACAGATCATTGCGAAAACGAGGCCAATCGATTGCTTATGTTTCGCCGATGAAACTGACACCAAGAATGACGTAATTCGCACCATAATGAAGGAAATTCCATGAAATTTCATGAATTTCATGCTAGCTTCGTTAAAAATAGTCCAATTTACATGAAATTTGGTATGATTTTCACCGGAAAACATAAGGAATCCATCGGTATCACTTTCATATCGATACGATAAAGAATAAAGAATTATTTTATTTTTGAAACAAATATGAATCCTCGGTCGACCGCGGCAAATCAAGGTCGACGTTCTTGGGAAAATATGAAATTTTGTCCCACTGTTGTCCCACCGCACAGTGGGCGTCAATTCCAAGAATAGAGAAAAATTCAACATGCTACTTTTTCCAATTAAAAAGTTGAATCTTGTCCAGCTACTTTATAAAAGTTTAAGTTTAGTTAAAGTTTTTTGTTTTTTTTGGCAAAGATACCTAGAAAACTATCTAAATACCTAGTATTGGATCTGAAGAACTCTATAAAAATTTTAAAACATCTTCGTTTGTATTGGAATGAGAATATTTTGAACGTAGAATCTTTTCTATACATTTTGAAACTTTTATTTTTGGTTTCTTGGTTTCCTTCACACAATTAGCCAATTGGAATATTGCCCAAATATTGTGTAATTTCGTAGGAATGTATTAACACTTTGTGAACAGTATTTGGTATATAGGATAACACGATTACAGGTTTGCAAATATTTCTGCGCTTTCCATAGTATCTATGTATATTTATCAAATTTTTTAGTTTTATTGGAATTAGGGACGTTATTTTTTTAAATAACGTCGAATCTCCATATGAGTTGTATATTAACACTTTTTTATGAACTTCTTTAATTATATTCGGTATTTTCAGTGCAAAAAAATGGGATGTTACTGAATTTTCCCCAATTTCTTGGGATTCAGCCTCACTGTGCGACATAGAATACATGTAATTACTCCATTATTGGCAAATATTGCCAAATCTTGTTTTCGCAGTTGCAAAGACAAATGTGTGTTGATTATGAAGCAAATAAGAAATTTGCTCCCAAGTTCCCGGAGGGTAACTAAAAATTGCTGATATTTTTACAATGGGTTTCTTAGGGAAAATATCTGTATGTAACTCATTGTTTGCTATTGTTTACCAAAAACGATACTACTTATTTCGGTGTCACGTCCTGGGTTGCCGGACCGTTCCGGACGAAAAGGGAGTTCTTGCCCCGCCGCACAGTGGGCCGGATTTAAAATTTGGTGCCTTTTGGGTCTTTTTTTAAGATATCAGAATAAAATTTGCGCCAAAAAATAGGAAAAAATTATTCCTTTCTAATGATGTATAATTTAATATTTTTTAAACTTATTTATTTATTTATTTTTCAATTTTTTTTACTGATTTGGGATAAAAAAAAAGTTAATTCTGTTTATTTGGTACCTTATTTAATGCCCTTTTCAGTAGTTTGAATGGAATGTTCGGGAAACTTTTCGTTTCCAAGTTATAAGCAAAAGTCAAATAATAAATGAATGCAGCCAAATATCGTGTTGTTTGAATTAAAGACCAATTTTTTGCACTAAACATCATCTTCTATTAGTAATTAACATAAATGATGTGTTGAAAAATAATTCTGAATATAGTAAGGAAATTTACGATAGAAAAATTTAATTTTCGAAGTGGGACGAAGTGGGATGTGGTTTTTACAAAATCATGTAGAAGAGGGTGTACTGAAAATATTCCAATTGATTAGAAGTTGGGACTCGTTGGGACTTGGAAGATATTCCTTGTCAAATTTTAAAAACATCGTAAATTTCCTCACTATATTCAGAATTATATTTCAACACATCATTTACATTAATTACTAATAGAAGATGATGTTTAGTGCAAAAAATTGGTCTTTAATTCAAACAAAACGATATTTGGCTGTATTCATTTATTATTCGACTTTTGCTTATAACTTGGAAACGAAAAGTTTCCCGAACATTCCATTTAAACTACTGAATAGGGCATTAAATAAAGTACCAAATAAACAGAATTAAATTTTTTTTTATCACAAATCAGTAAAAAAAATTGAAAAATAAATAAATAAATAAATTTAAAAAATATTAAATTCTACATCATTAGAAAGGAATAATTTTTTCCTATTTTTTGGCGCAAATTTTATTCCGATAACTTAAAAAAAAGACCCAAAAGGCACCAAATTTTAAATCCGGCCCACTGTGCGCCATAATGGAGTAACTATGCGGGGCGGGTGGATTGGCTTTGTCAGGAGCGAGGAGGAAAAGCAGAGGTGCGTTTCTCGTCTTAGTTACTAAAAAACAACGAACAAACAAAATGTTGCTTGGAAAAAAGTATTTTACCAACGGAAGCTCTGGAAAAAAGTATTCGACCATGTAAATTTGCAATGAAATAAACAATAATTTACTTAAAACTCACATTACCTAATATTTAGTTACATTTCCACGTGCACGTATAACCGCTTTTATGCGTTTTGGCATGGATTCTATAAGATTCTGTCATTCTGTTGCTGTGATTTCATCCCACGTTGACTTCGTACCACTGCGTTTGGTCGAAAACTTATTGCCAGGGGTTGTACCTAAAAGAAAGAGAAACGACAATTAAAGTCTGTTCTCCTCAATTCCTCCTAGATCTATTTTAATTTATTTTATCACTTAAATCTTGCACACGTGTACTCTTACGTTATCTCTCTATCTCCTGATCTCTGCCGTTCAGCATCGATCGATATATCGATTAGAGGCCGCGCTGAGCTAATGAAGCGCGGCTAATTTAAATTAAAGAAGGTATCCTTTCTTTACATATATATGAAATGAGATTGGGAATTAGGACTTGCGAGAAAATTAGACCTCTGGTGGCGCTCGTCGGCACTAAGTCGCGAAACCGTGGTGGGGCCGGGACATCACATCGGTTCCCAAACAATTTTTCTCGTTTATGTCGGCAACATTTAAGAGACTCGATTTAAAATTTTCCACACAAAAAAGCAAACAAATTTTGACACGTATTTACCTACATACAGATCAGAAGTAGCCGCCACTAAATTTTTCCCTTTTTTAGGAGCTCATATTATTAGTTTACAAGAAATATACAGGGTGGAAACGGTATACGTAGCGATATTCTAGGGGGTGGTAAGTGAGGCCCAATGGAACATAAAAGTCCTATGACATAGTGTCTAATCCGTCTCCGTTTTATAGTAATAATGCCTCAAAGTTAACATGTCTTTACGCTAAACTAATAGTCGCAGGATTCCATAACTTTACAAATACATTGGAGACCACCAGTAGAGTTAAAGGAACTGAATACATTTTGTGGTGTCTCGTATAGTTTAGCTGTTGTAATGATTTTAAAGATCGGAGATGTTTGTGGAAATGTTCGTCGCACACAGATAAGCCATAGCACAAAGATCGCCCGTTGTGAGCTGTTCAAGATGACCCAGTAACCGAGAAAGTACGGACCCCTTACAGTAGTGGTCCCATTGAGAATCTGCTTGGAGTGGCGGAGGCACTTAGGGTCGTCGGCCAGAATATAACAAACTAGTGAACGAAAATTCTACACGTGTTCTTAAGCCAGGCGCGCAGTGGTGACCATTTGCTGCGCGACAGTTTTGACGCTCACGAAAAATTCATTGATTTACATGCAAGTACGCTCCTTTGACGACGAGACCGCAAAACGTGTTGTTTTTTTTCAGAAAGCGACAAAACTGTTTCTTTCCTTTCAATGTGACTAAATTGTCACGCAACAAGCTGCTGTCAATGCACGGCTACTCTTCTCAGTTTCGCTATCTACATTTATTTACAAAAAATGCTCGAAATAATTGTCGTTTGCATTTAGACACACCTACACCAACGCAACCAATTGTTGCAAACGCGGGCGAATATTCCAGGTTGCTCGCGTATAACATTAGCAGCATGAAATATTCTACACTGCAATTATTCTAAAGGCCCCCATACACGAGCGAGCCGTTTACGAACTGCAGGCTCGGCTCGGCTCGCATGCTCGCTGGTGTGTGGGATCGACGAGCGATTAAAATGCAGGCTCGGCTCGCATGCTCGCTGGTGTGTGGGATCAACGAGCCTGCAGTTCGCGAGCGGCTCGCTCGTGTATGGGGGTCTTAAGGCAGGATTGACTAACTGGTGGCCCGCGGGCCACCAGGCGCACCTCCGCCTTGCTGCTACGCTGAACGGCCCTCCTGCATACCTACCAGACTCTGACGATCGCAGTCGAAAAGAGAAGGAAAGAAGGAGAAATCCACTACGATCAGCAGAATCTGGTAGGTATGGACGGGGGCCATTCAACATAGCAGCAAATCGGAGGAGCCCTCGGTGGCTCGCGAGCCACCAGTTAGTGAACCCTGTTCTAAGGTTTCAAATTCGGTGTCGGCGTATAGTAATATTTTCATGTGGCCCCATACGTAAAAATCCATTGGATTTAAATCCAGGCTTCTTGGCGGACACAAAACTGCACCATTCTGTGCAAGTACTTGGTCCCCCCAAATTTGTCCTATAGCTGGTATAGCCACATATCTCTTCGGGTGGCCAGGCAGACATCTTCTAGTAGAAGTGGCAAATCCCGTCGACGAAATATAGCATATTTTGCGCTACATATTTAGACACGCCGGCAAAATATGTGGTCCGAGGAGACTATCGCCTACTTCCCCAGCCCATATGTTTAGCCGCAGCTCATGCTGGAAGTGCCCCGTTACAATACTGTGGGGATTCATGGCTTCCCACGCGTGTGAATTGCGAAAATTTAATATTCCACAAAGTGTGAACGTTGACTCATCTGCTGCGAGTACGATCATCGGGAAATCGTCGTCCTGTTCCACTCTATCGCGGAAACACCGGCAGAAAGTCCGCCGTCTTTCAAGGAGGGACGAAGCAGGCGGGGCTACGCGCAATCAGCGAACTATAGAGGTACTCCCTTTCTCCCTGTGTCTCTTCGCGAGGCGTATTGATGTTGGATATTACTTTTTAATTCCTAGTTCCCAAAAATTAATCAGGCTGGTCGGCCAGAGCATTTCGCCAGAGTTGTGGTTTATGTCCGTATTGTCCCGCGAGTTGGCGGTAGAGAACGGTTTCCAACAGTTTTGAGTAATTTATGACTTAAGGGGGCAGACCACTGTAAAAAATCGGAAACATCGATTTTTCTTTTTCACATTTTCTGAAAGACGTACATTTCAAGAATGCTTTCTCCATATTTTATGAAGAAATTCGCAAAATTGAAGGAGATATAGTATTTTCCGTGAAGCGGTGTCAAGCGCTCGACCGAGCCGCGCGGAACCTTGAACGCGTTTTCCTCAGAATGATATTTTTCAACCGCGTTGACAGTCTGCAGAGAAAACTATACGTCCAACCAGTGTTCACGGAAAATACCCTATCGGATTTTGGACTCCGGTCGTAGGGACGGGGAACGCATGCGCGCGATGACGCGGCGACGTTAAACCAATCAACGCCAAGATGGGAAACGATGGGAAACGAAACGACGCCAGCGCCAAACAAGCCAACTAGCCAAGGTAAGTGAGGCCGCAGCCAACCAGCGTCGACAACCGATTCCCCGG
The DNA here is from genome assembly GCA_910592295.1 of Andrena haemorrhoa. NCBI lineage: Eukaryota > Metazoa > Arthropoda > Insecta > Hymenoptera > Andrenidae > Andrena > Andrena haemorrhoa. The sequence goes on from OU342940.1 coordinate 21,517,283, forward strand.
CGACGCTGGTTGGCTGGCTTGACTTGACTTGACACTGGCATCGTTTCGTTTCGGAGTAACCATATGGCCTGAGCACTGTCAACGCGTCAAGCACAATTTTGCCGCAACGCACATGTTGACAAAGAGTATACAGGAATCGAATTTATGAATTTGATTGAAAAAATTGTTTGTTTACCCTTCTATATGTACATATTAACTTCACTAAGCAATGCATTGATTTACTTGCGTTGTTTGGTTGAAATAAATTCCCGAAAACACCCTTACATTTCGGACCGTTACAGTGGTCTGCCCCCTTAATAATTGGTTCCGCCTCGTAGCAAACGTGAACTCGGGGCATCGGAAAATGGGAATAGGAATGGTATGCATCTTCTTCTTTCGAACCGAAACACGTGGTGTCTGCTGTCTATCTCGAAGCAATGGGCACATTGGCAGTAAAAGGACGGAGCGCGGGCTTTTCTGAAAGTGTACTATGATTCACTCGCTACACTTCTGCAAAGCACGTGTGTTTCGAAAATGTGCTGGCTTCTTTTTAGCTGAAGCCTCTTGTCCTGGTAGGGGGTAACTCATAATGGAACAAGAGAAACTACTTCGGGGTAGAAGAAGTTGCTTGAAAAAAATCCTGTCAGTCAGCTAGCAATCACGTCGCAGAAATGTTCTCTGCTCACGAGTATTATGTGATGTTCTGGATGTACACTCGGCTCAAACGATTGTGGCCGATCGAGATTCGATTGCATTCGAGCTAACCAGGGCTGGCTTTTTTGCATCGCTAACATTCTACAGGATTTCATGAATATGGTGAGGGCACTGCCAAGCCACAGGTTCCCGTCTAGAACACTTCTAATTCATGTTGAAACACCGCTGTGGAACCATCTGTCCCCTCGCATGGGCAGAGTGACAGATATGGCGTGAAGTAAACGGATGATGTTTAATATGAGACATGTTCGCGCAGTCCTGTCACAAAATTTAATTTATATTGCTTCGGTTATGTTTATTTTCCCGTTGTTAACATAAAATAACCGATAGTAGATTTTGAAATAAATGCGTATTTCTTTGCTCTACTAATAATGAGCGTCTTAGATTTTAATCTGTAAAGACTGCTATGAATAAAATACCACGAGACTTTATTCATCTCAGTATTCTGGTTTCCTAACCCCTTGCCATCTCTACGAAATACATAACATTCGTTTCCATTCTCCACGGCCCACCATCCCGCTTTATTTATTTGTGTTTTCGATTATAAATCCGTTAATATATTTACTTTGGACATTACAAGTTTATCGTTTACAGTGTCAAAATTATTATGATTTTTCTCAGGGTTCATTGCAATAAAAGTCATTTGACATTTATTCTTGGTGTCATTTACGCTACAGCATCGCGAACAGAGCCGTTCGCGCAAATTTATATAATTATGACAATCATAGGCAGGTGGTGCCACAGTAGTGTTTCAACATGAATTAGAAGTGTTCCAGACGGGAACCTGTGGCTTGGCAGTGCCCTCACCATATTCATGAAATACTGTAGAATGTTAACGATGTAAAAAAGCCAGCCCTGGTAAGCTCGAATGCAATCGAATCTCGATCGGCCACAATCGTTTGAGCCGAGTGTACACCCCAAACAACGGGGACGCAAGTGCTGCTGCTGTGCGAGAATTTACGCGGGAATACCAACTAGGGCGGTGGGATATTATATAGGCGAAAATTTAAATTTTCAGTTGGCCTGGGTGCGGGATAGTTGTCTTTTGATTAACCAAACACAACTGTAAACAAAATTTTGGCGTTCCAGTATCTCGCGATTGTATGAATGCACGAAAATGGTCGAATCACTCCACGTTGTATCACCACGTGTGCGTCACCCGCGGCGATCTACAATCGATACGCGAGCGTGAGAGGAGCTGAGCTTGAGTGTGAGAAGAGCGATTTGAGAGTTCAATTCGATAGATGAATCCACCATGAGAGGTGAGTGTTCACAAGGTGAGAAAATGTGGTTCGATACACGACACGTCTTTTACTACACACTGTGCGAACACGAGTGATTTTAAGATGAATGCTCGTTTCTGTTGGAGCGACGTCTCAAACGTTCCAGTAACTGATCGATTGAAGATCCGCCGCGACTTACGCTCTTCGGGAAGTGCTGCGATGAGAATGAGTGTGGCGGTGAGCGGAACTACCACATTCCCAAACAAATACTTTTAAGCCACGTTTAAACGAACGATTTCGTGTCGACATGTATGCAAAACATTTGCCTACCTACAAATGTCTATCATGCTGATATAGTTTTGCAACTTCACAACTTTATTCCGAAAGATTAATTTTTCTTCTCTTAAAATAAAAGAAAATTAGGATATTCTTCCAAATGGCCGATCAATACGAGGTTTGAGGAGAGGAGTGGAGGGGGGGGGGGGGGGGGAACCTAAATCTAAAATTGTAGCTTCGGCTATTTATTAGTATATAGTTTCCAAAATATTAATAACAAATTATTGTAAATTTTTGTTACAATTTTTTTTTAAATTGTGTACACGTAGCCGTAATGGGGATCCATCCTGCCACCCCTCCCTCCAAATTTGTTCTACGGACAGTTGGACGCGCTCCCCTTACCTCCGCGTGCCCCTCAGGCGCCTAAGTGGCAATCTGAAATTCAAGCGCCCCCCCCCCCCCCGCACTGATCTAGCCCCAACCAATATTAATATCCAGAGCGAGTTGGAAAGTGGAATAAGTTAACAGAAAAGTTTTTTATTAATATCTCGGAAACTAATAAATTCCCGAGGCAATAATTTTAGATTTAGGGCCCACACACCCTCTCCATCTCGCCCCTCAAACTTTATTGCGATCGGCCACTGGGGCCATTCGGAAGTACAGCCGAAAATTAATCCAATGCTGTTGATAGTTTTCGAGATAGAAATTCATAAGTACAGCATCTTTTCACGAACATAGACAGAAATCGCACAAATCAAAGTCCTATATTTTGTAACCAAGTGCAAAACCCGTTAAACAATGACTCAAACCTTTTCATAATTTCACGTGATTCACATAATACATATTGGATTCTGATCAAAGTCTCTAAAAATGTGATCAATTTGGCGTGGAGTGACTGTGAAGATGAAGGAATCTGTTTTATCGAGCCAGTGAGAGAGACAAGGTTGCGTTTGAAAATAGAAGGAAACTTCCGATCTGCTACACAACGTGATAACGTCGCAAGGGGTAACTACGTAGCGATATTGGGTCTTTCCCGAACCACACGAGCAGCGGACGGGCCCGCCTAGGTGCCTTCTTTAGAAAATCAGACAATAACTTCAAAGTCAAATAGGCTCTCCCACCTTTTCGCGTATAACTTCTAAAGTACAAGAGACAAAAAGAAAATTCAAACACAAGTTTAATGGTGTAATAAGCGCGGAAATTCCCGAAATCAGCAATTTTCGACCTTATTCTGCGATCTTTAAAGGTTTGTAGCTCAGAGCAACGTTAACCGATTTTGATGAAATTTTAGACACATATACAACTTATTTCAATCGACAAACGGTTTTTTTTAATTTCCATTACAGGCTCACAAAAAAAGTTTAAAAAACAACCTTTACAATTTTTGTTGCTATTCTGACTAATTGCATATTTTTTTCAAAACGACAAAACACGTCACTTAGCAAACTAATTCTTCTAGCTTCTCAAAAAAATGTATGTCGTTTGGACCAATTGTAAAATAGTTGTGCGATTTTGAAAGTTGTAAACTTTCTTTCGTCCGCCACTGTATACGCGACGCAGACTTTGGGCCTTGGCGTGGTGACCGCGTGGCTGCAATAAAACGCGCATCTAGGGTCGGGGCCAGATATATTGGCCGGTGAGCTTCGTGAGGGGTATTCTCCCACCTTGCCTGCTCGGTGCTGCTTTTCTCAACGTTCTCACTCTCGGGCTACGCCTGCTCGTCGCGCGGTGAAAATTCGGTGCTCGTGAGGTACATAACACGCAGCGAAGTGTCCCCACCACTATCTCGCCTTTTTCTTGCCGAAGACAAGAGCGAGATGGAATGAAAGCGTGTCTAAACGCTCATGCCCGTCGCGCAAGCAAAGAACGAAGTATATCAAGTGTATGGAAAACGGAGCGAGACCAAGTATGTATCATCGCGTCATCTGTCTCGTACCGTTCCTCGTTTGCTTTCAGTCCTTCTGACACGCTCTCGTTCCAACTCGCTCTCGCCTTCGCAGAACAAGAGCGGTTCTGACGTGTAGGTCAAACCGAGTTCTTAGCGTAGAAATACATATATCAGAATAGGTGTGCGTTAGATCCGAAAAAATTCAGGAGTTTTATTGGTCAGAACTTTGATTCTTTCTCGATAGTTTAAACTCGTATTGGTCTACGCATAGCTTCGTAACGCACACAACTATTACGCTAAGAATAAACAACAGCCACACGGCTACGTTCAGGCGGAGCCGAGCAGCGTTCCCGTTACCTCACCATACTCTTCGGGGGCCGTGCAACGCTAACTGCGAATCCACGATCGTCAGGTGGTGGTGGCTGGTATTTCCTCTAGCGCTGCTCGGGAAAAAGAACTCACCGGCCAATATATCTGGCTTCGACCTTAGTTGCCATCCTAATCCCTCGGAACTTTCCAAATTGACTACACTAATAGCCACACTCCTTAGGCTTACAATTGTGATTTCACTAAAGGTCCCGAGTTTATGGACGAGAACGGCAAGCCATGTGTCCGCCAGATGACAAACGTTGCTTGTAGGGAAAACCCTGACTATCGGCCAGGCTGTAAACCTGACTCCTCTCAACAGTATATTTAATAATTATACAATTTTAACAGTTTAATAAATTACAAATGCCGAAAAGAATTTTAAAGTAGTCACGTTTTTATGTTTTTACAGCACTTTGTTACTCTTCCAACTACTCTTTCTTTATTATTCTACACCACACAGTTAGCACACAAAACATACTATCACACACAGCAATTCTCACTCACTCACATTAATAAATTGACTATTAACGAATTATAATATTTACAAACTACTTGCAATTTTCCTACAAATATATACCAAATATAAGTTCTTACTTTTATTTCTTAAATAAAATTATTCCTATCGTGTTCTTGATAATTTTACAGTTAGATTAAAAAAATTTAATTTAATAAGGATTCGAAACTTACAAACTCTGATGGGTAATTAATTGCATATTCAATCGAAAATCCTATACCTAACGTGAATTGAAAATAAAAGCAGTCGAGTACAAATTTTTAAATTTCATCTTGTTTATAATTTTAGATCAAAATTATTTCATAAGTTTATTATTTTAGTATCTGTATTTCTTCTTTCAGACGTCATGGTCGTCGTAATAAATGGCATAATTAATTGTTGAAAAAGTGTTTGAATAATTGTTTTCTTCTTGACAGGATGCAAGGTTTAACCGTGAAATCGATGCATTGACGGGATACAGAACGAGAGCCCTTTTGTGTATGCCAATAAAGGATTGCAATGGAGATGTCATTGGCGTTGCACAAGTGATCAACAAACTCGGGGGTGAAGGTCAATTCACCGCACAAGACGAGAAAGTTTTCGCTGGGTATTTGCAATTCTGTGGGATTGGTCTGAGAAACGCGCAACTTTATGAGAAAAGTCAATTAGAGGTGAAAAGAAATCAGGTCAGTATACAAATGACATTTGTAGTTTACAATATTATTCCTGCTTTTACATAATTTCAACACGTAACGTTACTAAACTCTAAGTAAATCTTGTATAAATGATACTTCAAAAATGCAATTACCAATAAATCTTTAAACCACATCCTAAATGAAATTAATCAAAATACAATTGTCGATATATGTGTATATTCTTAATTATTTATACATTGTTACAGGTTCTTTTGGATTTAGCTAGGATGATTTTCGAAGAACAAAGTACAATAGAGCACATGGTGTTAAGGATTTTAACACATACACAATCCTTGATACAATGTCTGCGAGTACAGGTACATTTTACCTCTAATTATGGTCTGCATAAATGTTGCATGAAAATATAGTCTTGTAAGAAAGTAACTTGTTAATTCGAACAAAAATTATATAGTCATTCTGTACTGTCATAATATAATACAAAATGTTCTCTTCAGGTTCTTCTCGTGCATAAGGCATCAAAGGGCAGTTTCTCACGAGTCTTTGACTTCGAGGCAAACGATCTCGCCGGCGAGGATTCAGATTCTCGCACTAGGTGAATGAAGTTTGTAATTACATTCTTATTTCTCTTCATTCAGTTACTGACATTGATTCAATTTCATCGGAATCCTTACATGTATTCGGTTTTGTTCACGCAGTCCATTCGAGAGCAGATTCCCTATAAATGTCGGCATCACTGGTTATGTTGCAACAACTGGTGAGGTAAGTGCACTGATTAATAATTCGTTTCTTTTGTACTTCCCAGTTTCAAATTAGGAAAATAATATATTGTAATGTTTCCTTCAGTCATATAATTAATGACGTTGTATTATATTTTCGTAGACCGTGAATATACCAAACGCTTACGACGACCTCCGATTCGACCCTTCAGTAGACGATGGTACAGGTTTCAAACATCGTACCATTCTTTGCATGCCCATTAAGAACTCGTCGGGTCAGATCATCGGCGTCATTCAACTGGTGAACAAGTTTGATGACCTTGCCTTTACGAAAAACGATGAGAATTTTGTCGAAGCGTTTGCTATTTTCTGTGGTATGGGTATCCACAATACGCACATGTAAGTGTATGACAGAAACTATACGAGTTGCGTATATATTTGTCAATTGGAAAGAGTTTTTTAATCCTCCCTTTGTTTTGTGCGTTTATTAGGTACGAAAAGGCTGTAACAGCAATGGCTAAGCAAAGCGTTACGTTAGAAGTGCTGAGTTACCACGCTTCTGCATCGTTGGATGATGCGCAAAGATTAAGGGTAGGTTATTACATGAAGATATAAGTGCTGAAAGAGAAAGAAATTATATTTTCTATTTTCTGCCACACTTTAGAACTTCATTTTTCATAGTACATACAGCATAATACGGTTAGGTTTTATAACAGCGTAATGCAGAGGTGCAAAAAGAGCCGCTCGGAGCCGAGGACCTCTTTGCGATTCTGGGCGCTGCGGCCGCGTTAGAGCCGAGCGTGGAGCTGTAACAGAAACCGAAATTCAGACTGGTCACATATCTCTCAAGTGGCCAGTAACCATAACGAAAGAGTAGAGAAATTCTGACCGTAACAGTCGGAGGATGTAAAAGGGAACTAAAATTTCTGACCGATTGCATTTCGGTCGGGAATCTCTGACCGTATTTCTAACCGAAATGAGCGAAACTCCGACCGTAATTCTGAGACGAATGGGGACCGATCTGCTCACCAGTTCTAACTCAGATCAGTCGGCAGACCGGTCAGGTCTTCGAGCCGAGTCGGTTAGATACCGTTCGGTTTGATTCGGTTCGATTTGGTTCGTTTCGACCTAGCTGAATAGGCCGAGAGACTTATGACGCATCGGGAGTAGTAGAGGGGGCATCCTCGCATGTGTGCACAAGTAGTATATTATACAGGGTGATTCTCTAGCTACGCCCGTCAAAGATATGCGACCTGGTACCCCGTGGCGAAGACAAAGCCCCGCAGTGCTTCATCGAATTGTATGGCTTTCGACCCTCGAAGGGGTTGGAATACCATTAAGAAGTGAGAAATGTCCACGATTTCCGAATTTCTCATCAAATCTTTGCCAAAACGACGCCAATCGATTTCTTATGTTTCACCGATGAAGCCGACACCAAGAACGACGTAATTCGGACCATAACGAAGGAAATTACAAGAAAATTCGTTTATATAATTTCAAGTTGACTTCGTTAATAATAATCTGATTTACATGGAATTTGGTACGATCAGAAAGACATAAGGAATCCATTGGTGCCACTTCCATATCGATACGATAAAGAATAAAGAATTTCTTAATACGCGGAAATGAATATTTCACATTTTTACCCTCGACTCGAATAAAATAATTCTATATTTTTTATCGTACCGATATGGAAGTGACACCGATGGATTCCGTATGTTTTTCCGATGAAGATCGTACCAAATTTCATGTAAATCGGACTATTATTAACGAAGTAAACTTGAAATGATATAAACGATTTTTCATGGAATTTTCTCCATTATGGTCCGAATTACGTCGTTCTTGGTGTCAGTTTCATCGGTGAAACATAAGGAATCGATTGGCGTCGTTTTCATAAAGATGTGATGGGAAATTCGGAAATCCTGGACATTTCTCACTTCTTAATGGTATTCCAACCCCTTCGGGTCGAAAGCCATAAAATTTGGTAACGCACTGCGGGGTGTTGTCCTCGCCACGGGGTACCAGGTGGCATCTCTTTGATGGGCATAGCTGGAGTATCACCCTGTGCATCAGGACTCTCCAAGGTCATGTACGCGTACACTGGGAGTTCTCCCACTCTTCAGGAATAGCGGGTGACGCTAAAGAGGCGACCATGACAGACCAGAGTCTCCGTCATCAAGCGAGTTCGGACACCCCATGCGACGTGTGTATTAATGACACATGGTGACACACTACGTCACAGCTAAATATTGGAAGGGGAAGTACGTACGTGAGGGGCCCCTACGCTAGAGAGCGCTGTTATACATAGCTATGGTCGGGACGAACAGGGACAAGTAGAGATCCCGGCGTAGAACGTATATTGAAGATACACGTTTACACGTGTACACGTTCACGAAATTCACGGATCGTAATATACGGTTTCATGTGTAACATATCCATACTTTATTAGGTGTCGTTATTTATATATAACTAAATACCCGGATGTTTAGGTTTTACGCAAGTAATTTGCGATACAGGCATGATTTGCTAGATTCCAGGTAAAAATAACAAATTAAAAATCGACTGCCAAGTTCACTTAATTCCCAAGCCTGAACTAGGGTATTGAAAACAATGTCGACTGGTCTCGTACCCGTCTTAATTTAAAAATTTTAGCTACGACAGAGTTGACCGCGGCGCTATACCCCTGTACGGAGAGATTTTTCGCCACCTGCGCGTAAAATCCAAAATGGCGCATCGTTCCCAAAAATGATATTAACGGAAGTCAGTATAGGCGTGGCGTTGAGTAGCTAAAAGGTTAAAACATTCAGACAGAAAAATTCTAGAAAAAAAATCAATGCGTGGAACTCTCACGCGTTAGAAGTGAAACTTCTTATTAAATATCAAAACCGTTAATTTTTGTTAATGTGAATAAGTTTTATTCCTCTGCATGTTCATTGAAAAGTAGACTGTATGGTATATTTGTTATTCCTGGTGCAATGCGAAGATACTTTTCATCATTCCATTAGAGGGTTTGCTATTGTGCAGTGAGGCTATCTTCGATTGGTATGTCTTCACTAATTTAAAATAAGCTCTAATGCCGTACAGCCTGTAGAGAGGAGTTTCAAATAGACATTGCAGCCAATTTTTTTATGTTTTGTTTTTTCACCCAACCAACTAAATAACGTGATTTACGTATTTTTTCCTCTTAATATGAACATTAATATGAACATTATTAACATAATGATCGTCATCAATGTTTCTTGGCAAATGATTCACCATCGTATTTACAGACACTGGAACATTAATAATTTGCCCGAAGATCCCATGCTGTCCATGTGCATGTCCTAAACGTCGAATTTGAATGAACGGTAACGGGTGAAATTAAACTCTTTGACAACAAATCTAGTGTAGGTAGATGAGAAGGTATTTTTTATGGATGTACGAAACCATTTGACTTGGATGACGTTGGAATGTTATTATTTCGAGTCCAGCTAATGGCTGGGAAAGCAGTATGTAGAAGTTGTTGATGCTTGGGATCAACTGGTTTCACGTCGTTCTTAAACCATATTCGAACACAAGTGAAGCAAACTTTACCAAGCTTATTGTTCAGAAATTGTGTTTGAAATTTTTGATGGAAAGTTTTAAAGAAATTAAAGTTTGTGTATGGTATTGTAGCAACATCGTTACTTGTTGATGGCACAGCTGAATAATATTCATTAGGTTTATCCGAGGCAACAGATGAATCGTTACTTGTCGACGCGACGGCACAGCTGGATTGTTGTACTTGATCTGCGGAAACGCATGACGTGTAGGAGGAGGCTTGCCTAAAGTAACGGGCACATGACGTAGTAAGAAGTAGTAGAAGGGAATAGCTGCTGGAAGTGGGAACTCGTGATGTAGTAGGGAGTAATAGATGGGGAATCCTCGCATATATGTAGAGCTGTACAGGGTGTTCCAAAAATGCTGCGGTTCCTTGAAGGAGGTGACTCGGGGGGTAATTGCAAATAACTTTTCCCTTTGCGAAAATGTTCTCCGAGGTTTCGTTAACGAGATATTAACAAAAAGCAGCGACCAATCAGAGCCCGAGTCTGGCGGCCGAGTTCCCGTGCTAGCGTGGCTGCGTGCCGCGCTGCGACTACGAACAAGCAACTCGGCATGCATCGAAGGAAATTCCGTAGAATGGCAAATGAAAAAGACGTAACAAATAAAATCGAACATTTTGTCATGATTTGTTTGTCATTTAAAGTGAATAATGAATAAAGGTGAAATGGATGAAAATCATGTCTAACGTAAAAAGACGAATACAAAGGTTTTCTTTAGAAGAATCGAAAATAATAATTATTTGAAGTGGGAGGATAAGGAATACGTAAATTTCCTTGTGTTAATAACGTAGCCACGACAAGGTAATGTAACAGGAAATGAACGAAAAGTGATCATAGTTCGTTATTGTGATTAAAATCCATAATTCAATAACGGCCAACAGTGTTGCTTTTAACGAATAAGTTTGTTTAAAAACCCCTAAGAAATATTTAGGTATGGAAATTTTTAGAATTATCGCCGGAAATAAGCCATAGCCTGTGTTAAATTTAAGAAATAATAGTCGCCAATAATGTAACTAAAACTCACCCTTTCGAAAATTTACCTGCAGCTTGAAAACCTGTGTCACTAGGTCACTGAACCGATCCTGGTCATCGACAGACGCGCCGAATGCACAGCTGATCTCAGGTACACGACACCATCCAAAGTTAAGGGTCGTAACGTCAAGTGCGTCCGGGTTAATGTACCGAATATTCACTTCACTGCACACCTACTAACACTGATCACTTAATTTATTTTTCATGGAACGTGTTGTTTCTACGTTATAAAAATTAGTGGAAATGAATTTTTACTTGGCGTTCGGAGCCGTGGGTATTTCCGCGCAAATTCTCACGCTGCAGCACTTGCGTCCCCGTTGTTCAGGGGGTACACCCAGAACATCGCGTAATATTCTTCATCAGAGTACATTTCTGCGACGTGATTGCTAGCTGACTGACAGGATTTTTTCCAAGCAACTTCCTCTACCCCCAAGTAGCTTCTCTCGTTCCATTATGAGTTAACCCCCACCAGAACAAGAGGCGTGAGGTAAAAAGAACCTATTACATTTTCGAAACACACGTGCTTTGCAGAAGTGCAACGAACGAACCGTCGTACACTTTCACAAAAGCCCGCGCTCCGTGCTTTTACTGCCAATGTACCCATTGCTTCGAGGTAGGCAGCAGACACCACGTGTTTGGGGTAGTCTGCTGACAACGAGTGGTCCCGCCTGCGTCGTCCTTCCTTCAAATTAAAGACAGATCCCTTATCTCTAGAGTATAAACACGCGCTCGAATTTCAAAACGATAGCACGTGTTGACGTATTCCGTGCGAGAAAAGGTGGCCTTGAAATCCGATTGGTCCTAATCTAACCAATCTGCCCTGCATCCCTCCCAAACGGCCACTGTCTGGAAGAGGCCTTCCTCACAGAAATGTCACCTCCCCGAGGCCCACCAATATAAACACGCGCTCGAATTTCAAAACAAAAGCACGCGTTGACGTATTCCGTGCGAGAGAAGTTGGGCCTCGGGGAGGCGACATTGCTGTGAAGAAGGCTCTTCAAAACAGGAAGGGATGCTGGGCAGATTGGTTAGATTAGGACCAATCGGACTTCAAGCCCACCTTTTCTCGCACGGAATACGTCAACGCGTGCTTTTATTTTGAAATTCGAGCGCGTGTTTATACTCGAGAGATAAGAGATCTGTCTTTAATTTAAAGGAAGGACGACGCAGGCGGGACCACTCATTGTCAGCAGACTACCCCAAACACGTGGTGTCTACTGCCTATCTCGAAGCAATGGGTACATTGGCAGTAAAAGGACGGAGCGCGGGCTTTTGTGAAAGTGTACGACGGTTCGTTCGTTGCACTTCTGCAAAGCAAGTGTGTTTCGAAAATGTGATAGGTTCTTTTTACCTCACGCCTCTTGTCCTGGTGGGGGTTAACTCATAATGGAACGAGAGAAGCTACTTGGGGGTAGAGGAAGTTGCTTGGAAAAAATCCTGTCAGTCAGCTAGCAATCACGTCGCAGAAATGTACTCTGATGAAGAATATTACGCGATGTTCTGGGTGTACCCCCTGAACAACGGGGACGCAAGTGCTGCAGCGTGAGAATTTGCGCGGAAATACCCACGGCTCCGAACGCCAAGTAAAAATTCATTTCCACTAATTTTTATAACGTAGAAACAACACGTTCCATGAAAAATAAATTAAGTGATCAGTGTTAGTAGGTGTGCAGTGAAGTGAATATTCGGTACATTAACCCGGACGCACTTGACGTTACGACCCTTAACTTTGGATGGTGTCGTGTACCTGAGATCAGCTGTGCATTCGGCGCGTCTGTCGATGACCAGGATCGGTTCAGTGACCTAGTGACACAGGTTTTCAAGCTGCAGGTAAATTTTCGAAAGGGTGAGTTTTAGTTACATTATTGGCGACTATTATTTCTTAAATTTAACACAGGCTATGGCTTATTTCCGGCGATAATTCTAAAAATTTCCATACCTAAATATTTCTTAGGGGTTTTTAAACAAACTTATTCGTTAAAAGCAACACTGTTGGCCGTTATTGAATTATGGATTTTAATCACAATAACGAACTATGATCACTTTTCGTTCATTTCCTGTTACATTACCTTGTCGTGGCTACGTTATTAACACAAGGAAATTTACGTATTCCTTATCCTCCCACTTCAAATAATTATTATTTTCGATTCTTCTAAAGAAAACCTTTGTATTCGTCTTTTTACGTTAGACATGATTTTCATCCATTTCACCTTTATTCATTATTCACTTTAAATGACAAACAAATCATGACAAAATGTTCGATTTTATTTGTTACGTCTTTTTCATTTGCCATTCTACGGAATTTCCTTCGATGCATGCCGAGTTGCTTGTTCGTAGTCGCAGCGCGGCACGCAGCCACGCTAGCACGGGAACTCGGCCGCCAGACTCGGGCTCTGATTGGTCGCTGCTTTTTGTTAATATCTCGTTAACGAAACCTCGGAGAACATTTTCGCAAAGGAAAAAGTTATTTGCAATTACCCCCCGAGTCACCCCCTTCAAGGAACCGCAGCATTTTTGGAACACCCTGTATATACTAATATGACTTGTGCACACCGTACGAGGATTTCCTGTGTACAGTATTTTGTCACTAAAAGTTTGTGGTTCTGAACTGACGCGGTGGTGAGCATTCAACGTCGATGGGAGTATACCTACTATTCTCAGCAGGGATCGGCGGGCTTAAGCTACGCTGGTGGAGGGGCAAATACCTACAGGAGCGGTGGTTATGTGTGCATGAACTGCGCCTGCATCTGTCACGCACACATAACCACCGCTCCTGTAGGTGTTTCCCCCCTCCATCAGCAGTAGCTGAAGCCCACCGATCCCTGATTCTGAGCGATAGTTTCTCCCTCCTTTCTAGGCGAAGGCGAGAGCGAGATGGAACAAGAGAGAGTTGTAGGGACTGAAAGCGAGCGAGGAACGGTACGAGACAGACGACCCGTTGTACTTTGTCTCGCTTCGTCTTTCGGAAGGTTGATACTCCGTCGCACACGCAAAGGACGGAATATCAGGCACCCGCAGGACATAGCGAGACAAAGTATGAACGCCTCGTCTGTCTCGTACCGTTCCTCGTTCGCTTTCGGTGCTTCTGACGCGCTCTCGCCTTTGGAGAGTAGGAGTAACCGGAAGTGGTGGGTATCTTGGCGGGGGAAGCGTTCTTGGTGGGGGAAGCGTTTCATACTTCCGTTACACTCGAGAAAATTCACCCTACCGCAGCTAAAGAAGTTTCACTTCAAAAAATTCAAACACCGCTACAGTCAAAGACACGTCCTATTCGTTACGTCCGATCTACAGGGTTATCCACCGAATACTGGCGGCGCTCGCCCGAATACAAATGAGAACGGCAACAACGCCACACGCATACGTACTAGACCAATCATGTGTCGATACATCCGCCATCTATGAGTTGTTGCTAAAAGTATAGGTTCGTGTAGATGCTAGTAGAGAGCACAAGGCGCTTTTCACTGTCTGCCCAGATAACTTTACATTTGACGTAACCGACGGGGAAGAAAACGACAGCCTTTTCCCTCAGAAACTGATTGAGAATGTTAGAATGCTTGTTGAATGATGAAACCGCGGATGATCAACAAGCATTCTAACATTCTCAATCAGTTTCTGAGGGAAATGGCTGTCGTTTTCTTCCCCGTCGGTTACGTCAAATGTAAAGTTATTTGGGCAGACAGTGAAAAGCGCCTTGTGCTCTCTACTGGCATCTACACGAACCTATACTTTTGGCAACAACTCATAGATGGCGGATGTATCGACACATTATTGTGCTTATACGTACGCGTGTGGTGTTGTTGCCGTTCTCATTTGTACTCGCGCGAGCGCCGCCAGTATTCGGTGGATAACCCTGTATGTATGCATTGCAGTAAGGATAAAATCATAAAAAAGAAAACCAGAACAATAGATTCTGAGGTCTGCAGAACTAACACATAATTGATTAAAAATTTAATTTCTCAATTTTTGAAAGTAATGATACAGAAACAACTAGCCTATTGTATATCAACACCATGCATTTTAAAAAGCGCATTAAATACAGTATCAAATAAACAGTTTGCAAAAGCTTTTCACAACAATTACGGTTAAAAAATTGTTAAAAGAAAAATCAAGTAAAAGTAAAATATGTTAAATTATCTATCATTAAGAGAGAATAATTATTCCTCATTTTTAGGCGCAAATTGCATTGCGATATCTTTTATAGTTCAAAAGTTATACGAAAAAGGCCACAAATTTTTCAAACCGGGCTGGGAAATTCCGAATAGCTCTTTGCGACTTTAATTTGAAAGAGACCATCCTAAAATTTTCGAAGCTCGGGCATCACTGCTATCCAGCGGTCGGTGGCAGCTCTCCGAACGCCGGGCTAGTGCATGGTTGCAGTGGAATCTGTCCGTGAGGCGTTTTTGCCATTTTACTTGTCCGCGCGAGCGCAGGTTGCAAGATAAAATGCTGACCCTATAGAAAAGATTGAAAGGCAGAGTTCCGTTATGGGTGGACAATAGGGAACAGGGATCGAAAAAGTTCTGGAACACTCGTTTTTAAAGAAAATTCTGTTAGAACTTATATGTTTCGTGTAAGAAAATATCTGTTCCTGTGGAATTTTTATTGAAATAAATGTTTGTAACGATTTATCGCGGGGTTACCGGTGAGACGGTGGAGGAACCGCATTGCTAGCTCAGGACGATTGTCCAGGGCCGCCGATCGAATTATTGTAAGCCGAGGAGAGGTGGTGTACGAGCATTTATCCGTTAATATATACAGAGTATCCCGGCCAGGTCTGTGCTGGCACACAGTGTGGAATCGGCTTAACCTAAACCTTAGACTACTGCGGGTCGCGGTGTGGATCGCGGCGTGTGTTGCGGTATGTATCGTGGCGCGTCTCGCGGTCGGTAGCGGTTCGTCGAGGTGAAAGGGGAAAGACAGTTTTACCGTTCGGTGCCCTGACGGGCCAACCCTGCCACTGACTCTGGTCGAAGAGCCTGGGGTTCGGTCACCCAGTGGGCATAACCCGCGGGTGAGTTGAAGGCTATAGGGACGCTCTCGGGGACAGAGGTCAATCTGTTGGGGAGATCGATAGCGGATATCGGCCTGCGTCCAGAGGATGGGTCATGCTGTCCTTCTGGGAGCCGTGGAAGTGGAGTGTTCCAAAAGTTAGAGGGACACAGCCTGTCGTCACACATTTGTAAGTGACGGAAAAAGAGAGCCTCGGGTGTTGCGACTCGAACCCGCGATCTTCGGATTCGTTGCGCACTGATCAGCCGCCTTAGTCACCACAGCCAACGCCGACTCTCCGAGGTCCCTTATACTCCGTCGTTACATAACTGTCGGGGCGCCACCTATGGGCCTCACTCGCACCATAGACAGTTAACCTACATGCTGCAACTCTTACACAATGGCCGGAGTTCGCACAAGGACTTGATATTACGCCAGCGCTGGTGGTTGTACAGGATCGTGGTATCGCACAGAATGTCTCTGGGAGAGGCACACTGTTTGTGTGCAGTGCGGTGGGAAGAAAGGGGGGGACGCCGGTAGGGCATAGTGGGGGTAAGCGTTTGGTCTCGCATCCTACGATTCTGGCATCACTGATTAAAAGGCCTCCGCGCGGGGTACATATATGTACTCTAGAGCTGTTCAAGTACTTGAATATTCGGGTAGTTTGAAATCCGAACCAAGCTGAAACCCGGTTTCCGAGCCGAGCCGAGTACCCGAATGAACCGAGCGGCTTGGATAGATTCAAGTAGCTTGAATTTTTCAAGCGGCCCGAAGGAAGCTGGCGGCTCGAACAGAACCAAGCGGATTGAATTATTTCAAGCGGGCCGAAAGAACCGAGGCGGCCCGAATGAACCGAGGCGGCCCGAATGTATGTCTGTACATTGTATGTCGAGCAGATAGGTTAGGAAATAGGTTAAATATACTTAACCCAGTTATAATATAGACTGCGGAAATTTATGTAAATGCATGTTTTTATTGGAATGATTTAAACAAGTGGGACTTTGACAGAACTATGTTTCATCATTAAGAGGATGTTAAAAATATATTTTCGATTTTACACAGTTTGCATATTCTGGATACACGTTGCACATTCTGCATATTTTTCATATGTTTTGCAGATACGGAATTTGTTTACAAATTAGCTTGGTGAACCTCGCCATTAAAATTTAATAGTTTCATATGTTAAAAAGTTTACTAGTGTAATAGTTACATATATATTCAAAAGTTTAATAATTCAACAGTAGGTACAACGGCTTTATGCGTATAACATATAATTATTACAATATAATTATTAGTATACTAGTTTTTTAAAAGAGGTTAAATATACCCCACCCCCGTTATCTTTTTCAGCATATTTGCACATTCGCGGCCTATCATACTTGCATAAACTTCCGCAGTCTATTTATATTATAATTGGGTTAAGTATATCTAACCTATTTCCTAACCTATCTGCTCGACATACAATGTACAGGCATACATTCGGGCCGCCTCAGTTCTTTCGGGCCGCCTCGGTTCATTCGGGTACTCGGCTCGGCTCGGTCGTTCAAGCCGAGTTAGGCTCGGCTTGCTTTTTCCGGGTACTTGAACAGCTCTAATGTACTCTCGCGCTATCTTCAGCAGCGCGAGAGCCGCTCGACGCTGAGCCCTCTTGCGGCCGCGCTTGGCCGCCGCGGTCCGCCTCGCGGAAGAGTGGGGGGGGGGGAGATCGCCGTCCTACCGTTGTAACTCGTTATGTGTTACTCTTAGGAACGTCTTTAAAAAGAGTTCTCATGGAACAGATATTTTTGAAAATTTGTCCATCAAGGGGAAGGATAGAACTGTATTCTCCTTTTTTCAGATTTTTAAAATCGCGCCCGATGTTAAAAACCTGCATTTGTTTAAAATAATTGCGCAAAAATGGTTCAATTTTTTTTTCAACTGAAATAATTTTTTCTTAAAACTTCAATGTCTTCCCTATAAACACCGTAAAGCTCACCTCCATCCGGTTACTACTTCCATAGGTATAATGTACTGAAAAAAAGTTAGCACTTAACTTCAAACAGCTGTAAAATCGACATTTTTCAAAATGTTGAAAAATCCTTTGAAGTACGTTTAAATATCACTAAAGACTACAACATATTCAAATTTCATCAATCTACGAAAACTTACGCCGAAATCTGTCGGAGTTCGTATGGAATGTCGTAGGGACAAGTGTTGACGTACGTACCCCTAAATCGCGTCCCCAACTCTGGCAACGCTGCCGAGAAGGTATTGTACGCTGTTCCTACCGCTCACATTGTTTGTCACTCTCGCGATAGGTTTGTTAAAAGCGGACTGTTGGAGTTATTTGTTACTCTGACACTGTCGGTCCCAACCTGCGTCGATCTACCGAGACATTGTTTTATTTAAAACTCTACAGTAAGAAAGATGCTCGCAATCTCAGTTAATATAAATAAATGATTGTTAAAATATAAATAATAAGAAAATAACTGAAAATAAATTTTTCATCTGGTTATTTCAAAATTATGTCTAAGTGTAGAAAAAAAAACAAAAAATAGAAATGTAACAAAATGTAAATATATTTAACAATAGCTTAAATAATAAATTACACAGATTACACACATTAGACGAACAAGTTTTCCACATCATTTTTAGTCTGATATTGGCATAAATATATGGAAGCTTCCAGTAAATCAGACTGAACTGATAGAATATATTGCTAGCTTAGAAGCTCGCTTTGCATTTGCAGCCGCATTAGTACCTATCACAAAGCCATTCCCTTCTCCTTTGAGAGGAGGCCCGTCTTCCTGGGCCGTGCAAGGTAGATGGTGTGGTCCTCCGAACCAGGTGGCAAGTCGTCCCTCCCTGCCCGGCCCCGGCTGTTGAAAGGAGGCTTTTGGACCCCGTGGCAGTGCAGGGGAAAGAGATGCGGTCACACCGGGCGGCGCGTTCAGCCCTAGGGGAACTCCCGCTCTCCGAATGTTTGTACACTCACTGGCTGCATGGCCCGAGTGACGCCCGGGACCCGGCACGTGCCGCATGAGCCCTCCGCTATAGGTCGCAACTAAATCGACTAATCGACTAGTACCTATCACTGGCACTGAACCGTAACATTATATGGAACAGGGACATTTTGGTATAACCCCAATTGAAATTCAAATAAAAGCAGTTAAAGAAACTCTTTCGCAGGCATAAATGACACCATTAAGGTGGATACGAGACCAGTCGATTTTATGTTTCGACTTGATTGAAGTAATATGGGGTGCGAGTGGTATGGTCGACCGCAATAGTGGAGCGTGGTGTTCGCTTACCTGACGCAGAGCGCACTGCTGCCTTTAAAGGCACATCCAGATGCTGATGCAAGAGTCATGAAACACCGATGCATGCATCAATGTTTCATGACTCTTGCATCAGCGTCTGGATGTGCCTTAACAGCTAATTGCCACGTCAATTTTGAACATACCATCGTTGGGAAGCTAATTTCCACGTTAATTTTGAACATACCATCGTAGGGAAAACCTTATTCTGTAAACAATAGGTTAGAAATATGGTCATATTTATTTCGAATTTAAAAACATATGATCTTGCAGGCAAAATTTGCAAAATTAGAATTAGCTTATATTATTCGATGTACAAAAATGATTTTTCAATTTCATAAAATAATATTTAAATAGGCGAAATCATGTAGATTGAAAACATGAATGCAATACGATAAATAGTTTCGAAGATAAAAACTATAAATATAGCCCGGTTTCACGAAAATATGCAAAAAGAAACCAATTCACAACTGTGTTTCTGAAACAAATTCGGAACGATCAAAATAATGACTAATACTCCCGCTAATTTCACGTAGACTACATTATGTTTCATTTTGATAAAAATCCCTGACATCGATGTCAAAAAATGATCTATGTAGTTTGGCGTGCGATGACCTTTCTGCTAAACTTAGTCTTCGCCATTCAGGAAATAACAACACATAGTATTGTATCTCTACTATTGAAAATTGAAAATATCATACATGTTTACAATTTCATTCACTATATCGATCGATCCAAAATCCCAGTTCTGGTACAATAGGCAAACATTATAAGAGGTGAGAAATTTATTAGTACGCTTTGCTCTTGAAAAAACTTTTGCACTTTTATACTGTTGAAAATGGAGTGTTGATCTCTCCAACATCAATTGTTTACCCTTATACTTTATCTGTGATTAACTTTGTTTATTTATAAGTAAACATGTTATTCATAAAATATAAATTCTTTATGAAAATTACTATTAAAAATATTTATTTATGACAACAATACCTAGTGGTAGAAATAATATAAAAATAATATTTCATTTATAAAAATATTTAAAATAGGTATGTATAAAATTTATTAAATTGAGTAAAAGAATTAAATGTATTTTTAACATTTGATTATAAATTAAATTAATTGATTTTGTTTATTATTATAAATTTATTTCATTTACACTATGTATTTTGCTGTGGGTTGCAACAGATCCAATGTCAGGTTACTAACTTGATAAAAAATAAGTAAGATAATCTACTAAATAATTTTAGTCACGACTTGCGAATCGCGAGCGGGATAGTAACAAATTGTTTCACAAATTTTAATCGTGCGTATTTCTATTTTCTACCTATTTCTCACGAGGCAATGAATTCTACTTGCCCATATTGCTATCTCTCCCGGCTTTGGGGACGACCGTATTGCAATCGGTTGAGACTTTTGGTCGACCGTATTGCGGACTGGTCAAGACTTTTGGTCCACCGTAATTCTGAGAGAAGTTCTCTCTCAAATTTCGATCGAGAGGAAACTCCCAACCGTTTGTCGCTCACCAAGTCCGTTTGAGAGAACCGTAAGGCCAGATTCACACTATCGGTCCGGTCACGGTCCGGTCTCGATCAAATTCACATCCCTGAGCGTCCACACTCGCCCGGCTTGATAGTGTGAACGCTCACGGATGTGATTTTGATCGAGACCGGACCGTGACCGGACCGATAGTGTGAATCTGGCCTAAATGCCGTATTGGTCCTCTCACTGACCGCGACCGCTCCCGTAACCGAAACAATATCAGTCTCGACTCCCTGGAGCTGTTACGTTGCTCTACTCCACGCTCTGCTGTTACGCGGCACCCAGAATCGCAAAGACGTTTCCGGTTCTAAGCGGCTCTTTGTGCTCCTCTATCGTAATGGCTGCACCTTGCCTTTTGTGTATTTGTGTGATTTTGGACATCATTTTGTGTTCTCTACACTTTTATTGACGGAAAGTGCAGGGTTCAATAATAATTTCATTTCATAAAACTTACAAATTAGAGTTGGAAGTATTGTAACGAAAAAATGTAGCATCTTTTTGTTCCTTCTTTCATTTTTTTAACTTTGATTTCAGGGTTTAAGAGTGCCTTCTGCAGCGCATTTTCAGTTATACGATTTTAAATTTGATGACATTTATATGGAAGATGACGAAACATTAACGGCCTGTCTTCGAATGTTTTTGGATCTTGACTTTGTGGAACGTTTCCATATTGATTACGACGTCCTTTGTCGATGGCTTCTCAGCGTGAAAAAAAATTACCGAAATGTGACGTACCACAATTGGCGTCATGCATTCAACGTAGCACAAATGATGTTCGCGATTTTGACTGTAAGCACGTTTAATGAAAGATTAGTTGCTCCTAACTTGTGCATAATATGAACTATATTACCTTTTAGGCCACACAGTGGTGGAAAATTTTTGGAGAAATCGAATGTCTTGCTTTAATTATTGCTTGCTTGTGTCACGATCTAGATCATCGGGGTACAAACAATTCGTTCCAAATCAAGTGAGTAGAGAATTATCATGGAAATAAATTTACTTTTATTATTGTTGCATTGCCTAACGCATTTTTACACATCTATCGTTATGTATTATTAAATATATGGAAATGTATTAACAGTGTTATTCAAATTTACAATATGAAATACAGTATTCATTCTGAAAACTTCACCAATCTTCACCAATTCATGGAATTGGTCGAACGCGAGCGTTTGACGGTCAAAAATAAGCCTATCGAGTTGGATTTGTTTACTTAAATAGATAAGGGATGTAGCATCGACAGATCAAAAATAATTTTTTTGTATTTTTTGTTTTCCATTTATGAAAATACTATTAACATACTGGTGACATTTTTCCGACGAAAATAATACCAAACAAGACTTAATTCGTACAATTTGTAATGAATATCCTTTCAATATACTCTTCGACAACGTGGTATGTACCTAACGAAATTAAAAATAATCCGAATGAAGTCGTGTTTGATATCATTTTCATCGGAAAAATATCACCTGTATGCTAATACTATTTTTACAAGCGTAAAACAAAAAATATACAAATTTTGATTTTCATCTGTAGATGACTTATTCTTATCTCTTTCGATTGCTGGCCGTTCGTCCTACGAAAACGAAGCGAATGACGAGCTCAAGCGAGTTGCAGTTTGAGGGTCACGGCTCGAAATTGAAACGAAAGAAACCGTTCCTCGACTAAAATCGCAGACCAGTCTCCCAAACCAGTCCCCCGTGTGCAATTTGGGAGAGACTATTCTATAATAAAAATGGGATGATTTCTCGGTTTACAGAGCATCATCGCCACTGGCACAGCTTTACTCAACATCAACGATGGAGCATCATCACTTTGATCAGTGTCTTATGATTTTGAGCAGTCAGGGCAATCAAATTTTATCAAATTTATCACCAGAGGAATATTCCCGCGTTGTAAAAGTTCTCGAAGAAGCGATCCTTTCTACCGACTTAGCAGTTTACTTCAGAAAGAGAGGAGCCTTTCTCAGCTTAGCAAGAGGCGGTGCTTATAATTGGGCTTATAGTGATCACCGAGAGCTTCTAAGGGGAATGTTAATGACCGTTTGTGATTTAGCGGCCATAACTAAACCGTGGGATGTCGAGAAGAGAGTGGCAGAATTAGTCAGCAGCGAATTTTTTGAACAAGGAGATATTGAAAGGCGGACCCTCAACATTACCCCTATTGTAAGTATTACAAAAATTGGAATACCTATGAATACTTATAACTTTTTGTATATAGGTATTATGCAATTGATTTTATTTAATATATAAGGATGAACAATCTGCTATATGTTATTGAATCGATCGGTTCTAGAAAGTGTCAAACATTTGTTGTTTAAGGCGTCTTTCCACTGCAACGCCCTGATAAAGTACCGCTGTTTGGAACTTTTTTGTCTCAAAAAGAATGTGTTTACTAAATTGAAATTTTTCCTATTTATTAATACGTGCTTTGAGAATACAAAATTATTTTTTTCACATTTTTGTAATGCTAGCCTTTGCCAAAATATGTGGGTGCAATATGCGCTGTAAAATAAAAGACGCCACGACTGCGTGGTCGATTTTAGACGAACCGTATGTCTGAAACAAAAAACCAAATATGTTTCTAATCCGTATGACTGACGCTATGGCAGGGACTAAGATTAATTAGATTGATGAGGAATTAACAAAATGGCGGACGTCTAAAGTTGAACTATCGAAATTAGCCAAATTTTTTAATCATTCTGCGACGTAAAAGTTGAGAAAAAACAACGAAAATATATGATTCTAGTTCAGGATATAGCGACAGTCGTGCTGATTCTTATGCTCCGATAAGAAGTCGGCGAGAAACTTTAGTGTCCGAATCAGGTCCGAATAGTATATCCCTATTGGCCGACGCGACACCGCACAGTGGTCCGAAATCCCTATATCAAGGAAAACATATGATAGCATCTATGTGAAACCTTCAATTTATATAAAACTTGGTATCCCGCTGTTTGTCAAGTCGCTGATTACACGTCTGAAGTCAAAATTATTAAAAACAAAATGGCTAATCCAAAGTGAAACAATAATCCGCGTTAATGGTGTTTTGAGAGGTATACGGAAAGGTAAGGAACTTAAAGTTGGGGACGTTTCATAATGAAAATAAAACTGATAGTTTTGTGATTTGTAAAAAAATATATTTCAAATTTAAATAAAATACGAAAAAGGAACATAATTTTGCACATGTAAATAATTATAGTTTTGGAATAATTTGGTGTAACTAGTTTTTTTTATAGGTGTACATGTAGAAGACATAAAAGTCAACAATGTTTTTTTAACGGAATCACATTTTTTAATGCATTAATCGATTCTATTCGTCATTCTCTATTAAAAAGTATTAACCTACTGATGTCGAAACACTATTAGTTTAGGAGATATTTGTATGTCAATATTAATGATAAAATTAAAATATCTCCTAAACTAATAGTTTTTCGACATAAGTAGGTTAATACTTTGCCACAAAAATCATGAACTCAATCTAGTGATGTATTAAAAAATATACGATTCCGTTTAACAAAATATCGGGGACTTTCATACATATGTCCTCTATGCGGCCGCATATAAATAACTAATTACATTAAATTATGGTCTCCTATAAAGCATTCAACTTTTATCTAAAACATTTTTCGATATTAAGAAAAACGAAATCAAGATACTCGAAATACTGATAAACGTTATAGAAAAACTGCTCCCGATATCAAAGCGGCAGGTTTACGCAGCTGAAACCTGTTTGGTTATGTACTCAACAGTATAATGCGCCACTAGTACTAAGTCTTACCTTGACGCTAGCTGTCGCAAAAAAGTTATGTCTAATTAAACTTCGATTCTATCATTAAATGTACCTCTTTGTTCAACTTGTGTCCTACCGAAATCAACGATGGTGTCATTGACTTAATTCATGTAATTTATTTGTTCAGTATGAACATAATCAAGTTACAAAATTGCGATTTGTTTTTTAATTTGCAAATACTTTAAATTGTACTTGTAAGATAGTGCATTTGTAACTCAAAATTGCAGGTGTTCTGTTCCTCTACTTTCATGTCGTAATTTTCTTACCAATTAATGGTATTTACAGAAAATTCTTGTTGGTTCTGGTGCTTCAACTATCCTACTATGGAATTGTATTGAAAAAATTCTGTGTACTTAAGTATTAGCGTAATTGTTTATAATTCGAAAATAATACCGTCACCCCTTTTGCATTGCAGGACATTATGAACCGAGAAAAAGAAGATCAACTGCCTATGATGCAAGTTGGCTTTATCGATTCGATCTGCCTGCCTATTTACGAGGTAACATTCTACCATATTTATCACAGTTTATCAATAAACTTAAAAATTTTACAAATAATCATCCTTAAAGGATAAGTTGACATACTTTACGACATTCTTTCTTCTCTGCAGTAATCCGAGATATTCACGAAAATCGTCACTGCTCTGCTTTTGCTTGCCATAGGTTAATATTTCATATACGTAAACTTTCACCGAGAAATTCTCTACAAAACGGTGGAAACTGCATCACAATCCGTTCAGTGGTTCTCGAGATTAGTTCGAATAAACAGACGCTTGCGGATTGTGATAAAGATGGAAAACTAAAATAAGTAAAAAGCTGCTTAAAGCAAGATCAAGCTTTATGACAACAACACTACATACATACGCGTATTATGTAGATTGTAGAATCTTATAGGGTGCGTTCCGTTTCGAGCATTGAGTGCATACGCTGCAGGCAATGCACTGCGCGCATTCATACCGTTCCGTTTCGTTACTGCGGTTCATGCACTGTTGGAAACGGAACGGTTTTTGATGCGTTTGATGCTCGTGAGGTTGCGCGCGAATGCTCAGACTTACTTAGAAATAGCTATGTAGCTATGGGGCAAAAAATTATTTCAAATAAAATATTGGTATCGAATAAGAGACAAAAATTTTATTCGAGACTCATCCAATAAAAATAAGCCAGAGTTACTTTTATTTGAAATGTCACAAATCATTTTTTTGTTCGACGTGAATTTATCCGACAGCAATAAATAATTTTTTGTTTGACGAGAATTTATCCGACGAACAAAATAATTTTTTTGTTTGGCGGGAATTTATCCGACGGCCACAAATAATTTTTTTATTTCAGAGGAATTTATTTTAACCTTTAAATAATTTTGTCGTCTTTTCATTCATTCGTATTTGAAAATTATTTGAAGCTCAAATAACTCTGGGAGTAGAGAGCGAGAGAGAGGGGGAGCTTCTGCTAAAGAGCGATAAGCAGGAGAGCCTGATGCGAGGAGGTAGTTGTTAGAGCGAGAGGGAACGGGAGGGAGCGAGAGGCCTGTTCCTAATATCCCCCTCTCTTTCTAATCCCCGTTCCCTGTCGCTATTGTTAACTTAACATCAGTTGGTACATAACTTATCATCAATCAGTACATGGCTATACATGGCTAACTTCGCTCGCCAAACTTTAATACCCAACACTTTTTAATTGGTATATAGGTAGCATCTTTCTCACGTGCGTCAGGACAAACGCGGGTTCAGAGCCAGGCGAAAATTCATTCGTTTTTTCGATCGGTAATTTAAATATTATTTTTCCAAAAACGTTTCGACAACATCAGTTTGACAGATGTCAAAAGGGCAATCAAAAACATGCTGCCGTCTTTAAGAATTTTAGACATTGTTCAGTCTGAGTTAATCCCTATATTGCGCTGTCGGTGGGTAGTACGTACCAGAGATGGGCTTCGAATGATGCCAGGAATCCATTGGCGTCACTTTCATATTGATACGATGAAAAATAAACAAATTCAGATTCTGTAGAATCGATGACACATGGCCGAGCAACGGCGACCGCGTGCGGGTCCGACCGCAAAGGCTCTCGTCGGTTATTCGACCTTCTAGTATAAAGATAGAATGAAAGTTAACATCTTTATTCAAAACCCAAAATGAAAGGCCTTCGAATAACCAGCTTCATCTCTGGCGCTTTGAATAAAGATGTTAACTTATTCGATCTTCGAATAACGGAAAAAGATGAAGTCTCTTTATTGAAAATGTTATTTCAATCACTTTTTATCCAGATAATGCCCAGCTCTGCCTCAGGGGTTACATCTAGGTCCTCTCCTGTTTCTTCTTTTTATTAACGACCTTAACGGCATATTCTAGAACAGCAAATTTCTGCTATATACAGATGATTTGAAAATCTTCTGTACTATTCATAACGCTCAGGATGTGGACAAGTTACAAGACCACCGGGGCAGATTTGAGCGGTGGTGCACCGCCATCAAGATGCGGTTAAATACGGCTAAGTGTGTTTTAATGAGGGCCACACTATAGTCTGTGTGACGCCTCCCTGATCGAAGTTGGGGAAGTTAATGACTTCGGAGTAATGATTGCATCTGGCCTCGATTTTCGAAACCACTATAGGATATTATCTGGTAAGGCGACGAAAACTCTCGGTTTCATCGCAAGATTTGCCAAGCATTTCAGAAGGGTCGAGCCACTTAAGCTCTTATACGTTGCTCTCGTCAGACCGCTGTCTGGTGATCTGGAGCCCTTGACACAACAATACATGTTATTGCTATGTCGAAAGAGTACAGCATAAGTTCCTTAGGCTTGTCTCCAAGGTTTCGAGTAGCCCGATGCAGTTCTACGATCATGACTACGGTCCTGCGTTATAGGCAAGAAGGATTGCCACCCTTAGTGACCAGAGGATTGTCTCTGATCTAATGTTTCTATGTAAGGTTCTACGTGGTCAGATTGACTGCCCCGAGCTCGTGGTATCATTAGGCCCCTTTACAACTCAAAAGTGCCTGGTTACCATTATTACTCGGCTGATCCCATAAATAGAGCCATGGAGGTGGCAAATCAGTACCTCACGGGTATTGATTTATTTTCCCTATCGCTAGATTCATTCCGGAATAAAGTGCTCAGACGAATATCCGTATGACTGTCCCCGGCGTAGACGCATACTACGATTATGTAATCAGACCGACTTATATATTCTCTTTGTACTAGTTACCATTATCTTGTATTCTAAAGGGTTTCCCGTTGAATGATGATGATGATGATGATGATGATGATGATGATGATGATGATCATAATAATAATAATAATAATAATAATAATAAAGCGGGCCGAAAGTACTGAGCGGGCCAAATGTACATTAGGGTGGGCCGAAAAAATCAAATTTTCGAA
This sequence comes from Andrena haemorrhoa, assembly GCA_910592295.1. Taxonomy (NCBI): domain Eukaryota; kingdom Metazoa; phylum Arthropoda; class Insecta; order Hymenoptera; family Andrenidae; genus Andrena; species Andrena haemorrhoa. The sequence continues at coordinate 21,545,196 of OU342940.1, forward strand.
ACTCGAAACAGCCTAGTGTGAAAAATTTGCGTCTCGGGAACACAAATAGAGGCAATTTTTTTTTGAAATTGGTCAATATTTGACCGGGCCCAAACGGGGTCAAAGTTTTTAATTTTTGACCAAGTTTCGCGACATCTGTATATTTTCATAAAATTTGCATATTTCACAGTTGCGCATCAGAAAATATTATTTAAGCACATAAACACGTGAAATAGTGTTTTATATATTGTCGCGAAACGGAGTATCTATGTGTTTCTATCTTGAGACGTAACGCGGTTGTAGTGAAAGAGGAACATATTTCAATGATTCAAGAGCCGATTTAACAGCCTGTTTGATCTGTGACACTCAATAGTCATCTCTTATAGATGTTTGTGCGCTGAAAACGAATCCGCAAACCGTTTGTCGCCATCACCCTCTCTTTTCGAGAAATTCGGTTTTGAAACAAAATGTAACTTTTCAACTTTGGAGATTTTTTTAACTCAAACAGTAATAGTTATTCGGTTGCTTGTTCCGCCAAATTATCCCCCCCCCCCCCCCCCCCGAGTACAACGATATAAGTTATTATTGAATTATAAACATTCAAATAAGTTTAAACAGTGCTCGAAGGGAAACGAACACCCAAAATGCACCCATTTTTTGCAGATCTATATTTTTCAAAAACTGAAGGTCTAGGAGAAAATCTGACTACTCCACGCGATGCAGCATACATTTTCCCCTGAAAGCCATCAACAGAAGTGGTAAGACATGTTTTGTTTTCAATACAGAAGCCAACAGCGGCTAGGGTACTGTCGCTCAGTGACAGAATCGCTTAAACGCGCATGACTACCACTGTCGGCGCCGCACGTTTTGCCAAACTCTTTCGCTACGGATTTGAAAACAAAACGTGACTTACCACTTTTGCTGGCGTTTTCAGGAGACAAAATGTCTGCTGCATCGCGTGGAGTTGTTAAATTTTTTCCTAGCTGTTTAGTTATGGAAATAAAGTTAAAGATATCTGCACAAATGGGTATATTTCGAGTGCTCTTTTCCCTTCGATCATTGTTTAAACATATTTAAATGTTCATAATGCAGTACTAACTTATATCGTTGTATATATGTTGCCTTTTCAGGTTGAAATAAGTTACATCTTTTATGGAGATGTTTTATAACACTACAGTAAAGCGTAAAATAATGATAAACAAAAAATAAAATGCTTTCGAATAGGAATAGAGGTTACAGCATATATTGAATTGTGAGGTTGTGTTACTAAAATTTTGGTTAGCAGAAATATGGACATGACGGTGATTTACTTGACCCTAAACCAGGGGGGTACCACTCTCATTTACGATTTTGGAACAGTGTTTCAACTGCCACCTAGACAACTCTAATTTTTTCGAACTAAAATTCAATATGGCCGTGATCACGTGTTCATAATTCATCTGTAAAGGCTGGAACAGACACATCAATCCTATCAACAATCCTATCGAAAAATAAGTTTTATAAAATCAATTTGACAGTAACAGGTATGTATATAGTTGAATATATATTTTTAATGTAGTATATGAAGTGACATATGTCGTGACATAGCTCTATAAAAAACATTATAATTTAAAAAGATATTCTACATATACTACATTAAAAGCATACATTCAACTATATACATACCAAAGAGAATAAGATAGAGTGGAAGCAGCCCATAAGAGCCCGTGTTAAAAAGTAATATACGAGATTCAGAGCCCTCTGGTGCTTCAGGCCCTCGAAATTTCGATAAAAGCGGCAATATTTAAACATTTTGAAGTTAGAAATAATGAAAATAATGAAAGAACAGAAAATTTGATATTATGTTAAATTGTATTAATGGTGAATTACATTATTGCACATGCATATATAAATAAAACATAATAATGTTAAATTAATTTTTAAAATTATACATAGAGTACAAGTATAAGCACGTAATTTAAGATGAAAACGTAATCTAACAAAGTTAACAGCCAAATTTTTTCATTTTATTGTTTTTAACTTTTTGCTTCTTGGCTGCTTGAATAGGGCCCTTTACACGGACGTTCCCGGCGCGCGTTCCCGGCGTGCGTTCCGGCTTGCGGCACGCAAAAGTACGTGAACGCCGGAGCGACGCTCCTGCGTGCGCGCCAGAAGGTTATACTCGCCACTACTTAGAGACAACGGGTTCGGCCTCACATTTCTACGTCGACTCCATTCACATGTTTTTTCCACGATCCACCGCAGTGGTGTATTGTGTACTACCTGTTCGATGTATATCATCGATTTGCGAAACGATCGGTGATAGGTATACCTTGATATATCTGGCTTATAGAGGATATCATAAATGCTATTACTGTAGGGTACACTGAAACATCTGTTTTTACGAAGCTACATTTGGTTGACCTGAAGGTGCTATAAATTATGGAAATGGTTTATGACTCAGTTATAACGACTGTAAAATTTTACAAGGGTACATTAAAATATCCAAATGTTTCCCCGGCAATGCGATGGCAAATGAAATTGCAGGTAACACATTCACTGTTGTGACGATCATAAATATTACTATTGACGGCAATAATTACCACGTCATTGCTTGTTTTAATATAAAAACTAATATTGATAGATAATAAATACACATAGGTATGCAAGTGATGTTATATGTAGGATAAATGATGAAGAGGTGTAATGTGCAAGATGTTTTGAAGAAAGGGGGTAGTCTTCTGATGGCACGTGATGCAGGTCAAATTTTTCACCCACGCTCTTGCGTGGCGCGCAAGAAAGCACCACACTCCTGCCCGCGCGCCAGAAAGCACCACGCTCCTAGCCGCGCTCCAAGCTCGACTCCAGAAGAGTTTACGTAAGAGACAGAAAAGATAGTTAGAAAAGGAAAACGGCACTTGAAACCAAGGGTTCGACGTGGCGCGTGGATTTCCGACAGTTTTGAAATCCTGGAGCGCGCGCCGAGCCTGGCAGCCGATCCTGGCAGCCAAGACTCCAGAGGCAACGCCGTCGATAAGCCGTGCCTCGATGGGTTTCGAGGACTTGGACCCTCGAGACCAGGGGGGCCGTGCAATGTTGCCCCCTAAGACGTGACGAATCAAAAATTCTACATTTCTCACCGGATCTTGGCGAAAGTGACGTGAATCGTTTCCTTATGTTTTCCCGATGAAAATGGTCCAAAAACGACACAAATCGGATTGTAATTAAGGAATCTTCATAATAAATTGAATCCCATCACTTCGTTAAAAATAGTTCGATTTATATGAAAGTTGGTAGGCATAATTTTCATTTGAAAAACATGAGAAATCCCTCGGTATCACTTCCATATCGATACGATAAAGAATAAAGTATACAATTTTTCTGAAACAGGTATGAATCCTTGGCCGACCGCAGCGAATCGGGGTCGGCGACCCACAGTCGAGGGTGAAATAAGTCGTTACAGCGTATTAAGAAATTCTTTATTCTTCATCGTATCGATATGAAAGTAACACTAATGGATTCCTCGCGTTCTCCCAATTAAAATTATCACAAATATCATGCAAATCAGATTACTTTTACACAAGCTTTTGGATAAGTTACACTCTCGTCGGACTCCAGGGTGAGCCAGGAATCCATTTGTCACGTCCACATCGATACGATAAGAGAGTGCGTTTAAGAAATGCCTACTCCTTTTATAATTTGTATTGATTATGTAAAAGTAGTCCGATGATATTTGTGATAATTTTAATTGGGAGAACGCGAGGAATCCATTAGTGTTACTTTCATATCGATACGATGAAGAATAAAGAATTTCTTAATACGCTGTAACGACTTATTTCACCCTCGACTGTGGGTCGCCGACCTCGATTCGCTGCGGTCGGCCAAGGATTCATACCTGTTTCAGAAAAATTGTATACTTTATTCTTTATCGTATCGATATGGAAGCGATACCGAGGGATTTCTCATGTTTTTCAAATGAAAATTATGCCTACCAACTTTCATATAAATCGAGCTATTTTTAACGAAGTTATGGGAATCAATTTATTATGAAGATTCCTTAATTACAATCCGATTTGTGTCGTTTTTGGATCATTTTCATCGGGAAAACATAAGGAAACGATTCACGTCACTTTCGCCAAGATCCGGTGAGAAATGTAGAATTTTTGATTCGTCACGTCTTAGGGGGCAACATTGCACGGCCCCCCTGGTCTCGAGGGTCCAAGTCCTCGAAACCCATCGAGGCACGGCTTATCGACGGCGTTGCCTCTGGAGTCTTGGCTGCCAGGATCGGCTGCCAGGCTCGGCGCGCGCTCCAGGATTTCAAAACTGTCGGAAATCCACGCGCCACGCCGAACCGTTGGTTTCAAGTGCCGTTTTCCTTTTCTAACTACCTTTTCTGTCTCTTACGTAAACTCTTCTGGAGTCGAGTATGGAGCGCGGCCAGGAGCGTGGTGCTTTCTGGCGCGCGGGCAGGAGTGTGGTGCTTTCTTGCGCGCCAAGCAAGAGCGTGGGTGAAAAATTTGACCTGCATCACGTGCCATCAGAAGACTACCCCCTTTCTTCAAAACATCTTGCACATTACACCTCTTCATCATTTATCCTACATATAACATCGCTTGCATACCTATGTGTATTTATTGTCTATCAATATTAGTTTTTATATTAAAACAAGCAATGACGTGGTAATTATTGCCGTCAATAGTAATAATTATGATCGTCACAACAGTGAATGTGTTACCTGCAATTTCATTTGCCATCGCATTGCCGGGGAAACATTTGGATATTTTAAAGTACCCTTGTAAAATTTTACAGTCGTTATAACTGAGTCATAAACCATTTCCATAATTTATAGCACCTTCAGATCAACCAAATGTAGCTTCGTAAAAACAGATGTTTCAGTGTACCCTACAGTAATAGCATTTATGATATCCTCTATAAGCCAGATATATCAAGGTATACCTATCACCGATCGTTTCGCAAATCGATGATACACATCGAACAGGTAGTACACAATACACCACTGCGGTGGATCGTGGAAAAAACATGTGAATGGAGTCGACGTAGAAATGTGAGGCCGAACCCGTTGTCTCTAAGTAGTGGCGAGTATAACCTTCTGGCGCGCACGCAGGAGCGTCGCTCCGGCGTTCACGTACTTTTGCGTGCCGCAAGTCGGAACGCACGCCGGGAACGCGCGCCGGGAACGTCCGTGTAAAGGGCCCTATTGGCTCGTCGCCTGAATCGTGCTTCCCAAAAACATCGAATTCTAATGAATGAATTCACGAAAGCATTTGTAGCTGCTGGCGAACATAATTCAAAATGGGGAGTGTGCTCACGTAAAATAGGATTTAAATGTTCAGAAATTTGTTTAAAGTGAAAGATTTTTTGTATCAATGATTGATATATTTTCTCCCACTTCAAAACGGATTAGAATAAAATTTGTGATGAGTACTTAAGTTTATGAATATCAGCATGCTCCTTCATAAGCGTAAACAATTGGTAGTCATTAAAGTTAGTATTAGAATTAGGTAAAATAAGATATTTTCTACATTTCTTACAAGAACTATGCGATTTAAAAAATTTATTTGCCAAATAACCGCATATACAGGGTGTCCCACGGTAGACTGGACAGCAGGATATCTCCTAACATATGGGAGATAAAAAATAAAAAAAATATGGAATTGCATGGTTCGATGGAGCCAATTTATTAGCGCAGACGAATTTTTTTTTCGATTATTATTTTAAAAGATACGATGGTCAGGTTCGGTTTTTTAAATGCAACTATATTTTGGAAGAGGTGAGTTGATAGTGCGTTCCAAGACAAATTTAATAAGCATCAATGTATACACTTGATTTCCACTGGTTTTTGAGATATTGCGCTTGCAAATTTACTGATTTTCACTGGAAGGAAACCCGCTGAAATAGCAAGGACCGGGGTCGGTCTTGCTGGCACCACGGGGGGCCTTGTCTGTTGAAACAGATACCTACCTGCCAAGGGGCTACGCCAGGCCCAAAAGCTGGACAATTCTTTTCCGTCAGAAATCCTACTTAGGTAGGTACATCTGCGATATCAAGATGCAGGTGCAATATCCAATACAGCGTATTAAGAAATTCTTTTCTTCATCGTATCGAAGGGGAAGTGATGCCAATGGATTCCTTATGTTTTTCTGATGAAAATCATTACAAATGTCGTGTAAATCGGACAACTTTTACATAAGGAATACAAACAGCTTGTGTCAAAGTAGTTCGATTTGCATGATATTTGGCAGGTAGGTATCTGTTTCAACAGACAAGGCCCCCCGTGGCGCCAGCAAGACCGACCCCGGTCCTTGCTGTTTCAGCGGGTTTTCTTCCAGTGAAACTCAGTAAATTTGCAAGCGCAATATCTCAAAATCCAGTGGAAATCAAGTGTATACATTAATGGTTATTGAATTTGTCTTGGAACGCACTCTTAACTCACCTCTTTAAAAAATATAGTTGCATCTAAAAAACCGAACTTGACCATCGTATCTTTTAAAATAATAATCGAAAAAAAATTCGTCTGCGCTAATAAATTGGCCCCATCGAACCATGCAATTCCATATTTTTTTAATTTTTTTATCTCCCATATCTTATGAGATAGCCTGCTGTCCAGTCTACCGTGGGACACCCTGTATAAAATACTGCATTCGTTTCATTTATTTCAGCAGTTTTGCTGTGTTCTTTAAGCTCGGATTCAAAATCGCCCATTATATTGTTTACAGATAATTTATTCGACAAAAATTCTCTGTAATCCACCTGCGGTTTCAGATGAACTAACCCAGTTTCTATATTGCTCAATTTGGCAAATATTTTGTTATCATCAACTTTGCAATTAGATATTTTTGAGAGTTTGCTCAAATGTGTAATAAAAATCTGTTTAAGACCAGTTTCAAATTGTATAGGCGACGGATTCGTTGAACAACCATGTTGCTGTCTAATTATGGCAAATAAATTTTCGAGAGGGTCTTGATTTAATCGACGCGTTTTTAAAATGTGTATATTGTAATTTTCTGAAAGATCAGCAGATAATTGTAGGATGCTATTGATTACTAATTCTAATCCTGTCAAACAGCTAGGTTTGGATCTCCCAGTTGTAGTTATGAAATGTGAATTTTCTAGATGACCTAGCATCTCATTTAAAAATTTTTTATGTTCTGAATCCTGTGAAATGGCATAATTTAATTTTTTTTCTAAAGTTTTCCTTTCAAGACGCGAATTTAAAGTATCGAATAACTTGTCCATGTCGGTTAAAAATTGGCCTGTTCTGTCATTGTCTGGAAATAGTTCACGACGCATTGTGCTATAAACTAAATATGCCGTGTACATTGAATCTAGAGCTGTTTCGAGACTCGAAACATTCGAGTAGCTTGAAGTTCGCACCGAGCGGGACTCGGTTTTTCGAGCCGAGCCGAGACCCGAACGGTTTCGGGTAACCCGAATGTTTCGGGTAGCTCGATTTTTTCGAGCAGCTTGAATGTGTTTCGGGTAGCTCGATTTTTTCGGGTAACTCGAATGTTTCGAGCCGCCCGAATATATTTTAGGTAGTCGACTGTATGGTGCAGTGTGACAGCTTGATGTAGCTGGAACATTTTGTAGGCACCGAATATAAATTTAGATGTATAATATATATTATACATAATACCTAAAATATATTCGGACGGCTCGAAACATTCGAGTTACCCGAAAAAATCGAGCTACTCGAAACACATTCAAGCTGCTCGAAAAAATCGAGCTACCCGAATCCGTTCGGGTCTCGGCTCGGCTCGATTGTTCCGAGTCTCGAAGCAGCTCTAATTGAATCCGAAAAAATTTTGCGCAGCTAGCGAGACCGTCATTTTGGTCATATTATTTAATGAAAAATGATTGTCATTTATTTTTGGGATCATATTCAGTGGCACTTCTTTACTTAATTCGTAAATCTTTTCGATTACCTTCCAATCGACAAGACCTTCTCGATAATATAATGGTTTCGTCGAAAGATTAGTACGTATGCTTTTTAATAAGTGTGGCGGATCAAATATTAAATAAACTTTATCCTTATATCCGGGAACTGTGAAATACGGTTTTTTAGAATTGATGCTTAACTGTTTTAGAATTACCAGATTTCTAGGCCCTTGGTCACAAATTATTGTTTTCACAATAAGATTATGAGCAAATAATTGTTCCGTTGTGTCTACCATTATATTATGGGTTAACTTGGTATTATTTTTTTCTCCTAATAACCAGTAACCAACTACTTCTTTTATTGGTTTATGAATCCATGTTATCATGGCAACTAACGCACTCTTTGCTATTTCCGCTGTCCGTTTTTTGCCATTGTCTGCAATACCTTTGAACTGATCTAAGTGATTATCGTAATGAATTTTCCATTGGTAAATTGATCTCGTCAAATAAAATATTCACCACTCGAGCTTCAATAGGTAACTGTTCAGACCTGCATTTTAATTCATTTAATACAGTTTGATTTAATCCTGGATAAATTGAAAATTGATTTTCATATTGATTCAATGTTCTAATTGTTGGCAAATGCAGAATTTTACAGAGAAATCGGTACGCTTTCGGGGAGTGATATTTTATAGACAATGCTATATCTTTCAGTTCATTTGAATATCGCCTACGATTCTTCTTAACACCACAAAATCGCAAATGTGATGCGAAAAATGTGTGTGCTTCTTTGTCCAGATATTTAGCACAAGTATTGATTACTGAATCTATTTCTATATCCACAATACTTTGGGTTAAATTTTGTTTTTGTTTTTGGAATCTTTGAATCCTACTACGTAAGTTTGCTATCCTTCGTTTCTGACAAGTAAACAATCACTTATAAGGAATGGAGTTTCCCGATTTGGAATATACATTTTTAAAGTACTCATAGTAACTAAGAAATCCTGAAAATTATATCTGCAATGGACCTATTTTACTCATGTTATCAATAACATTCAATATAGCCTTAAGGCGTATGCAAAAAACGGCAAAATGCTCTTATTTAAGAATAATTGGCTATAACCTGGCATCTGTCTGTTTTTTGAGTTGCTGAATCCGAATATGATGTTATTTTTTGTGTAAAAAAAATTCCTAAGGTAGTTCTCTTAATAAAAAATCGGGTTTTTGGAGATAACTCAAAAAGGAAAGGCCGGAGAATTTTTTAAATAGACGACTTTAAAATTAATATTGGGAAACATGATGAAAACACATATAATTTTATTCGAACACGGTAGAGCAGTCAATGTGAAGATCATCGAACAATGCATGACTCATACATATACTCATCTCACAGTGAGCACTTTACAAACACCAGACTGTCGCACTTGAAACACTTGTCCTTAACAATGGAGTCGAAACAGAAGTTATAGGGGCTGATCCAAGATCCAGGATTCTTGTCCAAGTATCCAGACTTGTAAAAGGCAAAACGGATTATGTTTCGGAATCGGGGTGCACTGAACTGGAAGATGGCGAAGGACTGCAGATTCAGGAATTTGTCCCGATGCCAGATATTCACGTCGCCGTCTTGAATCGCAGTGTCAGTAATAAACCGCACAAATGATTTGTATGGTCTGAAGAAGTACACGTCCAACGGCTGGATCATACCAGTGCAGCCTCCAGGAATGAGCTGCTTGATGAGCTCAACATCGTTTGGTTTTACCTGATACGAAAGGGCATCATCTTTGTTAGAAGTCCACGAATCCAGCAGCTGCAGAATTTTCCGCTTCTCCGGAATACTTGGCCAGAAGACGTCAGTGTAGAATGTACGCAGGTCGTCTTTGCTCATGTTAGCCGTGCGCCTGGCATAGGACTTTATGTTTAGCGGATCGTCCTTCTTTGATTTCGGGAAGACGCCTTTAGCTTCGGTTATGAGCACGTACATTGGCCGCATGATCTCGCCATCCATGGTAATGACTGGCATTACCATGTATGAATGAGTTGTTGCAGCAACAGATCCGACTGATGCTCTAATTGCAAAAGCTCCTCTTTCACGCAAGGTGCGATAGGAATGGACCTCTTTTTCGAAGCGACTTTGATCGTAATTCAAAATGTTACAAGGAAGGATGTTCTCCTTAATAATGAGCTCAGGAATCGTAAGTACGAACTGGTCAGCCTTTTCCACGAGATCCGCTTCTTTCGTCTTCCAGTTTTTGCTGACCCGGTGTGTGATTGCACGGCTCACGATCCGGTTCCGGTACTTGAAGCGATACACCCACGACGGCGAAGCCCTGAAGCAAAGGGCATTCCCCGGGTCTATTTCTGCAGCAATTTGAAGTGCCCACAGGCGCAGTGTCCGGTCGTGTATGATTGCGCACCGTTCGACCATCTCCCTAAACTTGACCAAAACTGCCAGATTGATGGCATGAATGGTCGGCTTATTCCGGGTTTTCTAGTATTCGTAAAGTATTTGTATTTTCGTGATGAGCCTGTACCGTATCAAGACCGTATTCGCAGCTTTCCGTTTCTTCAGGAGTTCTCCGGTCACACCATTCGTTGTCCAGAACAAATACGCTTTTTCCTTGTACTCGTTACTCAAACTAGTGCGCGGCTTCTTCATCGGTGACGGCTGGTATTCCGAAGTGCTTGTGGACGACTGCGAAGATGGCGGCTGCTGCGAAGACGATGGCGTGCTAAAATCCATTTTATCATCCCCGAAATCCATGTCGACTCCCTGATCGGCTCCCTGTCCGATCGCAAAACCCAATGTCTGGATTTCATCCACTACTTCCATATCACTCTTCAGAAGAGAACAGATGTGTGTGAAGACATTCATTTTTTCCCGATTCATCTGCCGTTCGGTTGTCCCAAATTTGGCTACCAAAGCTCCAACGATGACTTTCGGATCCATCTGCTGTCGATATGTGAAGCACTAAATTTACAAATTTAAAATTCGTGTAGAGATGGAAAATGTAATGTTTATTAAAAAAGGAATAAAGGTATATAAAGGTTATACATCAAGTGACAATGAGATACGCTCGTCTTACGCTGGCTCTGCGCTCCTCACGCGATCTCTCCCGCACGCGGCCTCCCCACCACGCGGTTCCCCCATCTTGCACGCGTCGCTCACGCACACGCACTCGACACCCACATGCCAATGCATCCTGGCGTACAGGTGTCCCTACACTCATGTTTACAATTTGGAACATACAACTCAACTTTTTAACAACATTACATTTTTCGGTAAGTGAGTTTTTTGTGTTTTCTCCAAATAACGACATTTTATTAAGATAACTACCTTAGGAATTTTTTTACAAAAACAATAACGTCATGTTCGGATTCAGCACCACAAGAAACATACAAATGCCAGGTTTTAGCCAATTATTCTTAAATAAGAGATTTTTGCAGTTTTTCGCATACGCCTTAAGGTTATATTGAATGTTATTGATAACATGAGTAATATAGGCCCATTGCAGATATAATTTTCAGGATTTCTTAGTTACTATGAGTACTTTAAAAATATATATTCCAAATCGGGAAACTCCATTCCTTATAAGTGAATGTTTACTTGTGAGTAGTTATTCGCAATGACTTTGGTGATAGCTGTACTCGTTGGCTTGTAGTTTTTAAATTTTGTTTTTTATGAAAGTTTGGCTGTTGACTTTGGCTGTTGAATCTTACTTAGTTTTAAATTTGATAGAGAATTATATTTCAATGACGTTGCAGTACAACTATTACCTTCCTTTAAAGGAGACTTTTTAGTTGTAGTTTTAGTTTCAGAGACTAGGCCTAAACCTACTGTCGAATCATTGTTTCCACTAGTATGATCCCATGAACATTGATCCTGGCTGATGGATATACCTTCGCAATCTGTTTCATCTTTAAAGGAAAAAACAAATAAAGTCAAATATTTTTCAGTGAGTGTGTAACTGTGTGTGAGTGTAATATACAGGGTGTCCCACCTAAGACTGGACAGCGCGATATCTCTTAAAGTATTGTCGATAAAAATATAAAAAAAATAGTGGATTGCACACTACACACATGTACTATATTTAAAGTAAATCGTATTCCTCTCGGGCAGGAGTACTGATAACGATCGAACTTGAGCCCCACTTCGCGCAGGCCGATTACACGGAGGGTAGTCGAGTCACACACTGCACAAATGATACAGGGTAATTCTGGAGCAACGCCCGTCAAGAAGATGCGGCCTGGTACCCCGTGGCGAGGACAGCCCTTCGCAGTGCCCTGCCCGATTTTTATGGCTTTTTCCGGAAAAAGGTACGAATCCTGGGCCGAACTTAACGAATTGGGGTCGAGCCCCCGCAGTCGAGGGTGAAATATCCATTACAGCGTATTAAGAAATTCTTTTCTTCATACTATCGAAAGGGAAGTGACGCCAATGGATTCCTTATGTTTTTCTGATGAAAATCATACCAAATATCATGCAAATCGGATTAATTTGACACAAGCTGTTTGTATTCCTTGTGTCAAACTAGTCCGATTTGCGTGATATTTGGTATGATTTTCATCAGAAAAACATAAGGAATCCATTGGCGTCACTTCCCTTTCGATAGTATGAAGAAAAGAATTTCTTAATACGCTGTAATGGATATTTCACCCTCGACTGCGGGGGCTCGACCCCAATTCGTTAAGTTCGGCCCAGGATTCGTACCTTTTTCCGGAAAAAGCCATAAAAATCGGGCAGGGCACTGCGAAGGGCTGTCCTCGCCACGGGGTACCAGGCCGCATCTTCTTGACGGGCGTTGCTCCAGAATTACCCTGTATCATTTGTGCAGTGTGTGACTCGACTACCCTCCGTGTAATCGGCCTGCGCGAAGTGGGGCTCAAGTTCGATCGTTATCAGTACTCCTGCCCGAGAGGAATACGATTTACTTTAAATATAGTACATGTGTGTTTTCTAAAAAAGTGTTTCTATCGTCTCCTGAATTCAATAACTGGCATCCCGACATCTACGCTCCTACAATCCACCCTCAATACTCCTCGCGGAGAGACACAGGAAGAAACGGGGTAGCCCGCTGTCGACGCGTGGTCCTCTCGAGTATAAACACGAGCTTCAATATCAAAACAAAAGCATGCGTTGACGTATTCCGTGCGAGAGAAAGTGTGCATTGGGGAGGAGGTATTGCTGTGAAGAGGGCCTCTTCAAGAGAGCAGCCGTTTGTGAGGGATGCAAATCCGATTGGTTCTAATACAATCTGCTCCTTTTGGTTGAAATTTAGTCTAGCAACTTTCACACCTCCTAACATAACCAATCGAGCTTGCATCCCTCCCAAAAGAACCGGCCATCCGAGCGTAGAAGCATGTGCGAAATAAAAGTAACGGTGCACAGAAGCCGCTTGACACCGCAGATGTACCTACCTAAATAGGATTTCTGACGGAAAAGAATTGTCCAGCCTTTGGGTCTGGCACCGACCTTTGGCAGGTAGGTATCTGTTTCAACAGGCAAGGCCCTCCGTGGCCCCTCCGTAGTGCCAGCAAGACCAACCCCGGTCCTTGCTATTTCAGTGGGTTTTCTTCAGTGAAAATCACTAAATTTGCAAGCGCAATATCTTAAAAACCAGTGGAAATCAAGTGTATACATTAATGCTTATTGAATTTGTCTTGGAACGCACTATCAACTCAGGTGTTCAAAAAAATTAGTTCCATTTGAAAAACCGAACTTGACCATCGTATCTTTTAAAATAATAATCGAAACAAAAATTCGTTCGGGCTAATAAATTGGCCCTCTCGAACCATGCAATTCCCTATTTTTTAAATATTTTTATCTCCAATAGTTTAGGAGATATCAAGCTGTCCAGGTTTAGCTGGGACACCCTGTATATTAGTTCTGCAGCCCCAGAATCTAATGCTCTGGTTTCCTATTTTGTGATTTTATCCTCAATGTAGTGCATGCACAGATCGGATGTAAGTGGTAACTAATGGGACGTGTCTTTGTTTGTAGCGGTCTTTGAATTTTTTTCTACAATTTTTGTGTCTGAATATATTAATCTTTTAGCTACCTAACGCCACGCCTATACCGGCTTCCGGTTATGCCATTTTTTGGAACGATACGCCATTATTGTGGGTTTTATACGCAGTCAGCGAAAAATCTCTTCGTACTGAGGTATAGCGCCGCCGTCAATCCTGTCGTAGCTAAAAGTTTGAAAAGGCCGGTACGGGACCAGTTGATATTGTTTTCAAACCTCATTATAGTAATCTGGGGTGCGAATGGTAAACCGACCATAAAAGCGGAGCGCCCAGCACACTTACTTGAGACGGGGGCCTCCGCTTCACTACCTGATAACTGTTTGCGACATTAATTTGAAAGGGACCATTCTAGAAATGAGCTGATTTTGTAGGTAGCACATCAAGGAACTGTTTCTGGTTATGTATAAAAACGGCAGAACACTAACATCGTATATCAATCAGCTGCAGCGGTTTTCGGTAACGAACGTTTCGAATCGCTTCGTGTGTTATTCAAACGAGGAAGTTCTGGGTTATTATTTCAAAACCACCGTCTATTTTACACAGAGACATAGAAAATAATTTTACTCGGCAATTAATATTTTTGTTTTAAAAGTACTTGCATGTTTTACAATATTCAAAGGATGTCTAAGACCGCTACAAACAAAGACACGTCCCATTAGTTACCCCTTAGGTCCGATCTACGCATATCTACATTAAGGATAAAATCATAAAAAAGAAAACAGGGTTGTCTGCCCACGACGAGGCCCGAGTGTAACCGAAGTCGACTTTCAAACGGAGACACACTCCGCGGAGCGTTAAAGGTGAAATCTGACGGCACGTGGATCGGCGAGCCTGGCACGAGACTCACGAGCCTGGGCGATCCTGGGCGAGCCGAGCCGTCTCGCCGAGTCCCGCGCCGTCAGAACGCTCATGGATCGCCGATTCACGAGCCGTCAGATTCCACCTTTAGGCGTGCGTTTTAAATGAATGAATATGAAAACTGAGGCGCGAGGAAGTCTACGCGGAACACTATTCCGTGCGATTGTTTTCAGATCAAATTCTAACGCACAAAGAAGCGGGCGAGTAAACCGATAATACAATACCTACAGCAAAGTAGTGTGGGTGAACAATACGACGATATCAACGATAAGGGTGGAATCAATTTAAGGAAAATATAATGAGAGGCCTGTAAGACAAATCGGAACCACTTCTTGCACTGGCCCGGCGCGCGGCGCCGCGTTCGGAGAGCTGCCAGCGAACGCTGGACAGCAGTGATGCCCGAGCTTCGAGAATTTTAGGATGGTCTCTTTCAAATTAACGTGGCAAAGAGCTATTTGGGAATTTCCCGGCCCAGGTAAGCGAGCTGCGCGCTCCGCTTTTATGGCCGGTTTACGACTCGTACCCCAGATTACTGTAACGAGGTTTAAAAACAATGTGTCGACTGGTCCCGTACTCGTCTAAATTTCAAAAATTTTTGCGACGACAGGGTTGACTTGATTTTTCGTCACCTGCGTGTGAAAGCCACAATAGTGGCGTATCATTTCAAAAGATGATATTAAGGGGTTACGCCACCCTGAGACGCACAAAATTAGACGATTTTTTATTACAGATACTATGAGGTGGCAAATGATTTCTTTACTTCTTATGCGTAGAGCATGTATTAGTGCATACATTATATAAATACTATACAAATGAATTAAAAAATGGGTGAGTTATTTGTTGTCACGCGAAGCTCCTCCGCGTTAGCGGTGTATCAAATATCTGGAACGCTATTTGTCCGATTTATTTCAAACTTGGTACACATATTCTTAATGCTATTATCTAAAATGTAACATATCATTTTTTTTGTGCGATGACTCATTCGTGTGTAATAAATGTTTTTAAGTTCGCCTTGTTAGGTGAAAAATTTCACCTTGCTCTCATTTGTACAATAAATTTTTTCTTTTTAAAACCATACGCTACATTTTAGATAATACCATTAAGAATATGTGTACCAAGTTTGGAATAAATCGGACAAATAGTTTTGGAGATATTTGATACACCACACATGTGGAGGAGCTTCGCGAGACAACAAATAACTCGGCCGTCATTTAATATTTTTGTATAGTATTTATGCATTATATGTGCTAATACATGCTCTTCACATAAGAAGTAAATAAATAATGTTCAACCTCATAGTATCTGTAAAAAAAAATCGTCTAGTTTAGTGCGTCTCAGGGTGGCGTAACCCCTTAACGTAAGTCACCCCATAGTGGCGCACATCGGGCTCAAGAATATGGTTCCAAGTTGGAATACGTTATTGCTATTACCTCAATTTCGAAACGAATGTGGGTTAGTCCGTTGTTTGCTCTCACTGCCTCCATTAACGATATTACGCATGAAATTAGTTTGCAGGATTAAAAATAAAAATTTAATTCCTCAATTTGTGAAAGTAATGATACAGGGGTAACTAGCCTATTGTTTATCGGCGCCACGAATTTTAAAAAGAGCATTATACAAAGTATTTAAATAAACAGTTTGCAAAAGCTTTTCGCAACAATTATGGTTAAAAATGGAAAAAAGAAAAGTTAGGTAAACGTAAAATTTGGTAAATTTTCCACCATTAGAAGGGGATAATTTGTCCCCATTTTATGGACCAAATTGCATTCCGATATCTTTTGTAGTTCAAAAGTTATGCGAAAAAATCCCCAAATTCTTCAACTCAGGCCACTAACGCGTCAGCGTGGTCTAATACCGCTGCTGGGCCATTGCATACGTAGATAACGGGATCGTCGCGGTCGCACTCATAAAATGGCTACCGTTTTCTTACCCGTCTGCTACGTCAAATTCAATATTCTCTGGCAAAAGCCAAAAGCACCCTGCGCTCTCTACTGGCGTCTAAAAGACCGTACACTTTCATCATTGGCTCATAGATGGCGGAAGTATCGGTTGAGGCAGTGGTTATCATTTTACCTGGTCGGGCGGACCTGGGTTGCAGTCTTAATGGATGACCCTGTATATTAAGGCACCACACACAAGCATTTTTAATCAGGGACTTCAAACCGGTATGATTTTGATACCGTTATAAAACCGAAATAGGCGAATACCGAAATCGAAACCGAAAAATTACCGGTAAATATAGGTAAATGTATCGATATGACGTCATACTGGTATTTGCATATTTCGGTTTCTATAAAAGTTTCGAAGATGGAACCGGTTTTTGGCAATTAGGTGGTTTTTGGTGATTAGGTGGTATTGTTGGTACAGCTCCCGGCAGCAGCAGAGGTCTTGGTGGAGTTGTTTTACGGAATCATGTCACATAAAAATAGTCGGAGCATATACGGACATCCTTTGAGATCTCTTTGATTTTGCAAAATTCTCTCCATTGCTTCCGTCTGCCATATTAAATTTTAATACTCATATTAATGATTTATAATATTAAAAAATATGTAAAAAATATGTAAAAGAGATTTCTTTATTGATACTAATTTTATAAGCTTCATTATTTAATAACATTGAAAGTTAGATTACTGTTTGAAATCATTATACGTACATCATTAAATTTGCAGGTTCTGAGAAAAAATTGTGAATTTTGTCTTTGATTTGTGATCTGCAGCATCCTTGGACGTGACAACGAGCCATTTTCTACACTTTCGTCTCCTTTAAATCAAAGAATATCCCAAGCCTACTATTTACAAACAGCTACAAATGGCTACCAATGGCTATATCATATATAAACAGGTGTCTTTGGCTTGGCTTCTTTACCTCCTACTTTGCTACCCGCAAACTGAATAATATTGAGCCTGAACCAACAGGTGTCGCTTGCATCGCATATTTCTGCTTCTACTCTATCTTATCCTCTTTGATACATACCTGTTACTGTCAAACTGATTTTATAAAACTTATTTTTCGGTAGGATTGTTTGGGTTTCGTACGGTACTAGCTCGCATCAATCAACAATTCACAAATGCCATTCAATGCATATCAATGGCGTACACAGTAAAGGCTGGGTTAGGTTTGAAAAGAGTTTTTTCCGTCAGTTATATATTTGTTTTAACTATTTTCAAAGTTTTGTTAACGGAATTTTGTAGCGCTTATTGCACCATTAAACTTTTGTTTGAAACATTTTTTACTGTCTCTTATACTTCGAGAGTTATACGCGAAAAAGGGGAAGTTCCAATTTGACTTTGAGGTTAGTTTTCACCCCCTTAAAGGGTGATAGGGCCCAAATGAAACACACCGATGATCTTGTTTTGAATCACTCTAAAAACCCACAAAGTTGCGATGAGTTCGGGTTCGCGGTCCAATCGGTGAGTTCGGGTTCGCGGTGTTCCCTTGTTAAAAAAATAAAAATGCCACCAATGCCACCAGTGCATGCATGGACTGTAACGGAACGGTTTTCTCTGCAGTCTATGCACTCAATGCGCGAAACGGAACGCGCCCATAGTGTCCACCGCTCTGCGCTAAGGGGATGCGCGAGATGGTTCCCCGCACAGTGGTGAGGATGCTTCACTAAAATCGTTATTGCTGGATTTCTTTTCGGCATAGGTTAATGTTTCACACACCTAAACCTTCCTCGAGAAATGTTCTATAATACGGTGAAAACCGCATTACAATCCGTCCAGTGGTTCTCGAGATTAGTGCGAACAAACAAACAGGCGCCTACCGGGAACTTTGTTTTATACTATGTAGAGAAGAGAAGATGCGGGGGTGAATCACATCAGCCAAGCCACCTGAATTACAGCTGTTCGGGTACTCGAATAAACCGAGCCGAGCTAGGCTCAGCTCGACCGATCGCGCCGGGATGGGTGCCTATAAAATTCAGGCGGCCGTAAAAATCCGGGTAGCTCGATTATTTACGGGCGGCTTGGAAGAAGGGGTTAGCCCGAATTGTTTCGGGTGGATCGGAAAATCTGAGCGCCTCGAATGTAATTGAAGCAGTCCAACTGTGTTGAGTAGGTGGAATTTTTCGAAAGGTGTGGAATATTTTAAGAAATATCTTTCTGCTGGGATGTAAATGATGATTATCAATAATGTGCAGAATTAAATTGTAAACGGTAAATAAAAATATTCGGTAACAATTAAAAATAATTAATTAATTCTAATCTGTTTTACTTTTCTTCTTTTTTATCATGTTTACTTTGGTCTCACTTTCATTTCAACCATTTCCTTTGTTTTTTATAAATAAATAAAGAGATAATCGAGATACATATTCAAACGTTCACAAGCAGATCGCGATTATCTCTTTATGTATTTATTAAAAAATAAAGGAAATGGTTAAAATGAAAGTTAGACCATAGGGAACATGATAAAAAAAAAGAAAAGTAAAAGCGGTATCTCCTAGCCGCGATTGGTCGCGGCGGCCGGTGGCGGTCCCACTAGTGCAACGAAGACACAGATGCATACTTCTCCATTGCACTAAAGTCGTGTCCAGAAATATTTGCCGGAGGATTAGTTTTCATGAGTAGCGCTCGAGGAGAAATCAGCCACCACCACCTGACGATAGTGGATTGGCAGTTGGAGTTGCAGGGCCCCCGAAGGATATGGTGGGATAACGGGAACGCTCCTCGGCTCCGCCTGAACGTGGCCGTGCGGTTGTTATTTAATCTTAGTGTAGTAGTTGTGTGAGTTACGAAGCTATGCGCAGACCAGTACGAAATAAAGCTATCGAGAAAGAATCAATCTTCTGACCAATAAAACTCCTGAATTTTTTCAGGCCTAACGCACACCTATTCTGATGTATGTATTCTTACGCTGCAGCTCGGTGTGGGCTGGAGCTTGGCGCTATCCCCACCACTTCTGACTCGCTCTTGTTCTGCGAAGGCGAGAGCGAGATGGAACGACAGCGTGTCAAAGGGACTGAAAGCAAGCGAGGAACGGTACGAGACAGACGACGCGTTAATATATTGTCTTCCTCCGTCATTCGGACGCCTGACACTCCGTCCTTTGCGTGCGCGTGGTCGGAGACGAAATCATCGTAGAGACGAAAACGGCTTCCGCGAAAGGTTGACGCAGGCACGGCTCAAGTATTTTTTGCGCCATAGGCGAACTTGTCAAATTGCTCCCTTTATTATAATACATTTATTTGAGATTATTTATGACTTTACTCTGAAAAATTAGGCAACTGCTTAGGGCAAAAGTTTGACAATAGGTACAAAATGGTCTTTTCATTGTTGGCATGGTTGAAAATAAAGTTTTAAATGAAATACTACAAATTGGACTACAACTGTTTTAAACTACGAGTAAAAATTCAGAGTAAGGTCATCAAGAAGCACAATTAAATGTATCATAATAAAAGGCGTAATTTAACAAGTTCGCCTAGGGCGCAAAAAAGCTGGTGCCGTGCCTGGCTATCTGACCGTAGCGCGTATGCGTCGAGCAGTCACGATTTCGTCCGAACGCTCGCGCCCGTAGCACACACTCGCTGCGCATGCAGTGTTCTATCTCGCTCCCCCTTCGGTCAGAAAGAAGCGAGAAATGATTTCTCGGAATAAGGCTCCCTTCACGATGAGTGCTCAATATGGCGGAGCGAAACTATATAAGCGAAAATTTAAATTTGAATTTTCAGTTGGCCTGAGTACGGGATAGTTGTCTTTTGATTAACCAAACACAACTGTAAACAAATTTTGGGAAAATATTAATGTCTGCAGGTTCCCTTTTCTCCTAAAAATTATCATATAATCATATAATCATATAATCATTTTTAGGAGAAAAGGAGATTTGTTTGGTTAATCAAAAGACAACTGAAAAATAAAGGTCTACGGATAAGAAAATGTAGCTGAAATTTTTTTTTAAAGTAATTGAAAAGTTGAAATACTAACGTCTCGCCTGGGGTTTTGCATGTTTTTCCCCTACTTAAGACTGTGGACAAATTTCGATAAGTTTATTCTTTAATTGAGGCCACAAAAATTTAAAACTCTCATTCCTTCTTTGCATTGCGTTTCCAGTGCAGTCCAAGAATAGCATTAAACAATAATAATAATTAAAGAAATAAACTGTACATGCAATTACATGTAAATACTGTTCCATTTTTCATTATAAGTTATCTTCAGCAGTACAATCTGTACAGTATTTATTCGTGAGAACTCTGACTCGCTCTCGCCTTCGGAAAGAAAGAAGCGAGAAACGACTGCTCGGAATCGTGTCCCGCTATGTAGTTAAAGTGGTGGGGATGGTTCGATGCATGTGTGCGTACCTCACGGGCACCGAATCCCAACCGCGCAACGAGCAGGCGTAGCCCGAGAGAGAGAGAGTGAGAACGTTGAGAAAAGGAGCGCCGCGGCAGGCAAGCGGTGTGGTGGGAGACTTCCCCTCACGAAGCTCACCGACCAATAAATATGAACACGACCTTAGTGCTGTTTATGGGATGAACCCAATGCTCCCTCTTCGCTCGGTTTTTACTACATCTTTTGTGTAAAATCGAAATAGATAACGCTTCAATCTCATTCATTTTTTCAGAGAAATATTTTGTCCAAAAATGTGTGGGGCATGAGAAGATATTTTTTTATTGAGGAACAAATGATCGATACGTATCGCGATATGTGTTTCGCCTAGCGCCGTGTGAAAGAGCCTGCTCGTTTCCACGGTTCATATGTCGACTTCGGACAAAATGTATCGTGCGGTCGACGTTTGCAGGGTAGACAAAATCAGTATCACGATACGAGAATCAGCGTGTGACCGGTTCCTATAGAACTCCCTCACGCGACTGCTTCCCCTTCCAATCTTTCTCTCGCACAGCGTGCCTTCCGTTGCCAAGGAGACCGCGCGACGCTAAGAAGGCTGCCATGACGGGCTAGCTGGGCTAGCGTCTTCGCGGTTAGCGTCGCGCGGTATCCCTGAAAACGCGGACTAGAGTGGGAGAACCCCAAGCTCACGCACGAGCGACCTTGGTCAGCCCTGCTACAGAAGCTATAATGACCAATGGAAAATTGTATCCACCATACACGTATCGCGATACATGTATCGCTATGTGAAAGGGTTCTATGTTCGCACATCCTGTCGAAATACACATCCAGCTCCATTTCCCTAACACCCGGCATTCATGCATCCGATCATACTCTATACCTATAGCGCGCAAACTTCAAAGAGGAAACTCTTTTCATTACAATCATTAAAAATGATCAGAATTATATCATGTTTGGTATAATTTTCATTAAAAACTGAATATAAATGTTATCGGCGCACTGGTTCGGTCTGTTTTAAGAATGAAATAAAAGCTATTTTGCAAATTTAATGATTAAATTTCCAACGTTTCGGTCAGTATTGTGACCATTTTCAAGGAAAGTATAAAATCAGGAAGAAAACTGCGTTTGCTTTTATAAAATTTTGCTCGTGCTGAAACGTGCGAGCGTCGAGTCGGTTGGAGAGTGACTGAAGTAAACACACAACAGTGGGCAAGAACGACCAGAGGGTAAATCCGAATGCGATTCTAAAGTATGCCAGGAGCGGGAACCGTTATCTGTTATGAACTAAATTGAAAGGGGAGAACTCAAAAACCTAAAACAAAACTGCCAAAATACCAATAGTTGTTGCTATGTAGTAAAAATCATCACTCTCAAGTGCCCGAAAATACAATTACATACTGTAGTCTGCAATATGTAGTAATGGTCAAGTCATAGAACAAGGGAAACCAAGAACGAAAATTCTAATAGAGAGATAACATCCTCATACTTTACTTTTTTAACAAGGTTGCGTAATAGTCTTGTATTTTAGGTGTTTCGTACCTAAGATTCACGCTTGGTTGTTTAATCATATGTAATGTCTCTAGTAGAATCCTCCGATTCAAGTTAGCGTCTCTATCAACAACCTTGACGTTGTCAAAATCAAATCTATGATCGAACTCCAGTGAATGATTCGTTAATGCAGTGTGTTTAAGGGGGGGTAAAAAAATGTTCCTTTTATGTTCATAAATACGTTTTTCTAAAAGTCTGGATGTCTGCCCAATGTAAGTCTGATTACAACTCATGCAGGGAATAGAATAGACAATATTAGAATTATTGAGCAAAGGTATTTTATCCTTATTGAATTCTAATATTGTTTGCGTTATACAGGGTGTCCGCGGGACGACTGAACAGCTGGATATCTCCTTACGTATTGGAGGAACAAAAAATTATATGGAATTTCATGGTTTGAGGGGGCAAATCTATCAGCCGCGACGATTTTTCTTTCGATTATTATTTCAAAAGATACGATGATCAAGTTCGGTTTTTTAAATGGAACTATTTTTGAGAGTTCATTTGACAGTGCGTTCCAAGACAAATTCAATAACCTATAATGTATACACCTTATTTCCTCTGGTTTTTGAGATATTGCGCTTGCAAATTTACAGATTTTCACTGGGAGAAAACCCGCTGGAATAGCAAGCACCGCGAGTGGTCTTGTTCGCGCCATGGGTGGCACGCGTTGCGCATTGCCTGTTAAAACAGATACCCTCCTGCCAAAGGTCTACGCCAGGAGTAGCAGGCCCAAAGGCTCGACAATTATTTTTCGTCACAAATGCTAGGTAGGTACATCTGCGGTATCGAGAGGCGTACGGTTAATGTTCCAAAACGTCATATAATTTATTTAGAGTTTGTACGCAAGGAGAAGTTGGAAAATATGACTCAATTTTCACCTTCAATAGTCTTTTATTTCCCACCCCCTTTTACGCTCGGATGGCCGGTTCTTTTGGGAGGGGTGCAAGTTCGATTGGTTAGGTTAGGAAGTGTAAAAGTTGCTAAACCAAAATCCAACCACAGGGAGCAGATAGTATTAGGACTAATCGGATTTGCATCCCTCTCAAATGGCTGCTCTCTTGAAGAGGCCCTCTTCACAGCAGTACCTCCTCCCCAATGCCCACCTTCCCTCGCACGGAATACGTCAACGCGTGTTTTTGTTCTGATATTGGAGCGCGTGTTTATACTCGAGAGATAAGGGATCTGTTGGAATCTGAAGGGAGGACCGCGCGTCGACAGCGGGCTACCCCGTTTCTTCCTGTGTCTCTCCACGAGGTGTATTGACGGTGGATAATACTTTTTAATTACTATATTTGTGATATCTTTCTCGCATGCGTCGGGACAAAAGCGGACTCAGAGCCAGGCGAAAATGCTTTCGCTTTTTACGATCGATAATTAATTATTTCTCCAAGAACGTTTCGACAACATTTATAAAAAGCGCGTAGTGACATTTTTCAATCTGAGTTAATCCGTACGGCGAAATAGGGTTGGAGGAGACTACCACCGTTTATTTATTTCGTCTGCACAAATGATACCTATCGTATTATGAATACAATACTGTATGCCCATGCATGAATCAATACCCCTTAAGAGTCAGGTATACCGATACCAGGAATTCAGACAGTACAAGGTATCCGTTTTTACCTATTTTATATTACCTATTTTATTTCTCATTATTGTATGAAGAAGAGAAAATAATATGAAAGAAATTGTTGTTTTAATATAATTATGAAGCACGCATTGGAAATACCGTTCCTCGATAAGGGGGACCTTTCCTCTGTGAGTTCGTCGGCGGAGTGGGACCCCTCTTCCTCCTGATGCAATAGAGGTGGAAAATGCTACATCTGATTACCAAAAACTAACCGGACTGATCGGCTGGAGGAGTGTCCCGCCAGGGTCGCGGTTTATAGGTGGATTGTCCGCGAGTCGGCGTTAGGCAACGGTACATAGTAAGGGGTCCGAAGTGATCGTACGCACTAGGGTATGTGTCCCTATTACGGAGCCTGTCCAAATTATGGAGCCTTTCTAATAAAATTATCAATGAAACAAAATCCATGCATAAACGAACGTAAACAATTTTTTTTTAATTAAATTCAAATATTCACGAACAAGATTCAAAGTAAAAAACGACAATTTTAATAGGTCATAATATTATAAGTATTCATATAAGTATTCATATAAGTATTTCATATAAATCAATTATAAACACTGTTTTCACCGTATAAAATGCATATTATATCCTAAAAAGGTTTAATGTAATTAAAAACAATAAATTCAGCACCTACAAACTTGTTTGTTTTTATTTTTAAGTTAAATTCCGTAATACCGCCAGATTTTCAATATCGTCCGTAATACGGAGCCTCGAAGTCGGAAGCGTGGTTTCGTCATAACCTCATTTTTGTTCCAAACTGTCAAAGCGAAATTTGTTATAAATAAATCAAATAATTATATTTATTACATAATTATGTTTTATTTTTATTAAATGATTTACCACAAATAATCCTATTTCACAAAAGTTACGTTAGGAGCGACATTCAAAGGTACCGAAATTTGGATAGGCTCCATAATGGAGGCACCGTAATATGGGCGGGCTCCGTAATGGGGGGCACCGTAATACGGACAGGCTCCGTAATTGGGGCACCATAATAGGGACAGGCTCCGTAATTGGGGGCACTGTAATGCGGACGGCGCAGTTTTCAGGGCTCCGTAATAGGGACAAAACCATTTGTTTTTGTTTAATTAAATACGTTACAAAGATTTAATTTTTTTACTTAAAAAGAAGTTCTTCATAAAGAAGAATTGTTCACCAACAGATATTGATTTTCAGAATATGAAATTCATGTAGCAGTATTGTTTAATTAATATATGATTGCGCGAACTGGCTTAAACCCTCCGTAATTGGGACACATACCCTACCCACCGACAGAGCAATATGCGGATTAACTCAGACTGGACCATGTCACCACATTTTTTATTGGCCTTTAGAAATTTGGCAAACAGATGTTGTCGAAACGTTCTTGGAGAAGTAATAAATTATCAATCGTAAAGAGCGAATGAATTTTCGCCTGGCTCTGAGTCCGCCTTTGTCCCAACGCACGAGAGAAAGATGCCATAAATATAGTAATTAAAAAGTATTATCCACCGACAATACGCCTCGTGGAGAGCCACAGGAAGAAAAGGGGTAGCCCGCTGTCGACGCGTGGTCTTCGCTACAAATTCCAACAGATACCTTATCTCTCGAGTATAAACACGCGCTCCAATATTAAAACAAAAGCACGCGCTGACGTATTCCGTGCGAGGGAAGGTGGGCATTGGGGGGGAGGTATTGATGTGAAGACGGCCTCTTCAAGAGAGCAGCTGTATGGGAGGGATGCAAACCTGATTGGTTCTAATACAATCAGCTGCCTATGGTTGACATTTGGCCTAGCAACTTTTACACCTCCTACACCTAACTAATTGAACTTGCATCCCTCCCAAAAGAACCGGCCCTCCGAGCGTAGGAGGGTCGAAATAAAAGGCTATTGAAGATGAATATCATATTTTCCTACTTCTCCTTGCGTACAAACTCTAAATAAATTCTATGACATTTTGAAACATTAACGGTACGGTTCTCGATATCACAGAAGTACCTACCGCCAATTTCTAACCGAAAAGAATTGTTCAGCCTTTGGGCCTGCCATGCCTGGCGTAGACCTTTGGCAGGTAGGTATCTGTTTCAACAGGCAAGACCACCCCCGGTGCTTGCTATTTCGGCGGGTTTTCTCCCAATGAAAATCAGTAAATTTGCAAGCGCAATATTTAAAAAACCAGTGGAAATAAAGTGGAACGCACTATGAACTGATTTCTTGGAACGCACTATCAACTGATTTCTTAAAAAAAAAATAGTTCCATTTAAAACACCGAACATCGTATCTTTTAACCCTTTCGCGACTAGTGCCGGTTATATCCGACATTCACTAAATGTTTCACACTGGCTCCCCTAGTAACATTTCTGGTTGGCCCACAGTATCCCCAAGTTGGGAATTAGTTGGCCATCAAAATGCCAACACTAAATGCTGCTAGGGTAGTGCCGGCAGCGTTGCCGGTAAATATGTTACCGCGTGGCGGTATATGGCTTGCTTTCGTGTTGGCGCCACTTGGTTTGGCTGGGCGCTGGCGTCGCTTTGTCCGCCATTGTTTCCCTACTAAGTTTAAAGTGAAGATTTATTACTGGATTTATTTTAAAATACAGAACAAGGCCACAATATTTCCTTTCATGACTTGCGTCGGTTATATCCGGCATCCACTAATCGCGTCGCGTTTCTGGAACGAGTAAAGTTTTTTGTTTTCTATCTTTTTGTGGATTATCATAGTTAAAAGTAAGGTAATTAATCAGCAATACCATTGAAATCCTATAAGATTTTGCACGAACACACTGGGAGCTCCAAAAACGCGAGAAACTCTTAATGTGTACGGTGCGTGCTAATGGCACGGCGACCCGCTCCCAGCGGCGCACCGCGCCCCAGCCTCGCCGTCGCGAAAGGGTTAAAATAATAATCGATAGACATATCGTCTCGGCTAATCAATTTTCCCCCTCAAACTATGCAATTCCATATAATTTTTTTCTCTAATACGTTAGGATATATACAGCTGTTCAGTCTTCCCGCGGACACCCTGTATACGTATACTAATGTCCGCGGGTTACTGAAGTCCCTACAGTTCCTAAACAGAAAGCCTAGTAATCGTGAAGCTTTGGCTAATCTGAAGTAGGTTCAGGTGGGGTAGAGCACAACGAAAAAGTTAATAATGATTGTAGACAACAGAATGTATAATAAATCGATTTTTCTTTTGGACTTAAACAATCAACAGTCTTGGGTCTTCAAATCTAACTTAGCAGATCTTAACCATAATTCTTAAAAGCTAATCCATTTGACACTTTTCCGAGATCACATAATTGTTACAGTGTGCCCCAGATCTGAGGTACAGTTTAACAGCCTTTGGGGTAACATGTAACAGAAGAGGGCACACTTTAACAATTGCACAAAACCTTCAAAAAACCAATAAAATACAAAAAAATCATTAACTCAAATTTTATCTTTTCAATATAGTATCTGGAAATGAATAAGATTGTGCATGACGTTTTGTCTTATATACCATTTTAGGAAATGGCAATATTAATTCCTTATCATCCATTGCACCAGTTCTAGACGCAGTTCCAGCGGAGAGTAAAACATATGATCTACATTTCCATTTTTGCGCAATTCACTGATGTCATATTCATGTTACACTGTACCATGTTACACTATGCCCCTAGCGCATAAACAACAAAATATCAACTGGAATTTTATAGGGTATGAACACTGGCAAACTTTATTGTTATAACAAGCAACAAATATATGTAGTTTATGTACAAAATATTATTACTTACCAGAATTACTGTATGTTGGAATAGAAACAAAAATCGTTTATTTGAATTCGTCACGATTAAACACGAAAAAAACTGTTTTGAGAAAGGTACGATGCCGACAAATGACAACTGAATCAAGATGACGGCAGGTGCGTTTGTCAAAAACGTAGAATGACGCAATAAAGATGTTACAAAGAAACAGAAATAATTTCACTGTTATATTGTGCCCTATTGTAACCGATTTCCGGAGCGGTTACTAACCGGACGGTAGAGGCGCTGTTTGGCGACCTCCGGGTCGAGGGCGGCCGACTGAATGAGACGGAGTGAAGTGGCTAAACGGGTTTTATTTAGATCAGTGTACAAAAGAGCCCGGCCAGGTCTATGCTGGCTAACAGAGGAACGTCGGCTTATCCTACGGTTTAACCTAGTACGCCGTCGGTGGCGTGTCGCAGTCGCGGTCGCGGTCGCGGGGCGGAGTTCGATGCGAGACGATGGTAGGACAAGGAAGGGGCTGTGGTCTCTACCAATGGCCCTAACCGGGAGCCTTGATTCCTATCGTTTCTGTGGGTTAAAACCCGCGGAAAATACGGAGACTGTAGGATGTCCTCCGGGGCAGGTGTAGCCTGTCCCTAAGATTGACTGGGGGTATCGACTTGCATTTAGAGGTCGGCGAGCTCGCGTTCCTCTAGGAGCCGTAGAGGTCGGCGAAACCAAAAGGCGCAGTGATACAGCTTGTTACGTACAACAGATCGCTGGGAGAGATACAACCAATAGCCGTAACGCTCGAGGTAGACTCTGCCTGACGGGCCTCCCGCGTTGGCTTATAAGCGGCGCCGCGCGAACGTCGCGAGCGAGAGTGCCGCTCGGCGCGCAGCCATCTCGCGGCCGCGCTCGGTAGCGGCGGGCCGCGCCAGGAGCGATTGGTGGGCAGAAGATCAGCGTCCCACCGTTATAACTCGTTACACCGTATTACAATCTACCCCACCTGTCCCTATTATTAATCTTGGTGTGAAACACCAGATTGCGAACGCTTATAACTCGTGATCGTGTTTGCCCACACTAGAAAAAATTCCTTATAGTGTGCCCATTGAGTCAAGACGTAGTCTTTCGGAACCCACTATGCCTTTCGCCCACCCTGTGGCCTGCACGGTGGTTTCCTGGCAGAAGATGATAATGGCTCACTCCATCTTGCCTGGTTTGAATGCTGCTATAGAGGAAACTCTGAGGCGCAGCGCGTCCGTTGGACGTTATGATAACCGACACTATCTGTCCCTATTATTAATAACCCCGAGATAGTTTTTATTTGAAGCGCCACAAATAATTTTTGTATTCGACGGGAATTCATCCAACGGCCACAAATAATTTTTTCATGCGACGGGAATTCATCCGTATCTTCGAATAATTTTCTCACTTTCATTTGTATTTGTATTCGAAACTTATTTAAATGTTAAATAACTCTGGGCGAGCCTCGAGAGCCTTTGTTCGAAGCCGCCGGCTTCTCGAACCGAGCGACATTGTATCGTTCACCCGTCTAAACAGCCGCACGTAGTTGCCCAGCGATGTGTCATCGATTATACAGAAACGCAATTTAGTTATTTCTCATCGTATCAATATGAAAGTGACGTCAATCGATTCCTTATGTTTTCTCGATCAAATTGGCTCCAAAAATGATATAATTCGGATCATAATTTGATCGGGTAATCGAGCGACAAACAGATTTCCTTTCTGATAACATCTATTACCTCAATAACTTTACAAAGATAATCTTTTCACAAGAACGTTCTCTATAGCTTCTATCGACCAACAATACAGATCGATCTCGTCCACCAGGTGTCGTCTTTCCGTGAAAAATTTGTTTGCAGAATTGAATGCCCGTTTCGTGAAATGTAGTCAGATTTAAATAATTTTTTTGTCAACTTAATCGGGAAAATGCAAGATATCCATTGGCGTCACTTCATATTAATACGATGAAAACTAAAGATATTTTGTTTATGTATAATCGACAGCACATCGCCAAGCAACTCCCCACAGCAGATTAGACGGCTGAACGATACAATGTCGCTCGGCTCGAGAAACCGACGGCTTCGATCAATGGCTCTCGAGGCTCGCCCAGACTTATTTAAGATCTAAATAACTATAACAAATATAAATGAAAGTGTGAAAATTATTCGAAGCTACGGATAAACTCCCGTCGAACGAAAAAAATTATCTGTGGCTCTCGGATGAATTCCCGTTGAATGAAACAATTATTTGTGGCGCTTCAAATGAAAAGTAAGTCTGGGTTATTTTAATTTGACGACAAATATAGATGAAGTCTCCTTTATATGATAAGTTATTTCGTTAATTTGTTCTTTAAATAATGTCCATTCCTGCAGGATAGTCCAAAAGAAAAAAATTCAAACAATTTCTTAAAATTTTTTCAATCATTATCGCAAGCATCCTTTGTTAGAGCAAAAAATGGCCAAAACTACGATATTGGTGCATATTTGGACGAACTTGTGCAAAAAAGCGGGTAACTTTCCGCACAAATATGCAGATAAAAATGTGTTTTAAGAAATCATGTTATACGGTGCTGCGATAGCAAGTCCAATTACGAATCAAATGCCTCAATGTTTTTTTGAATCGGATCATTAGTTCTGAAATTGTGGTTACCGTTTCGAAATATGGTGTTTCGAGAAAAACGTGTTAAAAATGTTCTCTACTTATACCTACGTTCGGCCTTTGAATTAGTTATGTGACTGTAGAGTTAAGATATCAAATTTATTTTTGAGGAGCATACTGCATTATTTAAACACAACAAGGTGTATATCTTGATTTTTAATTGTGACGTTTCTTTATGTGAACGAAAATCATAGATAAATCATAAAAATGACCATATTCTCCGTACTGTTACGGGTATGGAACCAAATACGAGCGATTCCCCGGCGAGCGATCGGCCTCAGAATCATGTCTACCTCACGATAAAGATTCGTCGCCGGTTCCGAGTCGCGATACTGCAATATCGAGAGAATATTTTATTTTCTTATAAATCACTGTAGCGAACTTTTCGAACATCTCAATAGGGCCCTTTACACGGACGCTCTTGCGCGTCACACACCGGCGCGCCATGCAAAAGTACGTGAACGCCGGAGTGAAGGAAGGAGCGCGCTCCTTCGTGCACGCCAGAAGGTTATACTCGGCACTATGTACATAGAGTGAGAGACAATGGGTTCGGGCTCACATTTCTACGCCCACTCCACATGTTTTTTTCCACGATCCAGCGCAGCTTGTATTGTGTACTTAGTACATTGTAGTACGTGTTCGATGTATATTATCGATCTGCGAAACGATCGGCAAGACACGATCGCGATATACGTTCGCGAAAAGTATACGAATTCCTCGATATACGTGGGTTATAGAGGATATCATAAATGCTGTTACTGTAGGGCACACTGAAACATCTGTATTTACGTAACTCCATTTGGTTGACCTGAAGGTGCTACAAATTATGGAAATGGTTTATGACTCAGTTACAACGACTGTCAAATTTTACAAGAGTACATTAAAAAATGTCATGTTTCCCCGGAATGCTGCCGCAATGCGATGGCAAACGTAATTGCAGTTAACACATTCACTGTTGTGACGATTATAATTATTACTATCGACGGAAATAATTACCATGTCATTGCTTGTTTTAATATAAAAACTAATATTGATAGACAATAAATACATATAGGTGTGCCAGTGATATGTTATATGAGGCACTGAGAGCAACAACGGACTAACCCACATTGAAAAAAAATGTTCTCGGTTTATATAATTAGTAGAGCCTATCGGAATACATTATTACTACTAACTCAATTTCGTAAAAAGGGGGTTATTCCGTTGTTGCTCTTACTGCCTCATATGTTTGATAAATGATGAAAAGATATAATATTGTTACGTTTCACGCTTGACATAATGCAACTTTATTGTACAACGGTAACAGGAGAACATTAACAGGGTAAAAGGAAATAGAGGGGGAACTATGAACAATCTCTAGAGGCTCTGAATGCTAGTTTCTGACTCACGAATGACAGCTTGACAGGCGATCGATCCGATCGCCTTCTTCTCGCTGTCCTCTTGTCTTCGTCGCGAGCACCGGCGGGCCATCGAAAACCATCCATAGGGTGCTCGCAACAATATGTAAGATGTTTTGCGAAGAGACACAGGAACAAAAGGGGTAGTCTTCTGATTGCGCGTGATGCAGGTCAATTTTTTCACCCACGCTCTTGCGTGTCACGATTGAAAGTGTGGCGCGCAAGAATTGGGAAAACTAAGCACGACAATTCTGCCCGCGCGCAAACCTCGACTCCAGAACAGTGTACATAAGAGACAGAAAATACTTAGAAAAGGAAAACGACCAAGGGTTCGGCGTGGCGTGTGGACTTTCCCACAGTGCGGAAAGTTCTGAAGGACGCGCCGCGTCGCGCGTGGCAGCCAAGCCTTAGCGAGCCTCTACAAGCAGTAGGAAGTGAACGCGATTTAAGGATAAACTTCAGTAACATTAAAAATAAATGAAAATCTTTGAAAATTGGAGGAATTAATTTTTCTGCAATAGTAACCCCCCTCCAGAATTGTGGAAAATTGAATCGGTAGTTTTTAAATTATTTAACATGTATTCTTATGGTAAACCGCAATATTGAGAAATATAACTACAAAATTAAGAGTGAATTAATAGGCCAAAGTTTTGGAAATCTTGTGTACAAAAATAGCAAGCACGCGAACTAAATTGTCACAAGAATTGGGGATAATTGATTAATATCTTGGAAATTGATTAACTTTTGGCTGAGATTGTCACTGAAATTTATCCCTAAGGGGTTTCCCTACCTTGACGGCCTGCAAACGAGCGCAATATTTTGAATTTTTTTAAAAAGAAACCCTCTAGTTATATTAATTGAAAACTTTATGCCTATATTAGTACATATTTAGGCAACATTTAAAATAAAATTTAATTACAAAAAATGGTACCTAAAACTTTAAACGCGTTTTTCTCAAAACGATGTTTTTGGAATTTGTTAGCATGAAATCTCAAAAACCAATCTCCCGATTTACTTCAAACTTGACATATATCGGCGCTGTCCAGCGTAGGGGCCCCTCACGCGCCTGCTTCCCTTTCCAATCTTTCTTTCTCGCAGCGTGCCTTCCGTTGTCAAGGTGACCGCACGACGCTACGATGGCTCCCATGACGGACTAGCCAGGCTAGTCGATTAGTCCTTTTAGTTGCGACTTATAGCGGGGGGAGCATGCGGCGCGTGCCGGGGTCCCGGGGTCCCGGGCGTCACTCGGGCCATGCAGCCAGTGAGTGTACAAACATTCGGAGAGCGAGAGTTCCCCCGGGGCTGATCGCGCCGCGCGGTGTGCCCGCATCTCTTTCCCCTGCACTGCCACGGGGTCCAAGAGCCTCCCTTCAACAGCCGGGGCCGGGCCATGGTGGTATATAAAGGTGATGCAACAAAGCCACTTTTCCCTAGTAATAGTCTCTTCATAAGAGTTTAGTACAGATTTTATGTAGCAGATGGCGTGTGTGCATGGATCCCACACAGATAGAGTCGACTTTGATTGTATAAGTGTAACGACGCCACGCTACCGTGTTCCGTGTACTGTGTTTCTTATATAAACTATTATTTTAACTAGCACTATGGTTAAACGGTGCAAAGTAGAGAATTGTGGTTCTTCTGGAAAAGAAAAAAATATATCTATTTTTGCAGTACCAAAGGATACAATTCAAAGAAAGAAGTGGTGATCTCCGATTGTATGATCTCCGTTGGCTAACAATGAAATTAACAAAATAACACTAAACTCAGAAATATTTTGGCAGTAATACTGCTGGTAAAATGATAAGGGTTATATACATATATTATGAGAAATAAAATTTTGGATGATAAATATATAAAATACATGATAAACATGTACACGAAATTCATACATATAACCTTTACAATAATTTAAAATTATTATTAATAATCATTTCTGTTGGGTATATATTCTTTACATTTCAAATTTACCGCGGTAACGCGCCTCTTAGAGTTAACGCCACCTGGTTAGTATTCTGCGAATTAAACTGTTATGAAGACGCCGTACATGGTCCTGTCAAACCACCTTTATATACCACCCTGGGCCGGGCAGGGAGGGACGACTTGCCACCTGGTTCGGAGGACCACACCATCTACCTTGCACAGCCCAGGAAGACGGGCCCCCTCCCAAAGGAGGAGGGAATGGCTTTGGATGGCTGCCTCCTCATGGTACGCATTAACCTGCCAGGATTCTACCCCGTTTCTCGGGTACGCGTCCGCTTTTTATAGGCCCGGGCCAGCTTGCGGACGGACCGTACTCACAGGGGTGACCATCATCGAGGGTGGGCGATCCCTACCTAAGACGCACGCATAGGTGCGCCGGACTCATTATGCGTTGCGCAAGCCACCCTCTCCGGCCTTGACGGTACCAGCCCGTCGATAAATGAATTCGCGGTATATGGAACGACGCCGCTCTACCAGATCTCCTATCTACCCCGTAAGTTCGCTTTTACTCGTCGTCCTGAACCCGGAGTTGCCGGGTCCACTTCACGTCCCCGCTAAAAGCCATCGGACTGCGAGCACGCGCGTACAATGCTTCCGACCTATTGGGGTGACGGCTTGTTTACCCTCATAAGGCTAGCTATCCCTCCCTCCTACTCCCTCCCTCTCTCCCCATTGACTCGACTCCCTTGCACTCCCCCCTCTCATTCCTGTTTCCTGAGACTTCCCACAGCTATGCTGTACTGCAACACTGCTCCATTGTTTTCCCCCGTCCCTCCCCCCACCGAACTACGCCCTTTAATCCTGAAAGCATAGGAAGAAAAGAGTCCCCGCGACAAGAGGGTCCAGGGAACATCCCCCTCCCCTCCCATTCCAGGTTAGATCAGGTCTGATATGTTGTTACGAGATCTGATAGCGAGGCACGGTCCAGAATGGGGCCGTCACCACCCGCCCTTAGCAGCACTTCGCATTCCTGAAGTGGTGTGTCGAAACCGGTGCGCCGGTATCGCTAAGCGCTTGGGCCGCTATATCCATTTTTACTTTCTTTCTTTTGACACCGCTACCCTTCCGCAGTCCCGGACCGAACATGCAAAGCTTCGGTCACCACCGAACCACGGTTGGGGTAGCTGCTGCACCATCTTGCCCTTAGTGGCTACCTTTCTAGCGGCTGGTCTGTCATGGTCACCTTTCAAGCATCGCGCGGTAGCTCTGACAACGCGGAGGAGAGTGGGACAACCCTAAGCTCCCGCGGGAGCGACCTTGAACAGCGCTGCTCTAAGTAGTGCCGAGTATAACCTTCTGGCGTGCAGGAAGGAGCGCTCTCCTTCCTTCACTCCGGCGTTCACGTACTTTTGCGTGGCGTGCCGGCGGGTGGCGCGCAAGACCAGACGCAAGAGCGTCCGTGTAAAGGGCCTTAATGAGAAAAAGTCTACAGGCCATAGGCCAGAAGATCAAAACGGTCAGATGATTTTAAGATGCACCTATATTCTTACACATTTTTTCTTTAACATTCTCTTAATCTAGGTCCCTACTACGATCTATT
The DNA here is from genome assembly GCA_910592295.1 of Andrena haemorrhoa. Taxonomy (NCBI): domain Eukaryota; kingdom Metazoa; phylum Arthropoda; class Insecta; order Hymenoptera; family Andrenidae; genus Andrena; species Andrena haemorrhoa. The sequence goes on from OU342940.1 coordinate 21,580,716, forward strand.
TTCGAAAATTAACTAGTAGAGATAAGATGAAATTTGTGAATTTTCTTTTAATAGGCATTCACTTTACTGTCGGAAAAATTGGAACCATTAATTGACGGTGTCAGACAGAATAAACAACATTGGCTTGAGATCGCGGAATCTGGGTGTAAGCCAGACAATTGCACAAATCACGACAGGACGCCGTCGATATCTGATAACGAGGAGACCAGCGAGCAGGCGGACCAATAATCATTATGACGAAGAAAAGAGAACATGCGAATTCATAGTTTTTACCTGCTTTTGGTACGGAGAGAACGGCGCGATGTCAAAAGGAGCAGATGATTGTCACTCTGAGAAATTGGAAAATGGAAAGCTCAGCACCTTTGTCTCGATCCATTGTGAGTTAATTTATTTATATTAATCACAACGAAACATTGACAGTACCAATGATTCACGATCGCAATCGCAGGGAGAAAGAATACTTCATATTCTTTTATGAACGCTTTATATTTCGAGGAGTCACTTAGTCTCGATTATTTATGAGTTTTGGTTTTACGTGATTCGAAGTTTCAAATTTTAGTGCGACTAAATTGTTTCTAGCGAGATTATCCTGTGAATTTTACGTTCGCCATTGAAATAAGAAAACCCGAGGAGGCTGAAGGTGATTAGTTTAAGACGATCGAGGAGCTTCGTCCTCTCTTTAGAAATAAAACAGATCAACCCAGAGATGCTATTCTTGTACCTGATTGTATTGTACGTATACTTACTGTGGCAGAAGTCTGATGTCGAGAGAGGACGAAGAAAAAGGGCGAGCGTGTAAAAAAATTGAAGGGAATCACAAAAACGCGAGGTTTTTTTCGCATTCGATTCTCATTGAAAATTGAAGACCTGCGGTCCATGATGTTTTATGTTTAAATACATCAATGCTATTGGAAAAAGTGAGCCTTATAGTGTAGGTACATCATATAAAAACGTGTTTTTCTTTTGAAATTACAATTACGACGTCATAAAGATCTTTAACTGAATGAAACAAAAGGAACGAAAAGAAAAGAATTGTAAATAATTACATACGCTTCTTCCTTTTCGCCTTTCGTTTTCTGTAGTCTTAATAACTGAACTGACACTTGAATTCATCCGTTCTCTGGGATTGGCAAACTGCATCATTGATTTCATCTGGTTTGATATAAGTGAAGTTCTAGTATCTATGACCAAACTGATCTTATATATAGAAAACATTGATACATTCACCAGTCTATCGTGTGTTAACGGTGTTCCACACCGTTAAAGGATAAACAATTTGAATAATTTATAAGTTGCATTAGATGAAACATGATGAAACGAATACCGAAATACGTTCATGTTATACACAGTAAACTCTTTCTTTAAGAAACTTATGAAGCATTATACCCAGGTCTTCAGTTAACAAGGCACATGATTCCTGAATAATAATATAGATATAGGTAAAGAACTCTTGAATCTCTCTTGGAATTGCGTATGCACGAAAATTCTCTCCGCTTTCGTACTGTTAAAAATCGAGTCTTGCGTGTAATTAGATTGTATTCGTAAACCAAAGTGTATATTTATACATCAAGCTAAATCGTGATCTTTGTTACTCGATACGGTAATGATTTTAATTGTCTGTTGTACGTGCTAATTAATTAGTGGTTAGCCACAACAGGAGTAAATGAAAATTTAGATATGTACATTTGTTGTTCATTTTGCTTTCTGTTATCATAAAAGTTTCGTAACACCACTTAGATTGGAGCGATCGTTTTCTTCTTCGCACAGTATTGCCTTGTCGCTTTTTTATTAAATAATATTTTTAAAAAACGGTTAAGGAAAAACAGAAACTACATTTCTCTGATTTTAAGTCGCTACGAAAATTTTCTTCATGTGGTAAGGTCACGTTAATAATTACTTAAAAAATTTCAAACAAAATGATGAACATATCAGTGGCATTTTTTATGCCATAAAATGTCGATGATTTACATAAAATATTGTAGGTGTGTATGATAGTTACAATTAAGCAACGATTCCGCTGTATCTGTTGGGCATTCAACTTGTGAAAATGAGATGCGTAAGAATTCGAATAAAAATTATAATTCTACAGTGCTACGTCGACAGTACTCTGTATTGTCTAAAAATTACAGTGAAAATGCTAAAAATCATCGATGTCGATAAGAAACAGATATTACCGTTCCAATATCCTTTCTCATATTTAAAGTATTGTTTTATATCGTTTTTCTTATTATTTATCCCATCGAGCATTTTTTTGTAAATTATGAACCGATTGATGAATGATTAAAAAATAGAGACGTAGCTTTGCGAAGACGGAGACCATCAAACATTTGTTCACGTGTGATCGTTACTTATAATAATAGTCCGTATCCCGTATGTTCCTCTTCAATCCTTCAAGAGTCTTTTTTGTAACTGTCGAGCGTCTCCTGTCGATTTTATTGACTCCACGACTGGAAGGAAACTGTAAGAAGTGTGATAAAAAGTCTGCATGTGTATGTGCGTGTGTGTATGAATGTGTATGCTACAATTGTGGGTGAGTGTATAAGAAAATGTTACAGTGTACAGTTTTCGTGTAAATTATTGATACGTCAAAGCGGAGATGCTTAGCGTATCTGTCGTTCATCGTTATGATTAACATATAGTATGAGAGTCATATATTATACTGAACAATATCTAATATATTAAAGCGAAACTAAATTATGTGATACACGTATAGCTTGTCGTGTACTTTATTTCCCCACATTTTACTCCTATTCTACGCATTAACACTTTGAGTTGCATCAGCGTATTTTTACGCAAAGAGATTTCCAGTCACTGTCTGCTTGGCATGTTATTGCGTCGATATCTTTTGGAAAGCATTAAAAGTATTGTTTGAGAGTTCCTGAGTGTAAGCTTTGAAAACAGAGTGTTGGGAGACTGGCGTCATCTCCTCCACGGAGTTGGTTTTTGGCGGAGCTCAATCGCCTGGCAACACCACAATCCCATGTGTGGTTGGGGTTGTGGTGTGCGAGATGCTTGGGGTGGTACTGGCTCCCAGCAGTAAGGGAGTTACGGCTGGCCCATACTTATAATCTTGAGCCAAACGGGCGAAGTTGTTTCTTTCGGCTGGCGCGGTCACTCCTAGGCATTACCACACTCTAGAAATGGAATTTATTCGATTTGAGTTAGTTTTATCCGCTTGGGTCATGTTTTACGTCACTTTTGGTGGGTGCAAATTACGGTTTATTTTATCATGAGGTTTGATTAATAGGTTGATTTCTAGAAAGGTGATAATTGCAGAGTTAGAGATAGGAGAGATTAAACACTTCACTCACTTGTGTAATTTTCACAACACCTTTATTTTCACTTTCTGTGTCTTTTTACACCTTTTACATTTGAATTTGAAGTAGTTGGAAAACGGTTAACATAATAAAGACTTTTAATAGAATAATAATAAGTATAATAAGAATAGGTCACTTTTTATAGGGCTTCCAATCACACTATCTCCAGGATTATCGCATGAAAAATTGGATGGTAGCAGATTTCTTTCCATCGTGCTACCCGAGAATTTTGTTTACAATTTAATAACTGCAGAATTTGAGATATTGCGCACCTATTTCGGTGCCTTCTCCGCGATTAAGGCGCATTTCAGCTTTTATACGAAACCCTTAATAGCGTCGATGGTTAGGCGCTTATTTTTAATTAGTTATTAAATATTTTGATATATTACGGTATGACCCAACCACCGAAATGAACCGAAATTCTGAGGGGTTGGGCGGGAGGGGGGAGAACCTCTAATACAGGTTGTAAACGGTATATGTAGCAATATTTTAGGGGGTGGTAGGGGAGGTTCAATGGAACATAGAAGTCCTATGACATAGTGTCCGATCGGTCTCCATTTTACAGTAATAATTCCTCAAAGTTAACATGTTTATACACTAAACTAATGGTCGCAGGATTCCATAATTTTGCAAATACATTGGAGACCAACAGTAGAGTAAAACGGTCTGAATACATTTTGTTGTACCTCGTATACTTTAACTGCTATAAAGGTTTAAACATCGGAGATGTTACGTCCCGCAGGGACTTCCTGTAAATCACCCCGAGCGGTTGGAATGTTAAGATGCTGAAGCACGCCTTGACTATACTTACCAAGGATGGTAGAGGAGAGAAGGGTATTGAATGAATCGGTACTCGGATTTTAAGGGGAAACAAAATAGAGTAATGTTTAGTTATGTATATATATATTGTATATAGTAGGCTTAAGGTACATAGTTCGTTTTATTAGTTAAGGATATTTTCTTAAATCTCGACATGCGACAGGCCGCTATGCCTGTCGCGATCCGTTTCCTGGTGATCATGGTGTCACCATCTCTCTAATTGTTGCGAAAACAGCTGTTCTCTCCCCACTCTTCTCAGCGAGCTCCGTTTCCGCGATCGCGAAGAATTCTGGCAGTCGGTCTTCTGGATTCGGTACTTGCTACACTTGTTTACTCGCTACGCTTTAGAAAAGGAAAGAGAGAGAACGGCAGTTGAAAAACCAACGATATTCTCGCTGTGTTACGCGCGGTTCCTGTGTGCTTGTTTTAACAAAAACTCTCTGTTAATAAATCTAAAACCGGTTGCTATACTAGTGCTGGTGAAAACTAGAACTCGAATTACAATAAACTAAGCCTAATTACTATTAACTAAACCTACTTACGCTAAAGCTAGAACTATTTAAATCCAGAAAGTGAAACTTAGACAGTTAACTATTTTACAACTAACAAAGTGGTCCTTCGAGCCGGATGTTTTGTGGTGATTGAAAAATCACTCTTTTCGAACAAAAGAATCCGTTGCGTAATCCGTTGATCCACGAGGCAACAAACGTTCTCGACCCAGTTTGAAATCGTAAACAGTGCCGGTCGCAACAGTTTTTCTACGGCCGAAAGTTCTTGAACCTGAAACAATGGATAAACTCATAAACGAACAGAATACCTTGTTTAAGCGAATTTCAAATTTGAAAGAGAATATGTTGAAACTAGGGAAGAAGAAAATAACGAAAGGAGCTATCACCTCTCGCGTGGACCTCTTGGAGAATTACTGGGCTACGTTTTGCAAGAACGACGCAACTCTAACCGCAGGTGCCACCGAGAAGGAAAGGGATAGTTTATATTTCACGCAAGACTACATGAGCCTCGGCGAAGAGGCGTACCTCAACCAAAAAGCCGACCTTCTCGACATGCTGGACGCTCTTCCTGTACGAAGGAAGGACGAAGAACAATCTGGAACTGACTCCGATGGAAACGATTTATCTCGTGGCAGAACCTTGCAGAAGATTGCTCTTCCAGTCTTCTCAGGTGACTACCAGCTTTGGCCAAGTTTTCGGGACCTCTTTATCTCTCTGATAATAAAGAATGCGTCCCTCTCGGCAGTGGATAAACTGCATTACTTAAAAACAAGCCTCTCGGACGAACCTGCTCGTCTAATTTGCAACGTGACGGTCACGGCGAATAACTTTAAACGCGCGTGGGCGGTGATCACAGAACAGTATGACGTTCCACGCCTGTTAATTCACGCGCAGCTAAAAGCGCTCATGTCCTTGCCTTCAATGAGCACGGGGTCTGCTCAAGAACTAAAGGATTTATTGCACGGAACTCGAGATGCAGTCGAAGCGTTGGAAACGCTGAAGCTACCGGTCCAGCACTGGAGTGCGTGGCTGGTCTACTTGACTGCGGAACGTCTGGACGCCGAGACGAGAAAGGACTGGGAGACATCCCTTGGCACTTCCAAGGAGCATCCCACGTTCGAGAAGCTGGTGGACTTTCTCAGTACCCAAGTCCGAGCCGCGGTGGCTTCGGAAAGCAGCGCAAGCGGATCAGCTGGCCATCCAACCACTGGATCATCTGGACCTCGGGGAGGGGATCGACGGCAGCCGACGGCTTCCAGCGGTGGGACGCGTCGCCCCAAGACGCACTGTGTCACCCGGAACAACCCCGGGAGCCCGAAGTGCTCCATGTGCGACGGACCACACTTTATTCTTTACTGTCCCTCGTACAAAGGCCTGAGTCCTCGGGAACGAAAAAATCGGGTAATAGAAAAGAACTTGTGCTTTAATTGTCTCGCTGCACATTCCTCGCGCGATTGCAAATCTAGCAAGCGCTGCCAACTCTGTCTGGGTAAGCACCATACAACAATTCATATTCCAATAGAATAACTAACCAGGGTGCCTCTCCATCGTTGAACTCGGCCACTGCAACGACTCATTGTGCGCAGACACAAACGATGGGCGCTGCAATGCTCCTCGCCACGGCCTTGGTTCGGGTGGCGTCCGTGACGGGCGAAGAAATAACTGTCAGGGCGCTGATCGACCCGTGTTCCGAGGTGTCCTTGATTGGTGAGAGTATCGCTCAGTTACTAAAGCTTCCCAGGACTCCAATAAATATTCCGGTAATGGGCGTAGCGAAGAACAAGACATACTCGAGGGGCTCGGTAACTCTTACGGTAACTCATCGGAAAAACGAATCGGTGAATCTCGCGGTTCAAGCCCTGGTACTTCCACGGCTGTCTTCCTATCAACCCAGTCCCGCTCAATTGTCTACTTCTATGCCCCACTTGAAGGATCTCGAACTTCCTGATCCCGAATTTCTATCCTGCAGGAAGGTCGATTTACTTTTGGGGGCAGAGGTCTACTCGCGAATCATACTTGAAGGGTTAATACATGGCCCTCCTCGCACGCCCGTAGCTCAAGCTACAACGCTCGGGTGGATACTAACTGGCCCGATCGCTGATCGGGGACAAATCTCTCGCGCGAATACCGTAACTCTCCAGTGCTCGACGGATGCCAATATCTCGGAACTTTTGCAACGGTTCTGGGCAATTGAAGAGGTATCGACACCCTTTACTTCGTTAAATGACGACGAAAAGGCGTGCGAGGAGCACTTCGCGCAGACGCATTCTCGTGATAACAGTGGCAGGTATGTCGTAAGACTACCGTTCTAGCGTTCCAAATCTAGCCTCGGTTTATCTCGCGCGACTTCCGAGATCCTCTTAAAAAAACTCGAAAAACGATTCCAAAACTCTTCCGAACTGGAAACGGCGTACCGCCAATTTATGGATGAATATGAGTCACTTGACCATATGAGTCTAGCTACGGGAGATTCTCGTGATATTGCGAGTCACTATTATTTACCTCACCATGGGGTAATCCGCGCTTCGAGCACTATTACGAAACTCCGTGTAGTTTTTAACGCGTCGTGTAAAACGATCTCTGGTCTCTCGCTAAATGACCTCGTACATAAAGGTCCGAACTTGCTTCCCGAGATATTCGATATTTTGTTACGATGGCGGCTTCACTCCGTAGTGTTCTCCGCGGACATAGAAAAAATGTACCGCCAAATACGCGTGCATGCCGACGATTGCGACTTCCAACGCATTCTTTGGCGGAGAAACGCGTCAGATCCGGTGCAGGCGTACCGACTGCTAACTGTCACCTACGGAATGGCGTGTGCGCCCTACTTGGCCATTCGTACCTTAAAACAATTGAGCGAGGACGAAGTTGAGCGATATCCTTCTGCCGCGCCGTGTTTACGTAACAACGTCTACATGGACGACGTTATCTCTGGGGCTGATATCTCTGCAGCGCTCCACATTCAAAAGGAGCTACTTTCTTTGCTCAAGGCGGGCGGTTTCAAACTCCGAAAATGGGCGTCGAACGCGCTCGAGCTTCTCGAAACGCTGCCGCGCGATTATGTGGCAGTCACTCCGGAGCTTTCTTGCAATTTCGAGGGCACCTTTTCCTTACTGGGCTTGAAGTGGCAGACCACTTCGGATTGTTTCTTGTTCTCCGCTGCGCCTAAAAACCGAGACAACGCTCTTACAAAGCGTATTGTCTTTAGGGAAACCGCGAGTCTGTACGACCCGTTAGGATTTTTAGCTCCGGTAATAATCGCCGCGAAAATTTTCGTGCAATCTCTCTGGCTTATAAAACTGGGATGGGATGAGCCTCTCCCTTTAAGTCTTACCGAAACCTGGGAGCGTTATTATGACGGATTGGGCGCTCTCTCCTCATTGAGGATACCTCGATGGCTGGCCGTTAAAACAGAATCCGGATTCTACGAATTACACGGCTTCGCCGACGCGTCGATTACGGCGTACGCCGCGGTAATTTATCTCCGTTCCTTGTCCGAGGGTGAGTGCCGAATATCTTTGCCACGGCTCGAATTGTGTGCCGCCACACTGCTTACTCGACTGACAATACGCGTTTTACAAGCTCTAAACTTACCTCGAAGAGAGGTACATCTATGGTCAGATTCTACGATCGTTTTGAGCTGGCTGCAAAAGCAGCCATCTCACTGGACGACATTTGTCGCTAACCGCGTTTCTGAAATTCAGACGACATTACCAACTGCGAGGTGGCATCACATTCGGACAAAGGAAAATCCCGCTGATTGCGCTTCCCGAGGAATTAATGGGGACCTTCTGAAAAACCTTACACTCTGGTGGCAAGGACCTTGCTTCTTGAAAGAAGGTCGAACCGACGTTGAGTTTAACCGAGTGGTCGAGTTCAGCACGACGGAAGAGGCACGCTCGAAATCTGTTTGTCACATGACAACAAAAGGTGACGACACCCCGATATGGGTGGTCATCTTCAAATATTCTTCATATAAAAAACTAAATCGCATTACCGCGTGGTAACACGCGTAGGCGCCGACAAGGAACTTCGGCAGTGGTTCTGCGCTGCAACCTCCGAACTTGGCGAGCTGGCCGCGCTGCTGGCTGACATGGGCACTCAGTGGATCTTCAATCCGCCTGCAGCACCACACTTCGGCGGAATCTGGGAAGCCGCGGTGAAGTCCATGAAATTTCACCTTCGCCGAGTCATTGGGGATACCCCGATGACATTCGAGGAGATGTCCACTTTGTTAACGCCTGCCTTAACTCCAGACCACTCCTTCCGTTGAGCGATGAACCGGATGACTTTAATTTTCTAACACCTGCACACTTTCTTGTAGGCACTCCTTTAATAGCCGTGCCAGAGCCGTCTCTCGCTGCTGAACCTAGCAATCGACTGACGCGCTGGCAGTTGATTCAGCAGATGAGGGATCACTATTGGCGACGCTGGGCCGCAGAATACCTGCAAACATTGCAGGGGCGACACAAATGGGTAACGGGCCACCCAAACGTGCAGGTTGGCGACCTTTGTCTCGTGCGTAACGAAGCGACGCCACCAACCCACTGGCCCATCGGAAGGATCACCGCCGTTCATCCGGGGAGAGACGACCTCGTCCGAGTCGTCACGATCAAAACACCGTACACCACGCTACAACGGCCGATCGCTAGGATCAGCATTTTCCCCTCGGCGTCCGGTGACAGTGATCCGAGGCGCGTCTCGCCAAACAAGATTGACCTTTCCCCGTCATCACTTCCGAGCGCATAACATTCTGTTGCAAGGGATTGCTGGTGAGGAGATTCTCTTCGAGAATCTAGCGTCACTTCGCGGTTGTCCTTGAACGGGTTGTTCCTCGGGCTCCGATAGTTCGGGTGATGATGCCGTGAACGGGATTCTCGGGTTGAGCCGAGAGATAATGGATTGTTGCCGGTTAAAGAGTTAGAACTCACCGTAGGTTTTGAACAAGGTTTATTGAGTGACTGGGTATCAACGGGGCGATCACGGGAGTGATCGCGTAACTGATCTTTACAATGTGACTGTGACTGACTGACCGACTCCTTTGATTGTTCGGACGTGGGTTTATATACAAGGTTTGCGGTCGCGGTTTGGTGATCGCGGGGGGAGGCCTAATGGTCTCCGCCTGTGGATCTTCGGCCTTGCAGCGTATGCGAATTCCTTTGATTGCGCATCTTGCTGAGTTTGCTGGTGTTCGTTACACCAGGTGTTATGAGTTACGTTTCGTTACATAACATCCTCCCCCCCTTATGAGAAGGGTGGCTTTATCGGGATAATTCTCTAGAGTTAGGTTTCGTCTTACATTTTGTTTCCCGATTACATTTTTTATATTACAATCGTTTCTTAACCTATCGTTCTAGTTGAACGTTTAATTCGGATCTTGTTAGTTTTGGAATCGGTACTGCGATACGGCTCGTGCTTCACTTCCTGTCGTTTTCTTTCGGTGAAGTACAAGGTATACTACGATTATGAGTATTATTATAATTATTATTAGTATCGTAGTGGCACTTGGATATACTATGTGCCATATTGGTATATTAGTATTGTTATCTTCTGATTCTATGGTTAGTTCGCTCTTAATTTGATTAAGTTGTGTGTAGAGCTGTGAAAATTCTGCAGGATCCTTTATTATCCTATCCAGTTGTACTTGGTTTAATGGTTTCGCGTTATTGCTTAGTTCTGTTATATTTGTGTTCGCGGTTAGATTGTACAACGGTGCTGCTTTTATTACGAAGTCCTGTTCGTGTAATATTTTTTGATTTCGTACTATTACGTCCTTACTACAGATTTTACAATTCTTTTTTAATGTAATGATCCCTGACTGTGTGATTGTAGTTCTGAATGTTTTACTTCCGTCGCAATGGATAGTGAGCGCGTCTGGTTCGTGTGTCGCGTAAATCCATGTTGCTGGTTGTATTGTACTAATCCAGAGGGTTTTATTTGCGTTTATGTATTTTGTCTCGCAGTTCGCGGGATATTTATCGGCTGGTTTCAGGCATAGGTTAACTTCGCACGCGAGTGTGCCTCTTAACTTGTGCTCGACCATTGGTTGTTCGCAATAATATTGGTTTAAGAATTGCTTACATTTTTATAGTTCCTGAGCATCTGCGTTGATGTATTGGTCGTTGTCCGTATCGATGATCATAGTCGACGAGTGTATTGTTAGCAGCGCGTATATGTTGTCGCGTACGTGCATGGGTACTGGTGTCACTTCCATGACACTGTATACTTGCGTTGTAATCAGTGGTACCTTGATCACCGTGATGAGTGTGCGCCTGTCGTAGTACGCTATTATTGATGATAGTTGTTCGATGACATGTGCGTTTTCCGGTGCTGGTGGTATCGGAAAGGTAAGCCCGTTCGGTAGCTGTTGCATAGCTGTCTGTAGTAACTTGACTACCTCAGCGCTTGATAATACGCTAGGGTCAATGATTCCTCCTTTCAGCTGACTGCAGTATTGTGTCATGTCGTTCACGTCTTCTGTGAGATCGCCTAATAAGGAGTTCAATGTCGTGAAGTGGTTGCTTACCTCCGTGCCGATTTTTTGGTGCACCTTGTCCTCGTCGTACTGCCCTTGCATCCGTCTCATTTGCCTGTTTAATAGGTCTTCGTTATGTTGGATCGTTCGTTCGATGTTTTGTAGGTGACTTAGTGTCGTGTTTGTTAATTGTATTTGCTTTTCCATGGCGTTTTTTATCGCATTTTGTTCTCTGTCTACTTTTGCGAAATGTGCGCTTATTTCTTCCGCATCTTTTGCGTCCATGGTGCCAAATAGTGTTTTTGATATTTATCCGATCCCATTTATTAAACCTCTACGCTTGTTTTTCGTGTAGGTTGGTATGTCGTAGGTTGGGATGTCGTTGGATACGTTTACCTAATTTTTCCATTCGTTTGGATAAAAGGTAAAGGGAATTTTGGCAGGTTGTATGAATTTCGGATGTGTAGGTCCGTAGGCTGCATAGTCCCTCTACTTCCTTCACGTACGGCTTTAGCTGCTCGTACCTCCGTGTTAGTGGTTCCGTGTCCAATCGTGTCACGATCTTCCAGTTATCGGTAATCGTGTGCAGTTCGCCGATGTGGGTAAAGTTGATCCCCGCGTTATGCTTTTTTGGCTCTATCACGTATGGTAATTCCTCGATAGCGGGCGCTGCCTGTGAATTCAGGTATTGCAGCCCGATGCACCTGGAACATGGAATTCTGATTCTATCCCCACCTGTTTGACTGCTTCGCGCCTACTATATATATCGGTTCGGTCGCGAATTTTGCTTAATGTGATCATTGTTTTCAACATTTTTATTTCGATCGTCTACTTGCCGAAAATCGGAATGTACAGTGAAGCTCTTCGCACCGTAAGTATTCTTACTGTTTACTAAGTTTGTGTGTTTTTTTTCGTTCCTTAAAAAAAATTATATATATTTTTTTCCATTGGTAGATGTTTACCCAACGCCGCCTAGCCGGGTTCATCAAAATCCATGAGATGTCCTCGCTCCGGGGGAGCGAGCCCTCCACCGGGATTTTCTTGCCCACTTGTGGGAAGAGGGCTTCCCGTCCTGGGCCCACTCATGTGATACGTTTGGGTTACGTCGGCTGTTCGGGTTACCCCGAATGGATGAAGAAGTAAGTATCCACGTTATTCTAGTTTGAATTTTTCTTCTTCTTCTTCTTTTGTTTTCCTTTTGGCATTCTTCTAACATGTTTCTTCTCTTTTTTGTTATAGGGTCCAGCCTGGGCTGACCTCGAAGATGAGGATTGGGGACAGTTTGCCCCAGAGAGGAGGGCGTAGATAGCCCGGTCCTGCGAGTTTTATTTATTATTTATTTTTTTTTGTAAAGATTTTGTTGCAAAAATTTTAACAGAATATATCGTATTTTATTGTATTTGATGTGTCCCCTTTTATTTTCCTTTACCTCCTTTTCCTCCTCCCGCCTTTAGTCAATAAAATGTTTGATTCGATTCGTATGCACGGTTAACGTCTTTCTACCCTTTTTTATCGTGACGTTAACGTTAGATTTTTTATCTATTATTATATAGGGTCCTACCCACTTCGCGTCTAGTTTTTTTATCCTCCTCTTCTTATAGACTCGTCGTATAATAGTACTCTGTCCCCTATATTGAATTGGATCTCTTTAGTTTTTTTATCGTACCTTACTTTTGATCGGATTTTCGCGTCTACTAAGTTTTCGCGAGCTACTTCGTTTGCAGCCCTTAGTCTTTCCCTTGCTTCTTGCGCGTAGTCGTCATAGTTGTATGTAGGGTTAGGTGCGAGTTTTAATGCAGTCGGTAGCTCTGCCTGTTGTCCGTAGACTTGTTCGTGGGGGGTATAGCCCGTTGCCGTATGTGGGGTAGTGTTATACGTGAAGATTGCGTATGGTAGCCACGCGTCCCAGTCCGTTTGGTCCCCATCTATATAATGTCTTAGGTATTCTATTAGGGTCCTGTGGGACCTCTCGAGGGCCCCGTTTGATTCCGGGTGGTACGCGGTTGTTGGTATTTTTGTTATTTTTAATAACTTGCATGTATTTTTAAATATTTCTCCTACGAAATTTGCTCCCTGGTCCGTTAGGATTTTATCCGGTATCCCGTGCTCGCAAATTATTCGCGTTACGAATGCCTCCGCTATTGTTCGTGTTTCTTGATTGGGAAGGGGTAATGCTTTACTAAATTTTGTTAGGTGATCCTAGAACGTCAGGATGTATTTGTTCCCTAATTTAGTAGTGGTAAGCGGCCCTACTATATCTAACGCGCCTTTTTCTAATGGTCGAGTAGGCGTGTCAGATATTACCATAGGTGCTCTATTCCGTTTACAGATTTTGTTCTTCTGGCACCATGCACATTTTTTAATGTATTGTTCTATGTCCTTATCCATTCCCTTCCAGTGATATTTCTGCTTGATCCTTTGTGAGGTGCGTTGGATGCCTTGGTGTCCTCCTAAGGGAGCTAGGTGGTATTCATATAGTATCTGTTGCCTATCCTTTTCTGATTCTACTTCGATGATACCTATTTCAGCATTATCCTCTTTCTCTCTCTCGTTTCTTATCGTATTTATATTTCTGCTGAGCGCGTCCGCGTTTGTATTTGCCTTACCCGCTTTATGGATTATTCTCTTATCCTGGGTCTTGTACCCTAAATAACCATACTAATGCTTTGTGGTCTGTTACCACCTTGAAGTGCGTACCATACACATAAGGTCGGAATTGCTTCGTTGCCCTGACAATAGCTAATAGCTCCTTTTCCGTTGTGCTATAGTTTTTTTCTGCTTTATTCAGTACCCTGCTTGCGTATTAGAACTGTTTCGAGACTCGAAACATTCGAGTAGCTTGAAGTTCGCACCGAGCGGGACTCGGTTTTTCGAGCCGAGCCGAGACCCGAACGGTTTCGGGTAACCCGAATGTTTCGGGTAGCTCGATTTTTTCGAGCAGCTTGAATGTGTTTCGGGTAGCTCGATATTTTCGGGTAACTCGAATGTTTCGAGCCGCCCGAATATATTTTAGGTAGTCGACTGTATGGTGCAGTGTGACAGCTGGATGTAGCTGGAACATTTTGTAGGCATCGAATATAAATTTAGATGTATAATATATATTATACATAATACCTAAAATATATTCGGGCGGCTCGAAACATTCGAGTTACCCGAAAAAATCGAGCTACCCGAAACACATTCAAGCTGCTCGAAAAAATCGAGCTACCCGAATCCGTTCGGGTCTCGGCTCGGCTCGGATATTCGAGCCGAGCCAAGCTCGGCTCGATTGTTTCGAGTCTCGAAGCAGCTCTATTGCGTATGCTATCGGCTTGTCTTCTCCTATTACTCCTTGCGATAGTATTGCGCCTATAGCTATGTCTGATGCATCGGTTGTGATTATAAATTCCTTTGAAAAATCCGGGTAAGCTAATACGGGTGCTGTGATTAAGCTATTTTTTAATGTTTCAAACGCGTATTGCTGCTCTGTCGACCAGATAAATTCTGTTTTGTCGCTTGTCAAATTAGATAATGGTCTTGCTATTTTTGAATACTGCGGGATGAATCTCCGGTAGTATCCTGCTAACCCCAGGAAGGATTGTACTTCCTTTAGCTTTGTGGATACGGGGTATTGTTCTACAGCTTTAGTTTTTTCAGGATCTGGCTTAATTCCTTCGGGCGTTATTATGTGCCCCAGGAATCCTACTTCCTTACACAAGAATGAACATTTTTCTGGTTGCAATTTTAGGTTATACTCTCGCAGTTTCTTCATTACTCTTCGTAATCGTTCATTATGTTCTTTCGGGTTAGTCCCGTGTATCACTAGGTCGTCCAGGTAGACAAAACAGTCTATTCCCTGTAATCCCATCAGTCTCTGGAATATTGCGGGTGCGTTTCTTAGTCCAAAGGGCATTCGATTCAACTCGAAATGTCCTTGTGGCGTAGAGAACGCGGTTTTTCCCTTGTCTCTGACGCGAGATCTAGCGTAGTGAAGTATTGTGCTTTCCCTAACTGGTCAAATATTTCTGTAATATTTGGCAGAGGGTATGAATCGCCTATGGTGACTTCGTTTAATTTCCTAAAGTCTACGACTACTCGGTACCTAGTGTTTCCTTCGGAATCCTTTTTCTTGGGCACTACCAGTAATGGAGCGTTCCAAGGGCTGGAACTGGATTGTATGATTCCGTCTTCCAACATTTGCTTTACTTGTTCCTTCACTTCTCGTTTGTGTATTTCCGGTAATCTATACGGTTTTACATTACATGGGGTTGTCCCTTCCTTTAAAGGTATTTGATGGGTAGTTGCGTTGGTTGTTGCTAACCGGTCACCCGTTAGGCGAAAGTTGTCGCAAAATTCCCTGCTGATTTCTTCCATGCTTCTTCTTTCTTCATCGTTTAGATGGCTCAATTTCAATAATTCCAGGATGCGGTTCACGCGTGTTGTCAGCGATTCTTTCCCTACTATTGCGCGGAATGCTGAGGCAGCGGAATGCGCCTCAGCTGTTGTGTCTTTCTGAATCTCGGTCAACTGTACGTTTGGCAATTTTACTGTACGCGCTTTATTTGTTATATTTACTACGCAAGCTATGCTCTTTCCCTTTTTCGGTTTTACTAAACATTCGCCTAGGTATACTCCTTCTCCTAACTCCTGTTTTTATATTATTCCCTCTCTGTCGGAATTTACTTCTATCTCTACTAGCGTTTGTGTGCGCGGGGAAACCGTTATTTCGTTTTTTGCTCGAAGAATTTCCCAAGGTTCTCCCTTAATTGTAATATCCCTGCTTCATGTTTCTTCAGGAAGTCGATGCCTAGTATCCGTTGGTAGTCCCTCAATGTACCGGCTTCTATTATGTATAAAGGATGTTTGATTTCCTTTTCCCCAATCGGAAAGGTAGCCTCTATCTCTCCTAGCGTTTTTATGGCGTCTCCGGATAGGGCTATTAGTTGTACCTCACTTTTCTTTACTGCTACATCGTCTTTGACGCAGGCTTTATTTATTACGGAGACTTCAGCTCCTGAGTCTATTAACATCCTGACTTTGCTGTTTCTTGCTTCCTTTATTTGTACCTTTACTTCATCAGAAAAAAAATTAGATGTTCCAGTTGCTAGCTGGTCTCTCTTCGCTATCCTAAGCGGTTTCCGGTTTGCTTCGGAGTTATCAGTACTTGTTGCAGCGGGAAGAGTTCGTGATCCTCCTGGCTGCGTTGTTGCTTTGTAAGCATTGTAAGGCCGTCGCCCCTGCATGCGTGTTCTATCATCGTTGCTCCATGGGCGATTCCCGCGGTATGCATCGGATGCACCTTTATCGGTGGTGACCTCGTATGTCCTCTTCCTTTCCCCGGCTCCTGCATTGGGTTGTCGTTGGCCATATCCATTCCCTCTTCGGCATTCCCTTGTGAGATGCCCTGTTTTTTACAATTATAACAGTACCGCTGTCCCGTATAGCTTCCAGAGTTCGGGTTGCGGCTTGTTCCTGTCGTAGCGGGTTGCTTCTTGGTTGATCGTTCCTCTTCTATTGCTATTGAGATTGCCTCCTGCAAGTCGGTTGATCGTCGTGATTTGAACAGAATTTTCAGGTCGTCAAGGAGCCCTTCTTGGAAGAGTGTGTGCGTTTGTCTCTTGTAGATCTTAATGGCCGCTGCTTCTTCCACCGGCGTATCCGTCTCTTCTATGCCTACCTCAATTAGCTCGTTGAGTAGTTTGGCTAGCCGGTTCACGTAGGAGTGCGCATCTTCCTGCATTCTTTGTTTACATTGCAGGAGCTCCAGTTGTACGATTGCGAACGTACGTGCTGGTTTATAAATTGAATTTAGCACATCTTCCAGGTGGTCGCTCGCTGTGCTCTCGGGTGGCACTCAGGAGTCGGTGAACTTCTATTCCTTCTTTTTGTTAATGACCTCAATGATGTATTCCGGAATAGTAAATTTCTTATGTATGCGGATGATTTAAGAATATTCCGCCCTATTCGTAGTGGTCTGGATGTGGAGAAGTTGCAGGACGACTTCTGCAGGCTCGAGCAGTGGTGTGCCGCCAATATGTTGCAGCTTAACATCGCTAAATGTGTCGTGATGAGAACGTATAGATCAGTTAGTCCCATTTTATCGGCGTATACTCTATACGATACCCCCTTGACTGAGGTAGGTGAAATAAAGGATCTTGGCGTAATTTTTGTGTCTGGGCTTGATTTCAGGAATCACTACCGGAATATCACGTGTAAGGCGATGAAAACCTTAGGGTTTATCGCCCGATCTGCTAAGCATTTCAGGCGGATCAAATCTCTAAAGTTACTTTACGTAGCACTGGTTCGTCCACTGATAGAGTATGCGTCGGTAATCTGGAGCCCGAGGCATGTTGTTTATATTAGCTTACTCGAAAGGGTCCAACATAGGTTCTGTCGGTTCGCTATGAGAGCAACTGGTACCCCTATGCGATTTTCGGACCATGACTATGGTCCGGCCTTACGGAAGTTAGGGCTCACCACCCTAAGCGACCGCCGAGTCTGTTCTGACCTCCTGTTTCTTTACAAATTAATTCACGGTCAGACTGACTGTCATGAGTTAGTGTCTCGGATATGCTTTCATGCCCCACAACGGTCACTGCGCAAGAGGCCCCTCTTCGATTCAAGGGTCCCGGAATATAGACACTGCACTGTTGATCCGTTAAACCGTGCAATGGGTGAGGTGAACCGATATATTGCTGACGTTGATCTATTCTGGATTGCGCCCGATTCGTTCCGTAGTCTACTGTTATCGCGTATCATAACTTAAGTTATTACTATTTATATCCATTGAAGCTGCGAAGCCTCATCGGCGCCCGCTGACTGTTTAGTCGAGTGTTCTTTGTTATCTGCTGTTTACTTTATTTTATTTTATTTTGTTTTACGTTTATTTGTATTTTATTTTATAGTATTTTATAGTAATCTATCTGTGCATTCGTTGTATTCTAAAAGGGTTTTCCCGTAATTAATAATAATAATAATAATAATAATAATAACTTCTCGTCCGTCTGTTTCGTCGCTTGATTCGTTGCACGTCTTCGCGGTCGCGTGGCTCGTATCGGCGCGTAAATGCTCTCCCGACGAGGCCGTTTCTCAGTATGTCGGAACGGAGTTACACTTACAAGGGAAGATCCCGAACCCGGAAATTAAAAAAATTCTGAAACTGTGGATATGTAGGGGATTTCCTCCTGATTACAACGCAATTTTTTTTTGTTGCCCAAAATCACTTTAAGGGGGTGAAATTAACCCCTAAAAATTCGTGTATTTTCCGATTTTGTGTTATAACTCGCGAACTGTAAGAGATAGAAAAAAAATATCAAGACGAAAGTTACTTCTTTTAATTAGATCTATCGAATAGTAAAAGTTAAATCAATTGTTTAAACAATTAGAAAAAGTTATAAACAAAAATATTATTAATGTTTTTTAAAATTCGTTGTTTCGCGTGAAATCTGAATTGGTGGTTTATATAATTATGAAACAGCATAATCCATTCTTTTTCATACAATTTCAACCTTTGTTGTATCGCGGAACTGTGCTCCTCGACAATCGAAGAACTTTTCAATCCCATTGTAACGTGCCTTAAGCTGCACAACGAGCAATGTTCTTCTAACGTTTATTAGGAAATAATACGCGACGCGTAGTAAGAAAGTAAGATAATTTATATACTTTTGTCTTTAATTACACATGGGGCAAATATATCAGGTGGAAATAGAGGAGAAGAAGGGAACTGTTAGATATAACTGTTCGGGAATCTCCGTTTGCAAAGATTTATCCCGAGCCCAAGACCAATAAATTTCCGGTTCTCGCGAAAAAGGAGGGCCTCCAAAAACCGAAACGTGTTCGTCTCCGAATTACGGAAAAGGATTGCTTTAATAACGTACGCACTTTGAAAATAAGACTGTTTAATTGTCGGAGCACTCGAGCGAACGAGGTATACCGCGTCGTCGTCACCAGAACAATGGCGTTCTTCCAAATCGGCGGTAATGAGGGGGCCAACCGTCCTCCCCCCGCGGCACCCGCTAGCACCGAGCTACTCGGTCCACCCGGGGTCCCGCGGGACGCGGGGGGCACGGGGCTGCCGATGCCTCGATCCCGCCATGCGTATTTACTACATAAAATGTCTGTACAAATAATGTAAGCGTAGTATAAGATAGGATAAGCGTAGTATAAGTTAATATAAGAATAGTATAAGTTAATATAAGAATAGTATAAGTTAATATAAGAATAGTATAAGTAATATAAGAATAGTATAAGTATTATAAGTATTGTATAAGATAAAGAAAAATAAAGAAATAAGGAAACAAAGTCGGATCGAGAGAAGAGGCACGGACCTCAAACTCCTGCTACTATTCGTTTCCGAAACAATAACTTATCCTTATTAGAACTTTTTATTTTTAACATAATTATCGACTTTTCTCTTATTTGCTCATCAAACAAGCGAGACAATGCAGGCGTTTAATACTTTGAAAACACTTTTGTGATGTGAATATATACCTACTTTTGTCTCCCATCAAAGTATTATCTCATGTCTATTGTTCTCTCGAGCATTAATAATGAGAAGACATATATTAGTATTCTTATCGGATGATACATTATTTGCAAGAAAAATAAAGATGATCAATTTTAATAAGACATTTCACTGTCCAAACATGTTTTCTTCAGACGTCATAAAGTAAGATACATACACATATGCTATATATATATAAGATAGGTATTAACAGTTCTATCTGTGTCGGCACGGCAAAAGTAATAAATGCTTCGACTCGTTATTATTGTCAGTAGTATCGAAGGCATTTGAAGAGTAAAGACTCATTAACAATAAGAAATACTAGTTTATTTGTAGTTTAAGTATAGGTGTTAACAGTAAATGTACGTTGATTCTGTGTAACAAACGTGTGGTGTTGAAAATGGTTCCCATACATCCTGCAAATGTAATTCGTTTACTTATGACACCATTCCTAATTGAGAACAATAGTGAGACGCCTGTTAATAATAGAGAAATGGAGTTACATGACATAATAAAAGATATGCTTATTAAATCGCAAGCAGACACATCATTTTCAATGGAAACTGATGTTACATTAGAATTTTTGGAACTGTTTAGACCACATTCTGTAGAATTTGTGGATGATATATATGTACCTACACGCGAAGAACTTTTAAAACCGATAGAGTTCGAAGAAGAGCAGTGTGTACCAGAAGAAGGAGGTATTGTGACTTTAGAATATAAAACAAAGGCTGTTGCATTTTGGAAGAGTGGTAAGAAGAGCCGGCTTTCTTTACAATCTGTCAAACATAAATTTCGAAAAGTTTCATCCGTACAACAATTGTATAGGTGAGTGGTAAACGATGTACTGTTATGTTATGCTGCTTCGTATCTATTTGTTTTATATCTATGCAAAATTGCCTTGTTTTCATTAGATGGGAAGAAACGGTGAGCAGAGGAGGGACACGACGGGAAAAATTGTTACAAATTTCTGAATATGTGTATAATAAGTTTGTTGACGGGATTGAAACTCATGCCATTATTCATGATTTGGACCTTCAAAGATGGGCCTTACAAGCTAATGAAGAGACAGGGTTGGACAATTTTAAAGCATCTCGACATTGGATCTGGAATTTTAAGAGAACGTATAAAATAGTTTCAAGAAAAGTCAACAAATTTATTACCAGATCATACGGTACAGATACCGCGCAATTAAATGAAATTGCTTCGACTTTTGTGAATAATGTAAAACCTCGTATTCGAGATATCGGAACAAACAATACATTCAATGCTGATGAAAGCGGATTCAATCTCGAATTACATTCGGGCCGTACTTTAGCTGAACAAGGAACCAAAAGTGTTACAGCAGTCGTACAGTCTATATCCGCTACTACACATAGCTATACCATATTCCCCACAATATCAGCTTCTGGGAAACTACTCTCTCCGCTATTTATTGTTCTGCAGGAAAAGGATGGTAATTTTGGTCCACGTGTACAACAATCTTTGTTTCGACCGTGGAATGTATATATACAGGCGTCCACATCTGGAAAGTTAACAGGTGAACTGGTTATGGAATGGTTAACAAACGTATATCTACCACATGCGGGATCTCGAAGTGTTTTGTTATTGGATTCGTGGACTGGTCACTGTCCATCTACATTACGAAACGGTATACCAGCTAATCAACATGTGGAAATATACACAATACCGAAAAAAACTACAGGAATGATACAACCGCTTGATGTATATGGTTTCCGGATATGGAAAAACTTTATACGAAAATTTTTCGACCTTGTATTATTCTTTAATTACGATGTTCAACTAAATGCAAGGAATAATGTCATTAAATTACAGTCTCTTATTCATAATCAACTTTCATCACCAAAGTATCACGATGTGTTTGCTTACGCGTGGTATAAAAGTGGATATACTGTTGAGAAACCAAATCAGTTTGAAAATCCAGTAGATTTCGCTTTTTCACAACAAGATTTCATACATCCACCTCGTTGTTCCATTTGCGGTAATTATGCTATCATACGATGTGCGTGGTGTTACGTCCTGAAGGGACTGTCTGTAGATCACCCCGAGCGGCTGGAATGATCTACCGGGTTCTTGCTCTTTTAAAGGGCTTAGGCCCACCTTGACTATACTTACCAGGAAGGGGAAGGGGTTGAAATGAATGTTTACAAAGGGATTTAAGGAACAACGATAAAATTCAGTATATATTCTGAGTAAAGATAATATATATTACATACCTCAGAGACGGCGCTCCGTCTCTGCTGACGCTAGGGTATCGCGCGTGGCACGCTTGCCGTCTAGCGTTTCAATCGCTCGCAGAGTCGCTGACCCAAGGGTAGGTCGTGGTCGCTCGCTGTGCTCTCGGAAGTCGGTGGCCCTGGGGCCCGTCGTAGCGCACTGTCTCTAACGTCGGATTTCGATTTTCGCGAGGGGCTCTCCCGGCGAGGCCGTTTCCAGTATATCGGACGGAGTTACCCTTCTCACGAATTCTATCGGCCGAGCGTACTTCGCGGACTCTACGCGGAGACGTGGTCGCGGTATCTAGACGGTCCTCTGGTCCGTCGTCACTTCCTATCTCGAGTTCAAGAATGAGAATGTTCTATCGGTGGGTGGAGTTCCTACCGCGCGTACGCGTGTCGATCAGACCGACTCCAAAACCCAAAATCGAATGCCCCGTTCCAAGTCGCCTGCTACCGTTCTTGCCTCGCGTTTTCGAAGTCCGTAGGGGGAAATCGCCCCGTCGGCACCTGTCGATCGCTCCCTATTTCGAAATCTCGAGGCCCGGCTGTCGATGGTCACGTTATGCAGACGACCATAGATTCCGCGGTTCGGCGACCTGGCTGCCGCGCGCGAGGCGATTCCGCTGAATCGCCAATGTCGAAAGAAAGCGACGCGTGGATAGCGAGCACGGGATGGACCTGAAGGGCCCATGTAACAGCTCCCCGCTTAGACACGAAACGGTCTCGTGAGTCCGTTTCGTCGTTGCCCGTGTGATGCTGTCCACGCGCACACTTTCGCTAAGCGGCTTAAAATTACGGTAGGCGCTACTAAATCTAGGGGTTGCAAGGGAATGACAATAATTGTGGTCGTTTTAAGCGAAAATAGAATGTGAAATCATATATTGTTACATAATAATAATGATGAGTAATACCCCCCAAAAAAAAAAAATAAAAAATTTTAATATGTATAATAATGTCCCCCCAAAAAAATTAAGTAACGGCCATGGGGGAGGGGGGGGAGGCTCCTAGCGGCAACTCCTGCTTTGACGCTCTGCTGCAAATTTAAGGAAAGCGAAAAACATTACAACCTAGTCGCGTCACTTTTAAGTGATTACAATTTGTGTATGGTTTACCTGGCAGATAGCCACTTCTTACTCAGCCCCAGCGGGCACTATCCACGGCACATCCCTGGGCTTTGGTGGCTCCAAGGGCCTTGGTGCGTCCAAGATCGGGAACGCCGGCAGGTACTTCGGCTCTACCTCCAACAGGGCGCGGATGCGTCCCGTGCAATTCCCCGGGGTTGTCTATGTTAGGTGCCGACTCCGGCACTCCCGGCAGCGGGTGAGGTCCAACATCCTCTCCTCCACCACCAGCCAGTGGACTGGTACTCGCCGGTAGAAACGGGGGAAGCCCCGGGGGGGCCGAAGCCACGCACACGCGTCGCACAATGTATGGTACTTGTCCGCCTCGTGCACCCAAACTTGGCAGTTCCCGCCGTCCATACTGTTCGGCGGGCGGACGCAGACCCTTCTCCAAAAGGGGGCTTGGAGCCACCTCGGTATCACTACTTCCGCTAGGGAAGTTCTGGTGTACTTTGTATCGTTGAATCTTTTCGTGGTGTCCATTATTTTCTTTATAAGAGACTGTGTCGCGCTCGCTTGATTGACGGCTTATATACAATTATCCCTACTACCTAATTATCGCAGCAGAGCGCATCGCGGGGGTCGGTCTTAAGACTAACGCGCGGGGTTTTCCGCTGTGATCAGCAAAACCACGCCCTAGAATATTTCGAAGTATGGCTCGGTACCCGCGAAACTTCTCGCTCGTTCCACGTGGGCTCCTTCTCTTGTCCTCGTGGACGGTATAACGGGTAGGTCGGAAGGAAAAGAGGTAATAGCAAGAGGACGGGGTCGTGAAATTATTTGAGGAGGAGGGCGGGGTGCTATCATTTCTATGTTGACCTTTGCTTCTTTCCTTGAGGGCTCTCGATGTTGTGTCCGACGTGCCCTCCAAAAACGGTATCCAATCCAGACAATCAGGAGGATGACGAAAAGTCCTCCCAGTCCTGGCATTCCGTAGGTGACGTAATTTGAGAGATTTTCGGTTCGGTGATGAGTGGCCAGCTCCCTTGCCTGCCTCTCTATGTCCTCCAGTGCGATTGCGTTTGCTTTCGCATGGGTATCCTGAAGGGTCCCTTGAGGTTCCTTTTCTTGATGGTCGGCTAGGATTTTTACGTGATGTTCTGTGAGTGTTGGCAGGATTTCCGAGATATTGATGCTAATAGATGGTTTGTAGATGGTTGTCAATTCTTCGGTGTCGACTCCGGATGCCCAGATCTGGTCGGTCCCGATTTTGGCTTGACAATCCTTCCTCAGTTGCAATATTCCTGCACCCTGGAGCACTTCGTATCCGGCCGCATGCTTATTGCATTGCACCTGTAGTGCCAAGGTGCCCTTGATAGAATATAACCAGGTGTTGGGTGCGATCATCTTCTTGAGGAAGGTTCGACTTCCGGTGAGAGCTTGGATGTTGCAACTAGGCCATTTGATGTTTTGTGGTCTTAGTAGGGCATCCGTTTCGCAGCTTGGTGTTTTTTCCAAATCCTGTAGTGGTAGGCTGAGTTCGCACATGTACATGCGATGATGTTTTCTGCATCCTGTGATGTAGTTTTCGTCCGGCATGAAGTATTGAGAGTTGATTTGACTGACGGCTAGGTAAGGTGTTCTTGGTTTTATGAATATAGGGGTAGAGACATTGGTCGATATAGCTTGGAACGAAGGGCACGGTTGAATGTAATAAAGATCGAAGGGAATATGGTCCAATAGAGGAATGTCTAGAGACAAGAGAATTCGCCCTTGTGAATAAGCTACGTTCAATTTGGTCACCCCTTGTAATTGTTCCGAATTTAATTCCTCTGGTGTCAGCGGAAATTCGTATGGCGTGGTTTCGCGAATTCGTTCGCAAGTCCGCGCAAGCTGACTTGGGGACAATACGGCCGGATGTAATATACCGAGTTTCGCGAACGTTAGCGCGTCCGTGATTATGATCAACGCGGCTACATATTCGTCCACGTGTCTGGTCATTAAAAATGTCCATGACGAAAAGGCTAATTCTAATTCTATTTTCGTTTCGCGTTCGTCCAATTGACGGATACCCGATCCTATTTCCTTAATTCTATCGCTCATGGTTTGTACGGAACCAGATACAGATTTTAGTGCTTCGTGTATATCTTGAAATTCGGATTTTATAATATGAGTTTGGTTTCCTAGCAATTCGGCGAGGTGGTTCTGATCTTTGTAGAGTTTATCTATTTCCTGATTATAATATTGCGCGTCGTCGCTGTCCAGTGTTCCGAAAAGGGCCTTACTCAGCGATCCGATGAATCCCAAGGGCACCGATCGCTTGGTACGGTGAAACTGAGGCTTTCCCAATATGCCTAGTAATAATTCTTCGTAGCGGTTTGCGTCGTGAAGTTTTCGTTGTAAGGCCGAGTTAAGGGCGTTGGCTGGGCAAGACGTCCAATTGTACGCCGTACACATGGTCTTCATCCGGTTGATCTGGGGTTGGGTTTCTGGTCGCGAGGACAATACTTCCGCGACTCCGATACCCGTGACCAGTCTCCACTGGGTATGGAAAACTCGAAGAGGTCGAATCTTTTCATAGTACAAGCCCGGGTTGTTTTTGAACTGCCATATTCGGTAATCCCCGTCGATGGCGTTCGCGGTGGCGGTCGTCCAAAGGAACGTGAGCAAAATTAGGCCACGTCCATCCATGGTGTTCGTATCGAGGATTTTCCGAAATGAATTTTCGCGAGGGGTTCTATTGTTTTTAGTAGCTAGTAGTAAGATCAGGCGGGTTCTAACGCAGGTCCTCTGAGGGGAGCGCGGGGGCGGGGGGAAGTGAGGGCGCGCGGGGGAGCGCGGCGGAGGGAAGCATGGGCGCGGGGCCTGCGGGGAGAGGAAGACTGGTTGCGCGCGCACGAGCCGCGGAGTGGGGGAAGCCGCGATGATGGAGGGGATCACTCCGGGCCGAGCTGTCGCGGAGACCTCTCCGCGTCGGACCCACCGCTGGAAATTTCCGCGGAGGGAGAGGCCCACCCCCGAAATATTTTTAGGCCTGGCCGAGGGAGGGAATGACCCCCAAATATTTTTTTCAAACCAACAGATACTTTCCCCCAACGCAGAGAAATAATTTTTTAATCAGCGATCCAGCGAACCATTATGTAGAAAACAGACATATTTTTTTTCAAACAAATATGCGACATTCTAAAGCGTTCCGATTTTAGCGTCGCAGCGTATCGCGCGATCTCGCGTAATTCGAATCCTCTGAAGCAGCCGTGCAGGATGTCATTTTTCGCGGCGCGAAGAACGTACGAATCATAGAAAGAATTATGCGGCGCCAACAGAAATTTTTTCCCCAACGCAGAGAAATAATAAATTTGAAACGTTTAATCTTAAAATTAGGTGGTGAGGAGAGATGGAGGAAGATGGATAAATAAAATGTAGAAATAATATATGGTTAATAAATTTAAATATATTGTTACAAAAAATATGATTGAAAACGATTAATAATAAATGAATAAAAATATAAATTAAAAGAAAAAAGAATGAAAAATATATAAAAACTATGGCGACGGCGGCGGCGTAAATATCGCCCCCGGCCACTCAGGTGGCGGCGATGGGGGCGATGGTGGCGGTGTAAACATCGCCCCCAGCCACTCGGGTGGTGGCGATGGGGGCGACGGCGGCCACAACCCCTCGAACCACTCGCGTGGTGGCAATGGGGGTGATGGTGGCAATAGTCCCTCGAACCACTCAGGAGGCTGCGGCGGTGGTGGTGGCATTAGTAGCCCCCTGAGCGGATCGAGGGGAGGCGACGGCTGCGGCGTTAATATGCCCCCAAACCATTCGAGGGGTGATGACGATGGCTGGGACGGTTGCGACGACGTCGATGACGGCTGCGATGGTGATGGTGGGGGCAGCGAAGGGGGTCCCGGGGGCGTCATCACCCACCCCGAGTGTGACGACGATGGCAACGACCTGTAATGGTGATGTTGAAATAATTCCATGGTGTTCATATTTTTGACGAGATAAAAAAATGAAAAAATGAAGAAAAAATTACGGTGATGGTTGGGGTGACGACGGCTGCGACGGTGTCGATGGCGGCCACCAGGGTGACGACGGCGGCGACGGTGTCGCCGGCGGCCACCAGGGTGCCGTATCGCCAGATGATGACGATGATGGGGGTAGCGATGGAGGCCCCGGGGGCGCCATCACCCACCCTGGGTGTGACGGTGGTGGCAACGGCCTGCTAACGTCAATCCAGGGGGGTGATGGGGACCGCGGCCGTCGCAGGGCCCCCAATTGCAAGTACGGCACCCATGGGCGCCGCAGTCGCGCAACCATCGCGGGACCAAACACCAGCCCTGAATGTCGCCGCATCTGCGGCTCTTCGGGAGGCACCACCGGGGGTGCATGCTGGGCCGCCGTCAGGGCCTCTGCTAAACTTGCTAATTGATTTATCAACAATTCCTGGTCCTAGAACACAAAACGTCGATATAATATTGACACATTAAACATAATAAACATGAAACACACAGAATAATTCAGTGTATTACACACCTGCGGCGACAATGACGGCGGCGGTGGCGACGACGACGACGACGACGACGACGACGACGACGACGAAGAGGATGGTATTATCGGTAAATGCTAAAAAAACATAAAAAACCCGCGATATAATATCGATTTAAATGACTAAACGCGATAAATATCAAAAGTATTGTTATGTACATACCTCCGGGGGGTCCCTGCATGGTTGCTCATCCCACTCAGGGGCAATCCTGCTTAATCCCATAAAAATGCAACACTTTAACACTTTGAACACTTTGAACACTTTTGAACACTTCTAATATTGTCAAGCTTTGACAGACGACTGGTCTCGTAGCATCTCTAGACTCTTGGATGTAAATCCTTATCATGAAATCGAGAAGTGCGTAGCTTTGCAAAAGTACAATACTGTTGTTCTTCATCTTCATTTTCGCTGACCATTCTCTCCTTCTCTTCTTCATATGCTCGGGGAGTTCCATCAAAAAAATTCGCGGAGTAGAATAATCTTTGGTATATTGTAACTGCTCAGAGGTTAGGTCTCCAGCACAGAGAAATAGTAATTTTTGAAGCGTCCAATCTTAAAAATTAGGTGGTGAGGAGAGATGGAGGATGATAGGTAAATAAAATTGTGAAATAATATTTTGTTTAATAAAATTTTATTTTAAAAATTAGAAGAACAGAAAAAAAAACTAGGAATTGGAAAAAATATAAAGGAATATAGAGGAATATAAATAAAAAAGACATAATTAGGAATATAGAAAAGACATAATTATTAAAATATAAAAAAAATTAGTGAAAAAAAAAATGAATATAAAACAAATAAATTATTTTTTTAAGATGAGGGCCCAGGGTGCATATAGGGCGATGGCCGAAATCGGAATCTCGGGGCCCTTATAGCAGGTGTTGGTGGTGGTGGTGGTGGTAGTTGTGGTGGTGGTGGTAGTTGTGGTGGTGAGCCCTAGAACATGCAAACATCTATATAATATTGGTACATTAAACACAATAACCATAAAAATGCACAAAACAATGCAAATTATTTAAAAAAAAAAAATGCACAAAACAATGCAAAGTATTACATACTGGTGATGGTTCCGGCGATGGTTCCAGCGATGGTGGTGGGGGAGGCGATGGTGGTGGGGGAGGCGATGGTGGTGGTGAGTGCTAAAACATACAATAATGGGTATAATATTAGCATATTAAAAACATAATAAGCATAAAAAAATCGTGAAAACATTGGGGAGTATTCGATACATACCTGTAAGTGCTCCCTCCACCCCATCCAATTAAAATGTACTTTTTTATAATAACCCATACCGTACTACGTTCGAAACATAAATGGTCATGCAGCAACTCCAGGCTCACGCATCTTAACTGTTATCTTGAAGTTGAGAAGTGCTTATGCAGCAAAGTAATATGTTGTTGTTGTTTTTTTTACCTTCTTCTTCTTCACCTTCTTCTTCGCTGACCAGACATAATTGCAACCACCGTCTTAATCTAGCGTACCTCCTACGTATTTTAGGAGGTTGAACCACCACCACCATCTTAATCTAGCGTACATTATATATTTTAGGAAGTTGGGGAGAGTGAAGAAAAAAACATTTATGCATTAAAAAAAAATTGATTACATTTTATTTATGAAATTCCATCTGGTGTTTAAACCACCAGTTGAATATTTTAAATACATTTTGCAAAGCACAATGCTTTGCGTGTCTGCCACATCGCAGAGTATTAACTACATTTAGCTTATTTAGAGATTTGATATCCTCGTAATCAATGTCCAGTGTCTCAATGACCACGTCCGCTCTCGTATTTTCATCGAGGAAATCCGCAAGCCAGTCGCGTTTCTGCAACCCTTTAACGTATACGATATGGGATGAGTCATCTTCTTCGTCCATAGCATCAGCTACAGCTTTCGTAATTAGCTGTTTAGCCATACTGTATGGAACGTCTCCATCTTCCCACCGTAGTCCATGATGTTTTGCCACCAACCACCGGATGCTCGATTTGTCAGATTTCGTGAGAAGATATTGCGGCATCGAACTCCCAAAAATATAGTGCGAGAGAATTGTTCCCTTTCGTAGGACTGCCACTTCCTTCACGATAAATCTTCCGTCAACGATGAACCCTTGCAGGTCAACAAATGTTGGTACGACCATTATCGGTACAATGTAAAGGTCCGTTCGCTTCCAAGACAGACAGGAGAATGCGATCTTTCGCGTAAAGCATCTCGATTTTCATGATGAAATTTTGTACGAATTTGACGCAGGAGAGGGTGGACAAGTAGCGTGGCAATTTAATTGATTTTGCGCACCACGTTTGTCAGCGGATTGTATTCAACCACCCGATCGTGCAGAATCAGACAGTAGGCTGTAGTATTTGCAGGCACATTCTCTTTGCAATCGAATTCTATGCGCACGTCCACGGTGCTATTCTTGATCGACTCATTTTGTCGCGAGCAATCAATCACCACGAGGGGACCAAATTGCAAAAATTGGGCCACGGTGAATAATGCCTCGTTGCAACTATGTCCATAATACGATTTACGGAAATGTGTATACATGTTAAACAAGATGGCATGCCTATTCTTGTCAAAGTCCAAGTTCATGTCATCGTACGGGTAAAATTCCGAATTGAGAAAAAGTTTTACATTGGTTAATTTGCAGTGGTCGAACCGAGTAACATCTTCGGTCATCACATTCTTTCGAGCAGTCTGTAGAGCAAAGATAATGTATCGCGGCTTCTCCAGCTGTGCAGCTGCCTTCACGGCCCAGGAGTGCTTGGTTGTGCTCTGTAAGAGAGGATACTCATACAGATCCCAGGAGCGAAAACTAATGCTCAGGTTTTGTCCACTTTCCAAAGCATGTAGCAACGATAGCTTATTAACATCGTTCAGCGTCACATGAGGCATCCGCCATTGTACTTTAAGTAATTCAATTTCTGGTTCCAACGTTGGTGATCCTATTAGAGAATTGTTATCGTTGCGCGATCGTATTAAAATCAATTCGTGACGCGCATTAATAACCATGCGTTTGTAGTCCTCGCAAAATCCCAGCAAATATTTGAGCGGGATGCAAAAATTGAAATGATTTTTCACTATTAGCTCATCATGCCGTTTCAAGCCCCATCCAGCATTCTCCATATTCTTGTCTTCGTCAGATGTCAGCGATACATAGTTTTTAAGCGTGCTAGTTATTCCAACGTTTCTGTTACGGTCAATCTCCACGCCATTCAGCTCATATCGAATCTCATCAAATATGAACGCCATGCAATTATTTCCCAACATCACCGTTAATGCATCATTTGGCTTATTTATCATCAATTTCCCCTCCACGTAGAGGAAACTTTCACACGGCAATGTGTATAAATCCTGCTGCTGTATAGGTATTCTTATCTCGTCGCTGTGTCCAAACGTTGTGTTGACGTATGGGTTGTATGTATGTGTCTCAAGCTTGACGATGCGATCATCAAACGTCGGCTTCCCTCCAATGCTTAGAATGTCAGCCATTTTTCAACTTAAATCCGTACAACGAATCCCAGCGATTTCAAAAAAGCAATGTTCACAGCACTGAGCCTCTTCTTTTTAGCGTAATCAGAGCTGTTGCTGTTGTTACAAACAATTCCGCTTGGAAGAAACGTGTTTCTGAAGTCGTTCAAAACAAGCATCTCATTCGTTCGCACCACGTGTATTATCGTCGTCGGCGTACGTGCAGTCTGATGGTAATCTCTTCACCTCGAAAATCGAGCAATTGTCCGTCTTGATCCACAACGCGTATCGTTAGATCCGTAATGACCCGTGCAGTGATTGGAAGGTAAATGATCTGCGCGGGCGTTTCCGATATCTTATATCCTGGTGGGACTCTCGGAGAAAATTCATGTATCGTATGTACGCGCTTTCCATTATTGTACGCGCCAGCGGTCACGCTACATTCTATGCGAATAATGTTTACATTCATGATATTAATTGGATTGTCCGATTCGTGCCACTGTCCTGGTTCTAATACCCGATTCATCGAGAATCCCAGTAGCGATCCAATGTTATTGGGCTTTGTAAAGTCTACGGCGAACCGACAATACAGCTCGCTTTTCATGGTGTTGTTGTTGGGGCGCAACACTATTGGATACACATCGTTGTCGCCAACATCGCGGGCATCGGTACCACCGAGATTTTGAGGATATCGCTCGAGTAATCGTTGCTTCAAATACTTGGCAATGGCGTCTAGTTCGTAGGAGCCGTGGGGAATCGTAATGTATTCATGGTCGGCATCAACGCTGTTGTTGGTGTCATAGTTTACGACGAAGTAGAATTTATCGTTGCTCGAGTCGATGTTCGGTATTGTATGATAAGTTTCAAAGGTGGTTAGACCAAGCTCGTAATCATCATCACTGAAATCTATGGGTGGAAAATAGCTCACCGCGAGGGTGCTACTCTTGCCGGTTAGAGTGAATGTTAACGACATATTCCGAGCTGTACGACTCGAGTAGTACTGAATCATAGCGGTTGGAAGTCATCCCTTAAATTTGGTGCCGATCGTTTGTAGAAAGCGTAGACATAGTTGTCCACAATTGCTCTGATCGTACTTCTGATAAGACGTTCGATTGTATTCGATTTTTACAGCATCTTTATCCAGATATTGCACCAATTCCTTAGGCGGTCGAAGATTGCCAAAGCTGTCGAAATATACAGCTCGACACCCTCTCTTCGCATATGCCACCCAATGAGTCCCCGACCCCTCGACATTGTCCAAATTTACGATACCGCTCTCGTTTCG
This sequence comes from Andrena haemorrhoa, assembly GCA_910592295.1. NCBI lineage: Eukaryota > Metazoa > Arthropoda > Insecta > Hymenoptera > Andrenidae > Andrena > Andrena haemorrhoa. Next base: position 21,612,915 of record OU342940.1, read on the forward strand.
ACGCACTCCTCCGGCTGGTAGCGCGTTGCGCATAAAAACACCTCTAAAGAATGGAATACGCATACGTTTTGCCAAATCCTCCAATTGCTTGTCGGTAGTTACACCCACAGGCATTTTTAATGTCTTTTCGGCGTTTTTTTTTTTCGTTTCGATATTCCCTGTCCGCGCTTGTATGGTGTGAGATAAAGTCCGCGACCTTCCATGGAGCGATTATGACGTTGCATTTCCTGTAGTTGACGTTGCGCCGCCTTATTATCGTTTACCGCCTTGGCGATCCCCGCCGCTCCGCCAGCCAATGATCCGAGAACACCTAGCAGCGGGAGAAGTGGTAATATACCACCCCGTTTTGCCACCGGAAGAATCCGCTTTTGCGACGCTCTCTGTGGAGTCCTTTTGCGGGTTTTTGTTTTCATCCCCATTCCGATTTTCGTCTTGGCCTTCATAGCCGCCCAAACAGCTGTAGCAGCGCCTCTTTCACCCAGAGTCGAGTCTCGCGCAACGATACGTTTTCGCGCTTTGTCAGCGAGTACGTTATCTGCCGCGTGTCTTTCACTGAGATCGTTGCTGCGGGAATACGCAATATCGTGTTCGCGACACGCTGCGTCCAACGGATTTATGCCTTGATCACCTCTAGCCAATCGTTTTGCTAGATGAGTTCCTGGACCGCAAAACTGGTATCCCGGGATATGTAATTCGATGGGTAGTGCGTTTATCGCGCGATTTAACAAACCACAACCTTTCTTTACTCTCGTCGGTGACATTCGCCACAGTTTTTAATCAGTGGTGCTGGACCGTCGATATGCGTTCGCTGCCAAGGGCGATTATAATGTTCCAAGCACCGACGATACTGTCGAACCTCAGAATCAGCTTTTATATGCTCGGGGAGTCTGTCCCACAACTGATCAATGTGTCTGTCAAACTCGCGGAGTAGAATAATCTTTGGTATATATTGCAACTGCTCAGAGGTTAGGTCTCGAATATCGCAATTATCCGACAGGACCAGAAGCATTTTGAATACTGAGCTGGTTTGCTTCGGCGTGGGCCTATAAATAGGACGCGTCGCCGCTTCGACGTATCAAAATCATTTTTCACGGTTCATGGAGAGGATGCGATTCGTGCGACAACCTGTGGCGATACGCGTGACAAATTTTGACGATAAATCGCAAATGATGTCCCCGAAAAAAACAAGACGCAGACATGGTAGCATGCTACCAAACACTATCCGTTCCCTCATTTGCGGCCCATCAAATTGTGGAAAGACCAACGTGTTGGTGAGCTTGTTGGAAAGTCCTCACGGCGTCCGCTTCGAGAACGTGTACGTGTATTCCAAGTCGTTGCAACAGCCGAAATATCAATATTTGGAGAATTTATTGACTCCGATAGATGAAATTGGCTACTTTACGTTTTCGAATAACAGTGACGTCATCCCACCGAGCGAATCGCTTCCGAATTCCATTTTTATCTTTGATGATGTGGCTTGCGATAAGCAAGATACAATAAGGGAATACTTTGCAATGGGGCGCCACTCGAACGTCGACTGCTTCTATCTCTGTCAGACGTATGCAAAGATTCCCAAACATCTTATACGCGACAATGCGAATCTGCTGATTCTGTTTAAACAGGATGGTACCAACTTGAAACATGTGTACAACGATCACGTAAACACCGACATGTCTTACGAGGATTTCAGTGGTTTGTGTCGTAATTGTTGGCAGCGGGAGTATGGTTTCGTGGTAATAGACAAGGATAGTGCGATGTCCAATGGACGTTATAGAAAGGGATTTAACGAGTTTGCGATACCATGAGATGGTCAATTGTCATCAACACGCCGGCGAGAAAGCAACGTCTACGGCACAATGATGATCGACATCGATAATCTGGAGATTAAGGATCGCGAGAGAATAGCGAAGGAAATTGCAAAAACTAGTGAAGCCATTCGCAAGAAACATCAGGCTTTGAAGACTGGCAAGATGGATGAAGATATTGCGTTGGAGAGATACTTTAAACCTGTTGTCGAACCCTTAAAACATATTGTTGAAAATACCACAGCGGTGGATGCTGACACGTCACCGCTGATGAGCACAGACATCGAAGGGAATGAAACATTAACGCCTAAAACAAAAATTGGGTCGAAAGGGAACACATCGCGCAAGACAAAGAGGAAACCATACATGTCATTGGAAAAATCAATTGTATCCTCCACACCAATTCAATCGAAGCGAAAACGACAGAATGTCGCATCAAACGATTCACCCGTTCCTCCCACACCAATAAATACATTTCTGGGTGTACAATCGCTCACAACCAATGATGAGGACGACGTTTTCGAAACTACACCCGATGAGTCATTTGCAACATCTATTAGACAGCAATTCCAGACATCCGAGGGACAAGAAACGTTCCGCAGCCATTTCGGCCCGCTGGGGCAAAAATACATGAGTGCAATCCTAAGTGGTGATAGGGATACAGCAATGGACTATGTGTACGGCGTATACTTTGGCAATAGTGGAACGATGCTTGGGGATAAGGCTTTCGATATAGACAAGTCTGATAATATAATCATAAATGGTGTAAAATACGGAGGAACACCCGGCCTATACGAACTGATTTTCAAGAGAATTCCCGATGATGCTATATACACAGATGCCGATAAACAAAAATATAAAAGCATACTGCTGACGACGAATGCCTACAGACGCGGTCATAACGCTCAAAATCCCGTATTGGGTAATAAGGGATACAAGTATAAAAATGTAATTGCACCACTACTCCCCCGTGTATCAACCAGTAAGGCGGGGAAAGGTCTAACAACACCGCGAGCCATGGTGGTAAACGATAGCAAGATCGATTACGTGCACTGGGACGATCCCAACGAGCTGGTGGACCGATTCCGTTTACTGGAAGCGTCACGTCAGGCGGGTAACAACTCACATGACAACGAGATTCTATCGATTATCGAGGAACTCCGCGAGGAAGGCCTCATTATAAATTAAACCGCACGTCGATATTTGCACTGTATGCATCGAGATGTCGATCAACAAATTTGGGGTATCGCTCGAGAAGAGTGGAGCAGCTAGAATGGACTATTACAAATGGAACGGTGTGCTTCGAAATTACATGCGAGATAACGCTCTTTGCGTGGCTGGTGCGGACTTTGATGCAAAATCACGCAAGATACGACGCGTAGCGCAACCCACGGCTGACAGTGATGCCGTCAATAAATTATACATGGAAAAGAGCATTAAACTTTTGAGAGAGCAGCAGGAAGAATTAGAGAGGAAGCTGGTCGTGTTTCAGAGAGATATGATGACGCTGCAAAACAGCGTTCAAAAGATATCGCAGGTGTCGAATTCTATCCCACAGCAGCGCTGCGAAGGAGAATCATGCGAGACGATTGAACTTGTCCAGAATTTCCTCGGCACATAATGCACGTACACGATAATTATCGAATCATTCATGTCAAAGACACCTCTACGATCAAACATGCAGCCATTATCGAAATCCAAGAGTAAAGGAAACCATGGTCGCAAGAAGCTACAACTCGTTGAGGAATTGCATGCTCCAGCCCGAAGACATTTCCCACGGAGGCGCGTCATAGTGCATGGATACGATGATCTGTGGCAAGCTGACATTGTAGAAATGCGTCCATACTCGCGATTCAACCAGGGTTACCACTACATACTCACCATCATCGATGTGCTGAGCAAATATGCATGGGCGGTACCGCTCAAGACTAAAAGTGGTGCTGAGGTGACTAAAGCGTTTGCAAAGATATTTAGAGATCGATATCCAAAAAATTTGCAAACCGATCAAGGAAAAGAATTTTACAACGCCGATGTGCAGAAACTCTTGACGAAGCATGACATTAATCATTATTCGACGTATTCGGTGATGAAGTCCTCCGTCGTAGAACGTTTCAATCGAACTTTGAAGAACAATATGTGGAAACTGTTTACGCTGAATGGAACCTATAGATGGATCGATACGCTACCAAGTCTACTTGCAGAGTATAACGCACGAAAACATAGAACCATCGGAATGCGTCCTTGCGATGTTACCCCTGCGATCGCCGAGAAGCTGCTAGCCACCGTATACAGCAACATAAAGATCGCTGCTCCCGCGAGATTCAAATTAGGCGAGTTTGTGCGCGTGAGCAAATTTAAAACCATCTTCGATAAAGGCTATACACCGAATTGGACAACGGAGGTGTTCAGGATAGCTAAAGTACAGACAACTAATCCCGCGACGTATCTGCTCGTCGATTCCTGTGGAAAACCTGTTGCCGGAGGATTCTACGAACATGAGCTGCAACGCGTCATCGATCCTGATGTATATCTAGTGGAAAAAGTTTTGCGTAGGAATGGGGATAAGGTGTACGTCAAGTGGCTGGGGTTTGATAAATCACACAATTCATGGATAAATAAAAATAATGTATTGTAAATAAATACAATGATACATATACATATACATGAGTGAACAATTTTATTTGATATAATTCCACCAATTTACAATAATATTTTAATAAATGCATATGCACCGATTTTTACATAATAATATGCCCTATTTAAATAATTTCCATACATGTGCGAAGAATTATATATTTTTATACAATAATTCTACCATTTATAATAAATACAATAATTTCTATTTTACAAGGGTATTTTATAATGTCCCCAGGGCAAAGTGTCGGTCGAATCGGGTACGATATGTCGCTTGTCGTCGTACGGACTTAGAGCGATTTTGGATTCCGAAATGGTGTACACTTTGTGCAATTTAGACCTTATGCACGATTGTCTGCGAACCATTTCGATCTCCCTATGCAAACACTGCGCGTAGTCGTCGAAAGTTATCGTTCGGGCTATGACGTTGGTCTTGACGCCTTTCGCCTTTTTCGTATCTTTTTTACCATCTACGCGGAGTGCATACATTTTCGCTCTAAGACCTACGAATTCGGTCATTATCGCACCGTTATTTTCGTCCTTCATCAGCCCCGGAACCTTCTTATTTACATGCGGCATACTATATGCATTATCAGTAGGATAATCGGATGTGTCGAATCTATCGATATTGTGTTTCATGGTCTCGTAGATATCGTCGCATTTAATGTGATAAATGAGGCTGTCTGTGTCCGTATATAGAATTTTACAATTTTGGCCGTGCAGTGGAGACATGTACTCGTGATGAAATTCATACAAACAAATTTTTGATATGTCCAGGATGCACATACCCACGTATATCGGTTTGTTGAATTTCACCTCGAGTTTTCGCAATTCAACAGCTATTAAATTTTCCGAAAAAACACTTCTGCTATGGAAATTCGGTTTCGCGATCATTGCCTCCACACCATATCGCCCTTCCCAATGTGTCAAAAGTTTTACATCCACGTGATTTCGTACATTTTCCATAGTTTTACCGAATACCGCGTTGTTCATCAATTTGTACAAATTTTTTTCAAAATCATTTGTCGCGCTTGTTCTAAACCGTGTATTTAGTTCGATGTAATCGCGGAGCCAGGGGGATTGAGCGAATTAGGGCCCTTTACACGGACGTTCCCGGCGCGCGTTCCCGGCGTGCGTTCCGGCTTGCGGCACGCAAAAGTACGTGAACGCCGGAGCGACGCTCCTGCGTGCGCGCCAGAAGGTTATACTCGCCACTACTTAGAGACAACGGGTTCGGCCTCACATTTCTACGTCGACTCCATCCACATGTTTTTTCCACGATCCACCGCAGTGGTGTATTGTGTACTACCTGTTCGATGTATATCATCGATTTGCGAAACGATCGGTGATAGGTATACCTCGATATATCTGGCTTATAGAGGATATCATAAATGCTATTACTGTAGGGTACACTGAAACATCTGTTTTTACGAAGCTACATTTGGTTGACCTGAAGGTGCTATAAATTATGGAAATGGTTTATGACTCAGTTATAACGACTGTAAAATTTTACAAGGATACTTTAAAATATCCAAATGTTTCCCCGGCAATGCGATGGCAAATGAAATTGCAGGTAACACATTCACTGTTGTGACGATCATAATTATTACTATTGACGGCAATAATTACCACGTCATTGCTTGTTTTAATATAAAAACTAATATTGATAGACAATAAATACACATAGGTATGCAAGTGATGTTATATGTAGGATAAATGATGAAGAGGTGTAATGTGCAAGATGTTTTGAAGAAAGGGGTTAGTCTTCTGATGGCACGTGATGCAGGTCAAATTTTTCACCCACGCTCTTGCGCGGCGCGCAAGAAAGCACCACACTCCTGCCCGCGCGCCAGAAAGCACCACGCTCCTGGCCGCGCTCCAAGCTCGACTCCAGAAGAGTTTACGTAAGAGACAGAAAAGGTAGTTAGAAAAGGAAAACGGCACTTGAAACCAAGGGTTCGGCGTGGCGCGTGGATTTCCGACAGTTTTGAAATCCTGGAGCGCGCGCCGAGCCTGGCAGCCGATCCTGGCAGCCAAGACTCCAGAGGCAACGCCGTCGATAAGCCGTGCCTCGATGGGTTTCGAGGACTTGGACCCTCGAGACCAGGGGGGGCCGTGCAATGTTGCCCCCTAAGACGTGACGAATCAAAAATTCTACATTTCTCACCGGATCTTGGCGAAAGTGACGTGAATCGTTTCCTTATGTTTTCCCGATGAAAATGATCCAAAAACGACACAAATCGGATTGTAATTAAGGAATCTTCATAATAAATTGATTCCCATAACTTCGTTAAAAATAGTTCGATTTATATGAAAGTTGGTAGGCATCATTTTCATTTGAAAAACATGAGAAATCCCTCGGTATCACTTCCATATCGATACGATAAAGAATAAAGTATACAATTTTTCTGAAACAGGTATGAATCCTTGGCCGACCGCAGCGAATCGAGGTCGGCGACCCACAGTCGAGGGTGAAATATTATTACAGCGTATTAAGAAATTCTTTACTCTTCATCGTATCGATATGAAAGTAACACCACTGGATTCCTCGCGTTCTCCCAATTAAAATTATCACAAATATCATGCAAATCGGACTACTTTTACACAATCAATAAACGTACTAATGGACTAATTTCTGTACCTATTTAAAAATTATATGAAAATACTATATTTACTTAGTGTTCCGTGTTGCGGACAAAAGCGGGCTCATAGCGAAGCGAAAATTGATTTCTCGTTTACAGCGGGCGATTTAATAATTTTCGAAGCCAAATTCATTTATTCGTTTACAACTAGACAATTGCTTCTTTCCGAAGGTTTCGTCGGGAAACATTTGTCTGCCAGATGTCGAAAAGGGGCAATCGACATCGTGCCGTTTTTCAGGTTTTTCGAATTTGTTCCCTCTGATTTAAATGAGTATATTGCCCCATCGGCGGGTTCCACCGCTGACCCACGGACAATACGGTTATAAACCGCGACCATGTCGAGACTCTGGCCGATCCATCTGGCTAGTTTTGGTAAGCAGATGTCTAATTTTCACCCTCTACGTTGCGAAGAGGGAGAGGGGGTTCCTCCTACACCGTCGAACTCACAGAGAGAAGGTTCCTCCTCTCCAAGGTAAATTTGGCCAATCAGCAAGGTTCTTTGCTCGTTCTGGTCATCGTTCGGACCACGGAATCCGAGCAGCCTTCATAAAACAAAGTTTTCACAATTAATTTGATTACCGTAAGGATCACAGAGTCTACATCGATCTAATCATGGATTTGGATAAATTACACTCTCGTCGGACTCCAGGGTGAGCCAGGAATCCATTTGTCACGTCCACATCGATACGATAAGAGAGTGTGGTAACAAAATGCCTACTCCTTTTATGATTTGTATTGTTTGTGTAAAAGTACTCCGATTTGCACGACATTTTGGATAATTTTAATTGGGAGAACACCAGGAATCCATTGGTGTTACTTTCATATCGATACAATAAAGAATAAGGAATTTCTTAATACGTGTAATGAATATTTCACCCACCACTGCGGGTCGCCGACCTCGATTCGTTGTGGTCGGCCGAGGATTCACACCTCTTTCAGAAAAACTGTATTTTTTATTCTTTATCGTATCGATATGGAAGTGATACCGATGGATTCCTTACGTTTTTAAATGAAAAATATACCAAATTTCATATAAATCGGACTATTTTTAACGAAGCTAACGAGTACTTTGGGTATCGAACTGCTTAAAACTCATGAGAAAAGACTGGTATCACGCCCATCACTAATCAATACGCCTCACGGAGAATAGACACAGGAAGAAAAGAGGTCTTAAAGACGAATCCCTTATCGCTCGAGTATAAACACGCGTTGGAATATCAAAACAAAAACTAGCTACACGTATGCGCTGCGAGAGAAGGTAAGCCGTTGGAGGGAGATTATTTTATGAACAATCGTACCTGCAAGGATGCAGACGCCGCCTGTTTAAGTTAAGTTTACACCTCTTCATAGTAATATCTCCTCCCTATGGCTGACATTTCCTTGCACGCAATCGTCGCGCGTCCTTCCGCAGGCGGCACCCCGCGTGAATTTCCTGTTCCCGGGTCTCTCCGCAAAGTGTATTGGCCCTCGTCGCGAGTAATCGCGTGTAATTTTTTAGTACATAAGTGCGTGGGTAAGATTGTATAGATTAAGAGTTTGTTTTACATCAGGTGTTTATGAAAATATACTAGTAGCCGCTTTCTGATGAACGCGGCGGATTGATTGCAAGGTATTCAGTGCAACCACGTGTATTTCTACATACTTATAATAAAACTGAATTTTGTTTATCAATGTCAGAAAACAAGATATTCTAATTACCTACGCCAGATATTCATCATTTTTAAGCATGACTCTTAAGACTCGGTATATTTAAGTTTATATCTTGCGCCTGGCGAACATTTGGCAATTCTAATTGCCATACTCCTGGGACTCTTCACAATTCCGTCACTGATGGGCTTCATCCCACGACGTCTTTATTGCTGGACTAAACCTTCAGAACCCCAGGACAATGGTCAAATAAGGAAATACCTCGCGGAACTTGCACATCTGGCCGCCAAACGTAAACTAAAGACGTATTTACAACCCTTGATTTTTATTACCCGACCGCCGTTCGGGAAGCGTTTTGCATTTCCGCCTGAGCTCAAGTCAGCCCCTTTTGTCACGCTTTGACCAATTATATTTTGCCATAACCACCTCCACTCGAAATTTGACCTATGGAGGGAGGAATCAATGCTTACTTTTTAACTGAAAACACGGAGAAAAGGCAGAATCAAACGAAAAGTCGAAGTGTCAATACCGTGTTCGTATAGTTCGGCTACGATAGTGACTTTCTGCGTGTTTACTTCCAATTATGACGGACGACACAAAGTGGAGTAATGAAGCAGTAACAGGGCTCCTTAGTTTATATAGAACTATGCCTTGTCTCTGGAAAATCAAATCCGAGGAACATAAAAACCGTAATATGCGCAGGGACTGTTACGAAAAACTAATTGCATATTGCAAAACCATCTTTCCGGAGGCAAACAAGGATTTTGTTACCAAAAAAATTCAACGTCTCCGTGGATCATTCCGGAAGGAACACAATAAAGTATTGGCATCCAGAAGGTCTGGCAACGGGGCAGAGGATGTCTATGTACCAACACTCTGGTACTACGATTTATTGGTATTCACGAAGGACCAAGACACTCCAAGTGCCAGTATTTCAAATATTGAAGAGGAGACATCTCTCATGAACGAGGCGGTAGCGATGCGAGACGAACCCGAAGAAAATGAGGTTCACGATGAAGTTAGGGATAACATGGACGACACCGATATGCAGCCTCACAATCAAGTAAGTTTATTTATGACCTCATTTATTTTATTACTACACTCCTCAAAAAAAAAAAATAAGCGACGACTTTTCTGTGTAAAATTAGTATTCATTGGTGGTTGTAAGTACTTTTTTGCCCGAGTTATTCAAGTTTGAATAAAAAAAGTCCCTTTCGCTTTAAGTGCTCCTACAAAGCCAGGAAATCATTGTAGAACGTTCCACAATAGACCAATAAAAAGATCAGTCTTTCCTCTTTAAGACGCATAGTTTGCTTTTTTCATTTCAATTAACATTTCGGTGAACCAAGTCCATTTGAAAATATGTTTAAAAATTGTACTTTTGTTTTTTCTTCAAGGGAGTACTCTAGTGTAGAGAACGCGCAATATAACTTTGCCCCCAAGTGGTCACTGAGTAAGCCATACGTGCGGGAGTCTGACCGTCAGCGTTCTTTTAATTCGATTCTAAAAACATACTATCGCACACACATGAGTTTCACAGTGACCTGTTACTTTGTATGATACTCGTCGATGTGCGGTCGCATGTTTTTCGAATCGAATTAAAAGAACTCCGACCGCCGGATTCTCTCGCACGTACGGCTAACTCATGGCCTACTCAGTGACCGCTCGGAGGCAAAGTCGTATTGCGCGGATCTGTAAATGCCTATTTTTCAACACCATTTTCCGGAATTTATTTAACAAAAACTATAAGTTCATACTATCTGGCATTTTGCCTGCATATTAATGTCTGTTTGAAGCAATACTCAGAATTTGTTGAGCTTTCTTATCGCATATACAGACAGGTACATATAGTCGGTACCGCAAGCTTCTTAAAAAAAAATTGCAGATAGTCGTTGGTGTGACAACTGTTAGAGTGATTTAAAATGACAAAATTAAGACTTATTTTCTTTATTATGGTTGTTGCTATGGCTGGAACCACGGACGAGTTACTATCTTGTAAAATATTAATTCTACACAACAAAACAAGCTAAATGTCTAGCAGAAATCGAACATTGTTATTAAAATGCTGTCACTGCAAACTTTTATTCTTAGGGAGCCTCTGTGGCTCCAACTACGTGGAAATATCATTTCAATGTAGTACTGAAGGTAAACAAGAAACGGAATATAATTTTACAATGGACACAGACAAGAAAGGAAACACATGGTTGTCTTTTTATGAAATTATAGTTTATTAGGGTGACTAAGTATGTAGGTATTACAATTGCACAGAGATGTGCAGAATTACAATTGAGTTACTTCATGAATTATTGCAAAATGATTGCAAACTAATTCAATTAAATCGTATTCAAACAATAATATTAACGCATGCGCGTTATAATGCTTCAAAAAGTAGTGGTCACTGGTTTGGGGGGTGAATGTGCACCTCTGGATCAGTGGAGATTTGTTAAAAAAAATTGCTACAAAATTGTTTATAACATTGAAAAAGATGTTTCGACGATTCGATTGTATAGAGTTTCACGTATAGGCATGGGCCTACTCACTACTCTGCCGCTTTGGTTGTATGTACCCGAATGGTGGGGTCTGGCACAGTGGCCCAAACTAGGTCAATGCACCTTGCACTACCTTCTGTCCCTTTAAACGTCGAAGTGTGTTTTTTTACGTTTAGGGGTACGCACTGTGCCAGACCACACCATTTGGGTAGATACTGCCAAAGCGGCAGAGTAGTGGTAGGTTCATGCCTATACGTGCAACTCTATGCAAGCGAATCGTTGAAACATCATTTTCAATGTTATAAACAATTGTGTAGCAATTTTTTGGGGGAGATGCACATTTACCCCCCAAAGCAGTGACCATTACTTTTTCAACACTCTGTACAGCAGGGATGCACAGACCGCGGCCCTCCGGAGATTTGCTGGCGGTCCGCTCACCATGTGTTATTTTAATTTTAACAAGTCATAATATATGATACATATAAATAAAACAAATAGAATATGATAGGTAAGATTCATGTTTTTTGGCGGCCCTCCCATAAGTCACAGTGAATCTATATGGCCCTCGGTCTTAATAAGTCTGTACATCCCTGTTGTACAGTGTACACAAATGATTATTATTAACATATAAATTAATACTATTTAACACATTAAATTCGCTTGTACAACACATGAGAGAATGTAAATACAAGAAAGGGCATATCGCTAACTGAAGTTTGTTACACGAGTACATATTATAGTCATATAGACATGAAAGATAAATATAAACAATTCATGTAATTCAATTATGGCGTAATGAAATTGTTATGTAATTAAATTACAGTGTAATTTAAATAGCATAACTGTACAATTGCACGATGCTCGCTCGACTTCATTTAAGCTCTTTCATCCTCTTCTTATTCCCATACATACAATTGTTCCTCTCCCACTCTGTCATCTGCTCTTGCTCCTTTTGACAATTATCCTATCACGCACTCATGCCACTCTTACATCTCTCTCTCTCTCTCTCTCTCTCTCTCTCTCTCTCTCTCTCTCTCTCTCTCTCTGTCTGTTTCATTGGTTCCCCACGACTCACTCAGAAAGAGAGGTTTTTTTGATATCCGCAACCGATTACATTCGTTTTCGGATGTTTTAGACGAGCAAAAAATAAGGAATACATGTTTTTCTTGTATTGGTGCGTAAACATACTTGTGGGGTGAAAGAACCCTTCAAAGTTCATAAGAAGAGGTACAAAAGTAACATCATGCATACGGCAACTTATGACGCAAATGAAATATATATGTATCAGGTTTTATTCAACACAATGTTATAATATTCTTTAAACTAACAATAGGATCTTTTGTACCTCTTCTAATGAACTATGAGTGTTGGTTTCACCCTTTAAATATGCAAACGAGCTGATATAAGAAAAACACGTACATATTTTTTATTTTTGGCTCCTCTAAAACACATCCAAAAACCACAGCAATCGGAGACGTAGAACCTAGAAATGTCTCCTCGTGAGGCACACGGTACACATAATACCCTGTATGGCACAGTCTATTAAGGAGTCATGCCTACCTGTGTGGTCTGAACACACAATTATTTTGGGTTTTTTTTTAAAACCTGAAGTCTTTTTTAAATAAACGGTTGTGTATTCGGAAGTATATATTTTAAAGTTCTCGTAGTTTTCTTGCAATGCAATATATAAATGAATAATGGAATTATAGGCGATCTCCAGGAATTTTTTTTTATTTAAGCTCTTTATGGTGACCGTGTCTGTAGCTTTGACTTCGTTCATCAGAAACAAAAAATTCGACCAAATTTAGTTAGTATATTAAATTATAAAGTGCTTAATCGTTCATTATCCCGAAAAATTAATTTCCAATAAAATGGCGGCTGTTCATAGTAAAAGTATCGACTTTCGCCATAGAATCGCTGTCATTTTTCATTATCTTACATAAATTTTCATCTATAAAATAAAATGTACGCAACGAAATTAAAGAAGCCACTATTAAGCACTATATAATCTAATATACTAACTAAATTTGGTTGAATTTTTTTATTTCTGATCAACCAGGTCGAAGCTACAGTCATGGTCACCATAAAGTGCTTAAATAAAAAAAGCACTGCCGAGAGATCGCCTATAATTATTTTATTTATTTATATATTATATTGCAAAAAACTACAAGAACTTTAAAATATATACTTTCGAATACACAACCGTTTATTTAAAAAAGTCTTCAAGTTTTTTAAAAAAACAATCCCAAAATAATTGTGTTTTCAGACCACTCAGGTAGGCAAGACCCCTTAATACATGAAACACTTACGCTCTATACGCAATCAACATATCTTCCTGCCATGGAACACTTCCTTCTCCTACAAAATACTCTTTGTATCTGTCCCTATTTTGTTTGGCAGAGTTATTTATATTCCTATGATTAACGGGTTGCAAATTATCCATCTGTACTCCATCGTTTTGACAATTTCCCTCCTGCACACTCCTGTTGTTCGTTATATATGCTGCACTCCGTCTCCGTAAGAAATTATGGAGAACGCAAGTAGCCAATACGACATAGGATATATTTTCCACCTTCATATTGATTGCTGTATGTAACACTCGAAATCGCGAGGATAGTATACCGAATGTATTTTCGACTACGTTCCTAGCTCGCGATAATCTATAATTATAAATTCTTTTATCGTGGTCAAGTTCTCTTTGCGCATAAGGCTTTAAAAAATTGTTCGTTAAAGCAAACGCTTCATCGCCTAAAAAGGCGAAGTTTAAATTGTTTACTGTTTCATTATTTCCCGGCAAATTCAACTGGCCGTTATTTAAACATTTCATAAATTGTGTGTGTTCGAGAACACCCCCATCCGATATCCTTCCATTTTTGCCGACGTCGACAAAAATAAATTCGTAATTAGAATCGACTAACGCCATTAGTACGATACTATAATAATTTTTATAATTATAATAAAAAACTCCAGAATCAGGTGGTGGAACAATTCGGATGTGTTTTCCATCCATAGCACCTCCGCAGTTGACGAAATCCCATTTATTATGAAACCCTTCCGCTATTTTCTTCCACTCGTCCTTGGTATTCGGGAACTATGAAAAAACAAAATAAAATACAAGGATAAAAAAATTAAATAAAGATGATGTTAGCAGCGAAGCATCTGTGGCGTGACCTGCTCACAGTACTCGCGTTTTATGAACAACAGACTTTTGTTTTTTAATATTTTTTGCTATTTCTTATTTTATTAAATTATTTGTGTTTTTTGTTTGAAGGACGAAGAAGTGCAGCCATGTGGAAGCACGACGAAACGACCGGGTGGCGACATCAGTCGTTTCACCAAAAAAAAGAAGTCAAATGATGACAGCGTGGTTGAAATCCTAAAAACTTGCGCTGTCGCATTGAATAAGCCTACCACCAGTAAAATAGATATAAGCGAATATGAAGCGTCGGGCATAAAATTGGCGAAACAATTAGCCCGAATGGACCCGGAGCAAGCCATCTATGCAGACAGCATAATTTCAGCTGTATTAAGAAAAGGGCTCCTAAAACAATTACAACCGCATACGGATATATGCGAAAACGAATGCAAACAATATGGTTTCCGTCCTCGAGCAGATTGATTAGAATATTCAACATATACAATTTCTGTAATAAAGTATTATTGTTAGTCTACACGTATTATTAATTTGTAACCCTTACCTTTAAGAACTCTGTACGTAGGGCATGATACAGTGCTTTGCACGTCTCAGGAATTATTTTTGATAACGAAGGAGCTGATATTCCAGTTGTAAATTTCAAATCTTCATAAGAACGTCCCGTTGCCAAAAATCTTAACGTGGCGATGAGACGTTGCTCTGCGGTAATGCTTTGCCTCATAACGGTGTCCATTTTTTTAATTTTGTTTTTAACTAAGCTGAGGAGATGATGAAACGCTTCAGCATCCATCCTCAAATAATTCCGGTAGTCATCTGGATAATTGTCTCTCAGCTCTCGAAGAAGGGGCTGATCATTACAATTTCCGCGGTATTTTTTTACCCAAACCTGGCGGTTTCTTCTTCTGTTTCTTCTTCGGTCTGCTACTGTTAAATGCACAGCAGCAGCAGCAACAACAACAGCAGCTAGGTTCCGGTCACGGTTGTTATTCACCGCAAACATGATAACACTTTTGCTCACAGCCTTTTGTAAACCGCGTTCTTCACACAGGCTTCTTACACTTGATGTGGTTCGATGTAAAGATAATCACACACCTAACCCAACTCAATGTAGATTGTCCACAAATAACAGTTAACAATAACAATTAACAATAACAATTAAAAATAACAATTAACAATCACAAATAATAGAAACAATTAACAGTACCAAATAATGGTAATAATTAACAGTAACAATTAAGAGTAAAAATTAACAGAAATAATTAAGAGTAACAATTAATAGTAATAAATTAACAGTAAAAATGGAGAAACAGTAAGAATGCGTGCGCGGTACGTGGTGTCTGAGAGCCGGTTCGAGACCAAGTGTCCGCTCCATGAATTTTCGCCGGTTAAAAAGGAAAGACAAGACAGAGTTAGAGATAGCGAATAGAAAAAGATAGCGATACCCTAAAACGAAGATGAAATAGCACAGAACAGAGAAAAACAGAGAGGGTGGAGAGAAAGCGTGGGTTAAGAAAACTGTCATTCGGCGCGTAAAGGTCTGGGCGCCAAATGTTCCTGACTGTGACTAGGCCTGTGCGAACCCTTGAAACTTAGTAGGTATATGTAAGCAGAAACGGCAGGAAGAGTACATACATATAAAGGGGTAAAAGTGAAAGCTAGAAATAGCTCCAGAAACAGAAAAAAGAAATATGGCAAAAACGTAGTTTAGTATGAATGTTGTATTTTTGTGTATCCATCACTCTATTCTGATAGCCAATGGACAAAGTATCTAACCATGCAAACAGATATGTCGTATTCATGTTACTTACAAAAAATTGATCTAAAGTTGACCTTTCGTAATCTAACGAGAATCGTGCCAATTTTCAAACCAGAATGTCGATCTTTTTCATAATTTCTGTAGATATGTATAAGTTTATATCTCATATATTTTGAATGTGTATAGTTTAAGCTTATTTATGACATAAATACTAAGTCGGTTGGTGCAAAATTAGACTTTTGCGTCTTAAAAAACCAGCGAATTTTTTTTTTTAAGAAATCGATGTCCGTTTTAGAAACTGCCGTTTTTGTTAATTTTCAGCATTACTCATTTAATCTACTTCGGGCGATAGCCACACTTATACAGATTGCACAAATGTTATAATTTTCTATTTCAGACAACTACAACGGTTGCTTTTATGCTGTGAGTGCGCATGGGAGTTTTGTAAGGCGCTCCATTTTAAGCTCTATAACTCCGGATATAACCATTATTTTTGCATACAATTTTTTTACATATTCCCTAAAGATTGCCCAATGAAGCCACAAAGCTGCAAATTCGCGTTCACTTCCTACCGCTTGTAGCGGCTCGCAGAGGCATGGCTGCCATGCTCCGCGCGCGCTCCAGGATTTCTTTTTTCTGTTCCAGGAGCTATTTCTAACTTTCACTTTTACCCCTTTATATGTATGTACCTACCTCTTCCTGCCGTTTCTGCTTACATATACCTACTAAGTTTCAAGGGTTCGCACAGGCCTGGTTAGGAACATTTGGCGACCAGACCTTTGCGCGCCGATGGACAGTTTTCTTATCCCACGCTTTCTCTCCACCCTCTCTATGTTGCTCGTTCTAGTCATCGTTCGGACCACGGAATCCGAGCAGCCTTCATAAAACAAAGTTTTCACAATTATTTTGATCACCGTACGGATCACAGAGTCTACATCGATCAATCATGCTTTTGGATAAATTACACTCTCGTCGGACTCCAGGGTGAGCCAGGAATCCATTTGTCACGTCCACATCGATACGATAAGAGAGTGCGTTTAAGAAATGCCTACTCCTTTTATAATTTGTATTGATTGTGTAAAAGTAGTCCGATTTGCATGATATTTGTGATAATTTTAATTGGGAGAACGCGAGGAATCCAGTGGTGTTACTTTCATATCGATACGATGAAGAGTAAAGAATTTCTTAATACGCTGTAATAATATTTCACCCTCGACTGTGGGTCGCCGACCTCGATTCGCTGCGGTCGGCCAAGGATTCATACCTGTTTCAGAAAAATTGTATACTTTATTCTTTATCGTATCGATATGGAAGTGATACCGAGGGATTTCTCATGTTTTTCAAATGAAAATGATGCCTACCAACTTTCATATAAATCGAACTATTTTTAACGAAGTTATGGGAATCAATTTATTATGAAGATTCCTTAATTACAATCCGATTTGTGTCGTTTTTGGATCATTTTCATCGGGAAAACATAAGGAAACGATTCACGTCACTTTCGCCAAGATCCGGTGAGAAATGTAGAATTTTTGATTCGTCACGTCTTAGGGGGCAACATTGCACGGCCCCCCCTGGTCTCGAGGGTCCAAGTCCTCGAAACCCATCGAGGCACGGCTTATCGACGGCGTTGCCTCTGGAGTCTTGGCTGCCAGGATCGGCTGCCAGGCTCGGCGCGCGCTCCAGGATTTCAAAACTGTCGGAAATCCACGCGCCACGCCGAACCCTTGGTTTCAAGTGCCGTTTTCCTTTTCTAACTACCTTTTCTGTCTCTTACGTAAACTCTTCTGGAGTCGAGCTTGGAGCGCGGCCAGGAGCGTGGTGCTTTCTGGCGCGCGGGCAGGAGTGTGGTGCTTTCTTGCGCGCCGCGCAAGAGCGTGGGTGAAAAATTTGACCTGCATCACGTGCCATCAGAAGACTAACCCCTTTCTTCAAAACATCTTGCACATTACACCTCTTCATCATTTATCCTACATATAACATCACTTGCATACCTATGTGTATTTATTGTCTATCAATATTAGTTTTTATATTAAAACAAGCAATGACGTGGTAATTATTGCCGTCAATAGTAATAATTATGATCGTCACAACAGTGAATGTGTTACCTGCAATTTCATTTGCCATCGCATTGCCGGGGAAACATTTGGATATTTTAAAGTATCCTTGTAAAATTTTACAGTCGTTATAACTGAGTCATAAACCATTTCCATAATTTATAGCACCTTCAGGTCAACCAAATGTAGCTTCGTAAAAACAGATGTTTCAGTGTACCCTACAGTAATAGCATTTATGATATCCTCTATAAGCCAGATATATCGAGGTATACCTATCACCGATCGTTTCGCAAATCGATGATATACATCGAACAGGTAGTACACAATACACCACTGCGGTGGATCGTGGAAAAAACATGTGGATGGAGTCGACGTAGAAATGTGAGGCCGAACCCGTTGTCTCTAAGTAGTGGCGAGTATAACCTTCTGGCGCGCACGCAGGAGCGTCGCTCCGGCGTTCACGTACTTTTGCGTGCCGCAAGCCGGAACGCACGCCGGGAACGCGCGCCGGGAACGTCCGTGTAAAGGGCCCTAATTGAAGCACGCGGTGTATCTTTATAATTTGAAGACCGTGACGCGTGCACTGCTGCAGATTGCGATAATGGATAACGTAACGCTGCTTATCGTATACCGTCGCGAGTAACTTGTCCTGTCTGCTACCAGGTGGTTTGGCACGCGTCGGGCAGAACGGGAGATCAGCATGAGCGTCGTGCAGACGTTGCGGATATTCCAGATCTACCTCGAGAATGTATCCCGTGGGCGAATCGACACCGATTTTAAACACGTCAAAATTTGTGACATCTTCGACCCATTGAAAATCAGCGTATGGAAGGGGCTGACACATTGCCCATCCATACAAATTGTTCACGTCAAAGTACATCAAATACGATGACTCTTTCGATGCGTCGTAAGATGGCATGTACTTGTTATTGGCCTCTGCGTATCTTCCGGAACATTGACTTAAACCCCCACGTATACCGCGTTCGATAAACATAACCATATCGATGTCTGTGAGCAATTCGAATGTAATTTTGGTGTGTTTTAGCATGGCATCCCACGTGAAACCAGGTAAAGTATAATAATGTGCTGAATCTAATCCGTAACTCTTGATACAACTTTCGCGAAAATTTTCAAAAATATCTGCCAATAACAAGACATCTGTTTTCAAATACAAGTCGCTGTATTCGCCCAAGGTTCTAATCCCGAAACGCTGCCAGACAGTCCCCGCGTGCGCGTAATCGGTCTCGGATACAGTCTCACCCGTTAAGGAACTGTAGAATGACTCGCGCGGCGGTAAGCATTGATCCTGCAGCTTGTTCGCGCAATCAAGGTATTCATATGGAAAGACACCCTTTCGCGTTAATAAATTGAAATCCTCGGTGGATAATGTTTCAAATTGAGATCGTAAAATTTTTAATTGATCTGTGGTAAGAAAAGATGCTAATTTATCGAGACTGGCATTCAGAAATTTGTACGAATCGATGAATCGCAATTTAATATAATTTCGCGAGTCTGATTCAGTCGTATCTTTAACATTTTTCGTGAAAGAAATATATTTTTCTTTAGTTATAGGCAATACATCAACGCTGCCTTCGAAAGCGGTAGCTATTTTCTCGATAATGAAATGGGAATCATAGCCGCATAAATTATGGAAAACTATGGGGATGTAAAATGAATTTTTATATTTTAAATTGCACTCCGAATGTGCTGGACCTCTAAACCGTCCGGAGAGATGGCAATGATCGCGGACTCGTATATCGCTAGCCTCGAATGGTTCTTCGCAAATGTGACAATGCGTCGCATTGCGAAATGTCGCCCACTGTTCGGCAGTTAAATCTAACATGTGAACATTATTTGCTAGAATGGGCTTGGCAAAGTTGGCAAAATTGTTTAGTTCGTCTACGAACCAAGAAACACAATCCGCATCGCGGCGACATCGATACGTCGATAGCGATGTATCGTACGAGCAATGCATGTAATATGCAATGCTGTGCACTTCATGGTGCTGATATGCATGTAATTTATTATCTATGTCACCCATTCGGTGACTGTCCTCCGTTTTCCCGATGATGCACTCCAGATCTGCATACACCACGAAGGGGAGCCGCTCCTTCCTGCAATGGTTGTCGAAACTGAGCAAATTGGAGCTTTCACTGGGCAGCAGGATGGCGCAGTTGTTCATTTTCCCACAGTCCAGCGAATGAAGCTCCAACTTCTCGACAGATCCGAAATAGTGCATGCATCTGTAAAACCAAAATAATTTTTTATTTAATTTTTTCGCAATACATTTCTACATTTCGCAAGTTTACATATACGTACCGGTCGCAGATAAATTTCTTTGCCTTCTTCTTGCTCAGCTGTGCGCTCACCAGCCGGGACAAGTCCTTAATGCATGCAAAGTGTCCTACATCATCGTGTTCTCGATTCGGCGTGTAGAGCAGGTTCACGTGCCGATCCCTCTTGTTGCTGGTGAGGCGCAGTGGAAAGACCGTCGACCCTTTCTCCGCCTCGAAGCTGTAGACGTTGACGGAGATGTCGTTCAACCCCTCAAACTTCCCAATCTGCGCCAGGGACATTGGAAAATCAATGCCCTGGAGATTTAATACGGAAGCATAGTCGGGGTATGAACTTGGGCGCGCGGTGTCTCTTTCCGCAGGATGGAGAGCGGCGACCACAGCCCACGCGAAACAGGCGTTGTCTGGAGATTGTACGCTAATCGTTGCCTTCTTCAGCAACAATTCCCGCGGCAACTTGTAGTGGCACCCCGCGCGCAGCGGATTGTACTTGTTGACATTGACGATCAGATTCATGATTCTCGTCAATGCCCATCCGCTGTCGCGTTCCTGAAACTCTTCCAACGATGTCAGAGTGGGTTCGATGATGCATCGCTGGTACCACTCCTGCAGATCGGATGTGTGGAAGAGTTCGCAGTTTCGGGTATTTATGCTTTTACAAGCACGCTTGTCGCCTGTCACAAATTCGCCATTGAACACCGTGTTCACTTTGAGGTTTCGATGTTTCCTCAAAGCACCCCGCACATGCTCCAACACAATGATCGCCGCATCTTGAAGGAAGTTGCGCGGCTCGATATAGTTCGAATTTAGCACGACACCTGTTAATACGCGGGTATCGAACGCAGTGTCTATTTCGCGCCACAAAAGTCCCGTGCGCGAATGTCCGGCACCTTCGCGCACGAAACGGCCGCGCAGCGAATATTTTAGTCCTTCGAGCTGCGCGATTCGCGCAACCAACGATTGCTGAACACCAATCGATAATCGAGAACGTTTAATGCGGCTGTGTTCTTCCAACGATTCGATACACTCGTTGCACCGTTCTTCCCACGCGAGGTACTCTTCCGGCGAAATCAATCGTGCAGATTGATCCAACAATTGGCGTTCTACTTGCGCGAATACTTCCATGATCGTAAATGGAATGTAATATCTTTTCCTCGCAACACGTTGCAACGATTTGAGGTTATGTGCAGTTTGGAGCGCGCTTTTATGACTGATACCACGATTTGGTATCTCTGTCTAACTCTTTCGATGTACCTCCTCCCTCGGATGCATTGCATGTAAAAAACGGTGATCCGTTCCAACATGATTCTATGCAGTTTAGTTTCTGTCGATACAGCATAATTCTTTCTGTGATTCACGCGTATGACGAATTAGCGCGCAAAATCATACGATACGGTTTCTGCCAACACCCAAATTCTAAGATTCGACGCTTCCAAAAGTATTATATTACATTCGACATGTGTCGAGACTTTTACCCTTGAGGATGGAGCTCAAATTATATGCGATCGCGCGATATGACCTTATATGGTGTGCAAACTCCAAATCATCTGATGCAGTTTCCATCGATACAGCATAATTATTTCTAGGATTCACACGTACAATGTTTCCAAAAAGTATTATGTTACAATCAACACGTGTCGAGACTTTTATCCTTGAGGGTGGGTTCAAATTACAAGCAATCGTGCGATATGCTATGATGTTCTCCCTCAGATGCATTGCATCGCATGCAAAAAAAAAACGATGGTTCATCCCAACATTCTATGGAGGGGATGGTGCTATGCACCTCTATTTAATCCAGCTCCTCATACGCTATTCAATCAATCGCTCAGTAGCTCTCCAGCGACTTTCGACATATACAAACACAGTGCTCCAAAAAATGTATAGCGCCAGTGTTGGGAATTATTACGCTCCAATAATCGCAGAAGATAATGCAGCTTCACATAGGACGAATACATCTAACAGGTATGATATAATTTTTTTCATATTCCCTCATGATTTTTATTTGTGTTTTTTTCTCGATAATAGCAATCATTTTCACAGCTTTTATTGTTCTTTTAGCTCGCGTTACGCAGCTCGTATCATGGTTAGAAGATATGCGCTAACATCTACAGCATATAAGTATCTGGAAATCGGGATCAGCGTGCGACCTATAGCACTTGTAGAAATCGTTCTCGGCGACAATCGTGGGAATCAGTTGGTACTGTCTATGCCAACATGGAAAGGATTAATTGAAAAACGTGCCGACATCGAGCAGCGCATGCGATCGCTCGGATCATCACCACTATGGATTAACGATTTGGCGGTGGAATTTTGTGTAATGTATAATTCGCGAATTGTAAAGATGATGCAGCATAATAAGTCGCTATATTTCAAACCGGATACGGTAACATTTTTATTTAATCTCGAGCACTGTATCAATCATGTATATATGCAGCTTTATGAAACTACACATCACGTCGATACGAAGTTTTCAAATTTTGTGAGCGTGTTACAGCGGTGCGATGCCGTCGATGAAACTTTAGACTCGTGCTGCGCTGCTAAATCTATATGCGATAGTGAATATTTCGATGGTACATCTCTTATTGATTGCGAACTGCTGGCATGTGCCTTAAATAATATTATCGATGTCACTCGCAGCAAATGTTAAATAAATTGTACAATTATTCTTTGTAACAATATATCTTCAGCGTAAAACATATTATTTCTCAATTTTATTTTCCCGTCTTCCTCCATCTCTCCTCACCATCAAAGCCGTTGAATACCTGTTCGATTCACATTCAAAGCCGTTTGATACCCGTTCGATTCATGTTCGATTCATGTTGAAAGTGGTACGCTTGATGTTGAAAGTGGTTCAATACATGTTCGATACACATTCGAGTGGCATGGTGCAGTTGAATGATGTGTCCAAAGAAGAAGGGAAAGAAGTTGCGTGCGAAGAAGGAGAGGCTGGTCAGCGAAAATGAAGGTAGAGAACAACAACATCTCACTTTTGCAAAGCTACGCACTTCTCGATTTCAAGATATGAGGGTTTTACATTCGAGAGCCTGGAGATGCAGCGAGACCAGTTCTCGTCAAATCGTTATAGACAACAGTCGCTTTGACAGGTATATAACGTTTTTAAAGTGAAAAAGAAATGGGGCTGACAAGAATTGCGCCAGAATATCTGCCACCTGCATCGCAAAATAATGATCCTGAGGTATGTACACAACAATATTTTTGACATTTTTATCACGTTTAATCGTTCAAATCGAGCGAGATCAAATCAGACGATATTATATTACGGGTTTCTATCTTTTAGGGCTCGCCGCCCCCATCACCCCGCTGGTCGCCCGATTGGGCTGCCGCACAGCCGTTGCTGTCGCCCCCTTCGCCACCTTCACCGCCTTCGCCGCCACGGTGGTCGCCGCCGTCACCACCGTCACCACCGTTACCACCGCAGGTATGCAGTAGTTTGCATTGTTTTGTGCGTTTCATGTTTATTATGTTTAATGCGTCAATATTATATCGATGTTTGTGTGTTCTAGGACTTGCTGCACCCTGTGCCGCGGCCAAGATGGCTTGAACATCTTTTCGAGGAGGAGGAGCCCCTCAACCTTGTGATGCGGCGGCGGCAGGAACCGGCATATGGGGTCGCGCGGCTGCGCCCATATATAGTGCAGAGGGCCCTGCGACGACAGCCGATTGTACAAGTACACGTACCACGGGTTGATGAGCCTCCCTCACCACCATCACCACCATCACCACCATCACCACCGTCATCGCCGTTGCAATAGTTTTTTCATTTTATATTATTTTTTATATATTTTTCATTCTTTTTTCTTTTAATTTATATTTTTTTATTCATTTATTATGAGTCGTTTTCAATCATATTTTTTTGTAACAATATATTTAAATTTATTAACCATATATTATTTCTACATTTTATTTATCCATCTTCCTCCATCTCTCCTCATCACCTAATTTTAAGATTAAACGTTTCAAATTTATTATTTCTCTGCGTTGGGGAAAAAATTTCTGTTGGCGCCGCATAATTCTTTCTATGATTCGTACGTTCTTCGCGCCGCGAAAAAATGACATCCTGCACGGCTGCTTCAGAGGATTCGAATTACGCGAGATCGCGCGATACGCTGCGACGCTAAAATCGGAACGCTTTAGAATGTCGCATATTTGTTTGAAAAAAATATGTCTGTTTTCTACATAATGGTTCGCTGGATCGCTGATTAAAAAATTATTTCTCTGCGTTGGGGGAAAGTATCTGTTGGTTTGAAAAAAAATATTTGGGGGTCATTCCCTCCCTCGGCCAGGCCTAAAAATATTTCGGGGGTGGGCCTCTCCCTCCGCGGAAATTTCCAGCGGTGGGTCCGACGTGGAGAGGTCTCCGCGACAGCTCGGCCCGGAGTGATCCCCTCCATCATCGCGGCTTCCCCCACTCCGCGGCTCGTGCGCGCGCAACCAGTCTTCCTCTCCCCGCAGGCCCCGTGCCCATGCTTCCCTCCGCCGCGCTCCCCCGCGCGCCCTCACTTCCCCCCCGCCCCCGCGCTCCCCTCAGAGGACCTGCGTTAGAACCCGCCTGGTCTTACTACTGTCCCTCATTCCGCCCCCGCGGGCATGGTCCAAGGGATGTCCCGCTCCAGGGGGGGCTCCAGGGGCCTGGGTGCTTTTAACAACGGAAAGGCTGGCAAGTAGCGTGGCTCAACCTCCAGTATGGCGCGGATGCATCCAGTGCAGCTGTAAGGCGCCGTCCACTCCAGGTGTCGAACCCGACACTGGGAACATTTGGTGAGGGCGACAGCCCTTACCTCCTCTGCCAGCCAGTGTACCGGGGTTTTCTTAAAGTCGGCGAAGTCCCCCGGTGGTCTTAGCCACGCGCAGGAATCACAGAGAGTGCGTGTTGTCTGGTTCCGGTGGCTCCAGACGCGTCCGTCATTCCCGAGGATGCTCCTTTTGGGCCGGACGCAACACCTCCTCCCGAATGGCGCGTACAAATGTCGAGGCAGTACAGCTTCTGCCAGCGATGATTGAGTAAATTTCACGTCGTTGAATCTGGGTGTTGGTCCGGCGTCGGTTTGGTTAACGAAGGCCATTGCAAAATTTCGCCCTCTTTTAACTGGTAACGCGTAGAACTTAGTAAACTTTTGAAAGGAAAGTGGCTCACTTGCCGACTTGATGTCTTATATGCTATTATCCCTACCACCTAAATTTTGCAACAGAGCGCATCGCGGGGGTCGGTCTTAAGACTAACGCGCGGGGTTTTTTGCTGTTATCAGCAACTATGGTCTAGAATACTTCGAAATACGGCTCCGAACCCGCGAAACTTCTCGCTCGTTCCACGTGGGTTTCTCTCTCTTGTCCTCGTTGACGGTATAACGGGTAGGTCGGGAGGAAAAGATGTAATAGCAAGAGGACGGGGTCTGGAAATTATTTTAGGGGGAGGTATCATTTCTATATTGACCTCTGTTTCCTTTCGTTAGGGCTCGCGAGGTTGTGTCCGGCGTGCCCTCCAAAAACGGTATCCAATCCAGACGACGAGGAGGATAACAAAAATTCCTCCCAGTCCCGGCATTCCATACGTGCCGTAAGTTGATAGATTTTCGGTTCGGTGATGGGTGGCCAGCTCCCTTGCTTGCCTCTCTATGTCCTCCAGTGCGATCGCATTCGCTTTCGCATGGGTGTCCTGAAGGGTCCCTTGAGGTTCCCTTTCTTGATGGTCGGTCAGGATTTTTACGTGATGTTCCGTTAGAGTTGGCAGGATTTCCGAAATGTTTATATCTATGGATGGAGCAATTGGGAATAATACTACTGCTAAGGTATATTACTTCTTAACATAGTAGTTTCGCTCTATAAAGTTCGAAAGAGCGTTCTTTCTACTGCCTGCTGGACCGTGTGAGGCGAACATCGAAGATCGGATTTGCGTATAATCTTGATGTATAACAGGAGTAAATAAGCCAATCATATTGAAATTGGCATTACTGGTGGCTGTCCAACCAGCTAAAGCTGCTCCCGCTTCTGTAAGATAACACAATCCTCTTGCTCTATCATTACCATCAGTCTTTCTACGCCGATGGAAGCACTCGATGTTGGATTGATTCGCCGTTGCAGAACCCTGGGATCCAAAACTATGTACGTTAACATTCTTTAAATACAACGGAACTTGTGCATCGTTAACTGGTCCAATGGATTCGACAAACGTTAAGTTTGCTGCTGAAACCTTCTTCTTGATTGGAGTTATAAAGTTTAGTCCATTTGGGTTATTCTCTCTGCGTCGTTCTAATACATTAAAACGGTCTTTCATTTCCGCAAGGACAGTATAAACGCGTGTTTGTAACAACGCGCTATATCGGTATCGGCCCTCGAGTGTATCGTCACTCGGAAACACAATACCCGCTAACCTCGTCCGCGCTCCTGGAGTATTCTCATCGATAGGGGCAAATCCTAAAAGATTTTGATTGGGTACACCCGCCGCTGGTATCAAAGGCTCGGGAAGTGGGAGATATGCATCCACTCGATCTCTAGAGGCTATCACTCTAGATGATGTTACATAAGGAGAGATGTAACATTCGTAAACATTATGCCTTTCTGCATTTGCCAAGCCAAATGTACCGCTTTCAACTGCGACTGCATCTTGGACAAAAGGTCCCTGTGGAATAGCAACTTCTGGGAGATTTAATCTTAACTCTTTCCCATCTTGCGTCATCACGTCAGATATGTGAGATATATAATCTACAATCGACTGGGGGATTACTTGATAGTCCGGGAGAATCTCTCTTACGTCTGTTCGTTGGTTCAGGACGTTTTGGCCGGCTTTCCGTGCCACTTCTAACACCTCCAAGTTAATATGTGTAGCCATTGCATGGGTAAACATAGAGAGGGGGAGACGTTCATGCAAGCGTGGATCTACAGCACGCATCTTTTCATACGTCTCATCAATTAACGGAATCGCACCTGAAAATTCAAAATTTTGGCAGTAATAATCCTGCTGTGCGAGCAACGTTGAATGCGGACCAATATCATACATTGGTTCATCACGCATCCCATCCTCCGTGGTACTTGGCTTAACATCCTGTACCGGCTCAACCTTTTTAGGTGGGGCGTTGCGTTGTTTAAACTTTTCCGTTCTAGCTGTTGGTTTGCGATTGACCTCTCGTCTTGGGTCGTAATCAGCTGGTTCGTAGTTCCAGTCCTGATCTATCTGCCTGTTGTTGTAGTGTTCATAGGCTCTACGCGCGTCTCGGGTTGCTCGGCGGTTTCCGCCGGAATGGCCTCTGCCACGTGGATTGCCACGACTACTTGTTGATTGCATCTCAATTATGTCTTGAGGAATATCGAATTTGTTGCAAAAACCACGAGACTGACTGTTACACGTTGTGAATACGAATGCATGAACAAGATGGATGATCGCGTCTTCCCGCAGCTTGACTGACGTGGAGACGCGTGATTGGTTGTTGAGCAAGCGACATGATCGTGATCAGAATATCGATTGTGGATCCGCCATGAGCGCTGCGCCCGGGAGGTGCTGCTGAGATCATGAGAGTGGTGGAGTGAGGTACTAGTTGAATTTCCAACACTTGCCGATAAGCCCTTGCGGGGCGTTTTTTAATCCGAAGGGCATGCGGAGATATTCGTAATGTCAGTCAGGCGTGGTAAACGCGGTTTTTGCGCGGTCTTCCGGGGCCATAGGAATTTGGTGGAAACCGTTCGCTAAGTTGAAAATTGAGAAATATCTTGCCCCACCTAAGCGATCGAGAATGTCTGAAATACGCGGAAGGGGAAAACGGTCGTCAATCGTTTTAGAATTTAGAACTCTGAAATCTGCCACCACCCTCCATCGTTTCTTTCCTTCCGCGTCCTCTCTTTTCGGGATCGCGTGCAGGGGTGAGTTGTGTGGCGACGAAGCAGAGGTAATTATACCCAGCTCCTCTAGGTTGTGCACCTGCTCGGATATTTCCTCCTTCATCAAAGGGGAGTGCGGATATTGTCGCGTGAATACCGGCGTTGGGTCAGTCAACGGGATGGTGTGTTCTATTGTCGTTGTTGCCTCCAGCGGATGTCCGGGTACGAAAAACCGGGATACTAAATCTTCGATTGACTGATGCGGTTCTGGGTCTAGATCTTCCAATTTCAGGGTTGTCAAGATGTGTTGTAATCGCTCTTCGGGGGGTTTACGTTCGACGCGGTGGTTACCCAGATCTTGATCTTCGTTGGCGTCGAACTCTTCTCCGAAGGTAGGAGAGGGGCAAACCCGCTCGTTGGCCTCGGGAGCATCGCGGTTTTCGGGGAAGCAGATGTTTACTTCACTCCCGTTGGGTTCTAGTTCTGGGTTTTCCGTTAGATAAGTCTGGAAGTCCTCGTGGCTTTTTTTACAGGCTTCTAACGTGCTTTCTAGTTCTATGGAGTTGGAGAAATGTACGGGGGTGATCGGGCGGCTCGCGGTTACCATCGTGCGTTGGTGGTAAGATACAATGGCTTCCTCCTGAAGCAAATACGTTCTCCCAACCAGGCCCGCAACTCCTTCAGGTAGATGAGGCATATTTATCACGTGGAATAGCGCCCAGCTGCCGTTAATTTTCAACCCAGTCGTCCCTAGGGTTATAACCTTTCCGTTCAAACCCCCGACTTCGATGGGGTCTCTACTTAAAACTGGGGCCTCCGAACTCGCGTACCGTATTTCCAGTAAATTCAACGCGGAACCAGTGTCTCCGATGAATTCTCCCTCACCGCTCTCCAGTTGTTCGGCCTTGACCCGGTTGCGGGGGGAGTCTGCGCGTCCGAGAACAGTCGCTGGCTCTGGTATCGAGGTGATCGAGGGGCCGGTGAGTAGGACCCGCCCGCCTCGTTCCGGTTGAACGGGCGGGCGCGCTGATAGTTTAAATGATCGCGGTTTTCGGAAGAGGTTTCGCGTTCCGTCGGCCCTGCGCGATTTCCGATTTTCATATCTTCTTGGCTCGCGAGGTTCGTATGTTCGCGGTTCGCGAGGTTCATACGATCGCGACTCGCGAGGTTCGTATGTTCTAGTTTCGCGAGGTCGGGACCGTCTATCATTTCGAGGTCTCTCGCGCGCGGGTCTTCCTTGTGGAGCGGACGGTCTGCGTTCGTAATCTAACGAACGCTCACCTTGCCTCGTCAGCGGGGTCGTTGGGCGATGCGGCGGTGTCGGATCGCGAGGGGACTGATCGCGATAACGTGGTTCGCGATAATTTGCATCTCGGTATCGAGGATATGAATAGGCGGAGTACGAGGAATGAGGATCTTCGTATGCGTCGTCCTCGTCCGGTTGTCTCCATTCTGTCCAATTTCGTTGAGGGTCGTAAGGGGATGGGGGACGCGCACTTCGTGTGTGCCCGTCTGTATCGTCACGTGGCAAGCCGAACATTTCTTGTTGTCGCCTTTGTGCGTGCAGAGCTAAATCGAACGCGTCGTCTGATGATTCTGGATTTGCTATAGTTACTCTAGTCGCAATTCTTTGGGGTAATCCCGTGATAAACGAGGACCGAGCCAATCGCTCCAGTTCCCTCATTGTCCTCTCATTATTGTCTCCGATTAATTCCTTAGCTCTTACGGTCACCTGTCGGTACAGGCGGCTCACGCGATTGTTGTGCCCAGGCAACGCCCAAGCGCACGCGGCAATCACGCTATTATACGTTATACATATTATATTACTTTCGAGACGATTCTAAGCGAAGACTGCCGCGCGGCAACCGAATCTACGAAATCAGCAAAAATGCAAGCGCTTCGCCGTGACCATATATGGTAACAGCACCACGCCCAAGAGCGTAACAAAACCGATTTGACTCCGCAAATCGGCAGACTCGAGACCCGAGCCCCGACCGGGTAACACGGCTAAAATCTACTTGTATACCTCAGTCTAGTTTAGTTGCTTTTGAATAAAGAGTTAGTCTTGGAGTTTAACCAAACTTGGTGCAGTTCACCTGGTGGATTCTTATCCTTTAACCACTCCCGAAACCACGACTACGCCAGATCCCCTACCAGCCTTGCGAGCCATCACGCAGGGCACAACAAAATTGGTGGCAGCGGTGGGATCTGCATCGAAAAATTTTTACTGAGCCTAGACGCAACCGATTAATCGACATCGCCTGAGATTGTACTCTCCCTGGCGAGATTATCGGACCATCGCAGTCACGTAGACTGAAACAGGCTATCGTCGCTACCGAGGTAGCGCAGAGGACCGAGGAACGGCCTTTGAGAAAACGTTCGACGCAGTCTAAACGACGACGAGCCTGGTAACAAGTAAAAATCGGCTTGTGAGTGAATGGGTGAATCACCATTTACCAAACACCAAATCCAACTACGAAGGCGCCACGGATCCGAAGACCGAGGCGCACGAGAGGACTTGGAGACAGTGGAACGAGTAGAAGCCGCACCTGAAGGACAGACGGAGCGCCGTACGAGGGAAGCAGCCGCCGGAGCGCGCAGCAAACAGCTGTACGGATCGACCTTCCTGGGTCCAGTTTCATCTTATCGCCACCGTTGGATCACGCACGAGAGGACGTCCGACCGAACCAACAACATGTGGGTGCGAACAGCATTGTGAGTAAACGAAACTCATACCGAATCCGATACCTATAACGCGAGCGTAGAATATTGTAAACCAGAGTCCAAAAAAAAATTCCTGAAACGGTACATGTATGCCTATAGAAGACGAGCGCGCGAGTCAACTCAAACTCCCGGGTCAGAAAAGCTTGTCAAGATCATCCGGATCGTTTTTTGACAAAAAGCTAACCTTCGTACAAGAGGAACTAGACCTCCTACCTCCTGTAGAACATCCAAGACCGTTCCGCCAAACGTTTCGACCGTCGCCGTTAAAATTAAGCGTCAGGAAAGACGACGGTTCAAGCATCGAATCGTCTCCAGAAAACTTTGTAACACCGAATAGGGAATATCCGATTGTGCTAGTGGATTTTAGTTTGCTGGGCAGAGTAGGTTCGGAAGAACGAGAAATGCCGGAACACGAGGAAACTGGTCCTCCCGGACCGACACCGGACGTGAATAAACTATCTACCGCGTTGTCACTCGTCGATAAATTCGT
The DNA here is from genome assembly GCA_910592295.1 of Andrena haemorrhoa. Lineage (NCBI taxonomy): Eukaryota > Metazoa > Arthropoda > Insecta > Hymenoptera > Andrenidae > Andrena > Andrena haemorrhoa. The sequence continues at coordinate 21,644,437 of OU342940.1, forward strand.
AGGAAAGTCGTCAGACGAGCTTGCGGAATTGTTGAATTCCTATGCAAGTGCTGCAGAGTTTGTCCCTACAAACGAACTACCACGTTTCTTCAAAAACGGTGATAGGAACAAAGATAAAAGGCAAGGCAGCCAAGGTATTAGAGTACAAGGAGATAGATAGTTTCGATAAGTTAATGGACATCTTACAAGGGGACACCACGGGTGCGGAAATCGCTTTTGGAACGACAGTATATGGAGGTCGTAGTACTCGTGTAGTATGAAAATACCATTTCGGCTTTTCACCGAATGGGCCTTCGTTTTCGAGATATTGTGGTTTAAAGTTTTGAACAAACGTAGTAAGGCAGATATATACCTTCTATAGTAACCTATATCCAAGAAGGTTCGTTGGAGCAACGACAGCGTGTCAGATTGTCACGCGGGCGGACGGGGTTCAAGTCCCGCAACCGCGTCACTTTTTTTTCGAATTTTTCCCGTGGAAATATATTTTGTGGATATTACGTATCACATAGTATGTTACATATTACCCTACGCAAATTTTAAGGTTAAAAATGCATTTACAACATAACGTATTATTCTAATCATCTCTTTCACCGGTGTTTTCATATTCTGGTCCTGCGAAAATATTTCATTCCGAAACTTTCGACGCCTGCGATTGTCGAGCAGGTGAAGTGGGATAGCCGTTACGTCTGACCGTAAGGGTGGTGTTTTACCTGCTCGACAATCGCAGGCGTCGAAAGTTTCGGAATGAAATATTTTCGCAGGACCAGAATATGAAAACACCGGTGAAAGAGATGATTAGAATAATACGTTATGTTGTAAATGCATTTTTAACCTTAAAATTTGCGTAGGGTAATATGTAACATACTATGTGATACGTAATATCCACAAAATATATTTCCACGGGAAAAATTCGAAAAAAAAGTGACGCGGTTGCGGGACTTGAACCCCGTCCGCCCGCGTGACAATCTGACACGCTGTCGTTGCTCCAACGCACCTTCTTGGATATAGGTTACTGTAGCAGGTATATATCTGCCTTACTACGTTTGTTCAAAACTTTAAACCACAATATCTCGAAAACGAAGGCCCATTCGGTGAAAAGCCGAAATGGTATTTTCATACTACACGAGTACTACGACCTCCATATACTGTCGTTCCAAAAGCGATTTCCGCACCCGTGGTGTCCCCTTGTTAACATCCTTATTTGTGAACAAAAGGTCAATAGGAGCAGTCGGAGCGGAGTTTCACGCTTGCCATCAACGAGATGGCGAGAATGTCAAATCATTCGCGTGTAGGGTAGAGGAATTAGCAGGAGAATTATCCGAGCTATCAGTAAAACCGGGGAACAGTAACGAAGTAAACGACGCGTTGGTAAACTCAGTACAAGAACGCGCCCTAGATGTTTTTACCCTCGTGTTGTAACCCGGTCAACGACCGAGAATTACAACCGTCGCACATTCCGATAACACGCGCGGGCGCCAAGCGCGGGCAGCAACCCCCGAGCAACGTCAGCGTTCCCCACGAAAAGCGAGCCGAAGACGGTGACCCCGCTGGTCCCCGCTTCGCCCCGAATTAGCTATAAGACTCTGTACAAACTACGAGCAGACGCTCTCTGATTAAGACCAGACACTCGATACAGTACGCGCTCCGACTGTCTCCCGACTGCAACTTGTTTACCCATACGGTGAGTTCCAACTCTTTAACCCGCAACGATCCCCTACCTTCGGTTTCTAACCGAATCTCCTCGTCCCGGCATTATCGTCCGAACCTTTCGGAGCCTGTTGGACGACGACTGTGAAGGACGACCCGGAACACCCCGAGATTCTAGCCAGAATCTCGACCCCAGGCGCCTTGACACAACAAAATTGGTGGCAGCGGTGGGATCCTGCCAACGTAGGGGACAAGCCCTGACCGACGGAGACAACAGGACTTAGCGGAGACAACGACCCATTTAGCAGCTGGGCAACCTACTTCGCTGTATCGACAGACGTCTGCAGAGGACGCCGCCAGGAAAGTCCGCCTTTCCAAGCAGAGACGAACGATGCATCACCTGATCTACGTGCTGTAAGTGCGAAATACCACTCTCAGCGAATTCAGGCTGTACGCCGTTACTCTCGTGCGCCGAGTAAAATCATTAGACGCGAATATCGAGCGTGTTTTAGAATTAACCGAACGAAAGGAAATTCTTTCACCTAGAACACTTCGCCGAAGTACTCCGCGTAGATTTTGTAAAATACACCTGCGAAAACCCTCCGACGCACCGCTTTTCGACGCGACATTCGAAGCGTTACGCGAAATCAGGGAACGTACGCGGCTTGCCATAGAAGCCGAAACTAGCGATAATCACAGCGTTTCGACCGAATTTCCGATTGCGTCGAGTCACGCCAAACACATAACCGCTAGGAGACTATACCCGTTCGACGAGCTAGATTATAGTTTAATTCCGAGAGAAGAGTTAGAAATTCATAACGAAATGTCGAACCCTACCACGGGAGCCGCAAATGGGGACGCGGCACAGAGCCCCGTAGGAAACGGAGATCGTTTCGCGAACCTAGAAAGACTGCTCGCAGGAGTAACAGCTTCCCTAGCGAGCATGACCGACGGAATGTTAGCGATAAACGATAGATTAGGAGCGATAGAGGCTAGGGAAGGTCCCTTACTGGACTCGGTAGATCGCGAAATAGAGAGACTAAGGGAAACCCTAGTCACTACGCACGCAACTCCGAGCCCTTCAGGCAGGAGTACGGTCCGTTTCGACAATGTCCACGGACCAGAGGACGAGCCGAGACGCGCTAGTCTATTCGTCCCAACTAACTTTGAGACAGACGACGTACCAGACGTACCGACGAATATAGACAATTACAAATTCGTCAACGCACTAAGGGCCATACCCACGTTCGATGAGACGGACCCTCTAGAATTACCCGGTTTTCTGACTGCTTGCAAATACGTCTACTACTCAGCCCGAACGGCAGAGGAAAAGGCACAAATTTTAAGGGGAATTATATCAATGCGGATTAAGCGTACCGCCCTAGCCGAAGTACAGGTGCGTCACATAACGTCGATACAGGACCTTGAGGACGTACTGACTTCGGTGTACAAGCCTCCACGTACGGCCTCGACCGTGCAAAGAGAACTATCACATAGTAGGCAGGGCGCCCACGAAGACGCACACCACTACGGGAATCGAGTATCCGCCCTAGTGAGGGAATTAATAGCAACCAGAATTCGTGATAAAGATGAGACGGAGAGAAATGCACTAATCATAGAGATAATCAAGGAAATGGCGTTAACGGTTTTCGAGGATGGACTCCAACGCGACCTAAAACTTTTAGTAAAATCACGGAGACTCGTCGACCTGCACGAGGCTATCACGATAGCCATAGAAGAAGAACGGTCGATGACGAGTCAACCGCCCACGTCAGCAGGAACACGTAGGACAAACTTCTCCTCACGCGCTTATCAGAATAGGGATAGAACAGCACCACGGTACTGCAATAATTGTAGACGAACAGGGCACGACACTAAAGAGTGTTGGAAGACCCAGGATAGGTATAGGCCATCTCAAAAATTCTTTCCTTCAGAAAATACCCGGCGAATGCAACACATAGCAACAAACGAAAAAGGTTGGAAATCAGCAGGGTATAAACCAGAAAATACCCGAACCACCTACGCGGCAAAGCCGAAGGCGCGAGACGGAAATAACCCGATAACGCGATGACGCGATAACCCCGGATCGCCGAGACGCGACTCACCTACACGAGGAACCGCGAAACCCTTCCGCATGATTAAAATAGGATCGCTTTTCAAGAGCGGACACACATCGGATAGGATAGAATTAGAGATAAAAGATAGCAAAAATAAAAATACCGTAATGTTAATAGATAACGGGGCAGAAGTACCCCTAATCACAAAGACAGTTCTCCCCGAAGACGTATTAATGGAACAAAGTGACGTCCTTCTAATTCCAATTTCGGGAGAAAAAACAAAGACATTAGGGAAAATTAACGCCACGTTCTGCATAAACGGAAAGGAAGTCATGTACCCCCTGCACGTCATAGAAGACAACATCTTAACGAACGCAGACGAAATATTAGGAACAGATTTCCTCAAGGATAACAGAAAGTAGTATGTCTAGGCGGGTTCTAACCCAGGTCCTCTGAGGGGAGCGCGGGGGCGGGGGGAAGTGAGGGCGCGCGGGGGAGCGCGGCGGAGGGAAACATGGGCGCGGGGCCTGCGGGGAGAGGAAGACCGGTTGCGCGCGCACATGCCGAGGAGTGGGAGAAGCCGCGATGATGGAGGGGATCAGTCCGGGTCGAGCTGCCGCGGAGACCTCTCCACATCGGACCTACGTATTCGAAGGAGGGAAAGAGACAGAGCATGCTAAACGTATTTGGAGGAGGGAAAGAGATGGATCATTATTTTAAAGCTAGAGAGATGGAAGATGATAGGAAAATGAAATGGACAAATAATATATGTTTAAAATATATATTGTTACATTATATTGTTATAAAAATATAAATATATAAAAGAATAAATATAAAAATATAAAAAAAGAATAAATATAAAAATATAAAAAAAAGAATAAAAATAAAAATATATAAGAATAAATATGAAAATATAAAAGAATAAATATAAATATAAAAAAGCATATAAAAGCGTATAAAAATGAATATAAAAAAAAAGAATGAATATAAACATATAAAAAAAAATGAATATAAATATATAATAATAAATATATAATAATAAATATAAAGAAAATTAAAGAACAAATACAAAAAATAAAAAACTTATTTCTAAGAAGACGGTGGTGACGGTGGTGATGGTGGCGGTGATGGAGGTGATGGTGGCGGTGGCGAAGGGGGCCC